>JANZLQ010000057.1:19921314-20008786 GCA_026212715.1 Elanus axillaris
TGGCCGCCTCGGCCTTGCCCTGGGGAGCCCAGGGCTGGACAGAGCAGAGGGGAAGGCCCATCTCCCTCCACCTGCTGCCAATGCTTTACCTACTGCAGCCCAGGATGCAGTCAGCCTTCTTTGCCCCAAGGGCACTTTCCTGGCTCTAAATCAGTCAACTCGGTGTCCACCATGACCCCAGGTGTCTGCACAGCCGGGTGTCTCCCAGCATTTACTGGTCCGAGGGCTTGTTTTTCCCCAAGTCTCCAGGACAATAGGCGCAATACTTGGTTTCAACTCTGAACCTGTAATTTTGTGGCTGTTCTGGAATGCCTTACAGTGAAAGAACATTTACAATTCAAACTGGCTTCCAGCTCCCCTAGAGATGATGTTTGGTTTATTTTGACACCATCAAACCTAGCATGGTTTTGGACGCCTTGATTAACTTTCCTCTAAAATAATAACAAAAAAAATAATCACAAATTCACAAAAGCCTTTGGTGTCACTAAAAATAGGTCCTCTTCAACACTGGCAACAAGAAAGAAAAGTTTGTCCCATTTTACTGGTTACGTCAGCCCTTGAAGAGCTGGGTACTGCATGGATTGCTCTCTGGTTTGTGCCAGCAGGCAACCAGAAGAGTGGGCAGCAAAGCCAAGGGACCGCTAAGGGATCTGCCTGGGATGAGAGGAGGAACCTGCAGTCAAATTCACAATTGAGCATGGACTTTCTAAACGTCAGCCCAGAAGGGTAACCAGAGCACTGGCCATCTCTTCTAGTCGTCAACTTTGAGGAGCCTTTAAGTCCGTCTGCAAGGCATACCACAGCTCAATACTATGTGGTGTTAGCATCTCAGATAGCAGTCCACAAGTTATTTATGGGACAGATGGTAAACAGCTCATTTCCTGCTCATTTTCTCCCAGTAGCCACAGTTTTAGAGTGCTCCACCACGTTTCCCAGCCCTGGGTGCTGCTGGAATGGCTGGGAATCCACCTCCAAAAGACCATCCCATCTGAGCACTGCAGTGATTCAGGGCAGCGCTGTGCTCCCACAGTTGCTCCAGTACAACCAAATCCTTTAAGAATAAGCCCCACTGGGAAGGGAGAGAAAGATTCTGTCTTCCAGGGCTGGGGACAGCCCTGAGTTAGGCCGAAATCCACCATCACCCCAGTGCCACATGTTTAACATCATCTCCACTCATCAGCTCTGTCTGGCTACTCTCTCCTCGCCTTGAGGCAACTGAAGGTGGTCAGTGGCCTGGCAAGTTACAGACCACAGCAAATAGGAGTCTTCAGCCACTCCACTGTCTCTTAGCGGGATGCATGATGGATTTAAAACTTATTCTTCTGACAAGAGAAAATGTCATTGCATGAATCCACTCCTCTGACAAGGGTTGCAATGGAAAAGACAGGAGTGTTCACAGTTGCTGTGTTAGTGCTGCAGATCTGTCCTCCTTGTTCTTGTCTGTATTAATGAAGAGAAAGAAAATAACAGTTGCATCTTCTTTGGAGCAAGACAGATTTCTGATTTGTTTTGCCGTGAAGGAAATGTATATATCTAAAGATTTCTTCTCACAGAACTGCGGACGTGCTCGTGCAGAACAGCTGAAAGTCACTGATGTACTGGCAAGACAAAGGAAATACAAACAAACTCCAAAGAGAAGCTACGCAGCATGCATCAAGCCTACCTAAGGAGCGCTTTTTGCCAGACAGCCGCTTTTCTGATGTCATAAAATTATGTGACTCAGCAAGTGCCATCACCTCTCCTTGTTGTTTCCCTGCTTGGATTGTGGAGCTGGCATCTCCCTTGCTTTCTGCAGCTCTCTTCCCATCACCATAGCTCATTACAGTCCGCAAGTTACAACTGCAGCTGAGTGCTCAGCCAGCTCCTCTGCCCCTGCCCGTCCCCTTCCACCATGGAAGCTGCAGGCACAAGACCTTGCCCGTGACTTTCCCCAAGCTGTAGCAGACCCAATTCATGGCAGGATGGACTGTAACGCCTTTAGCAGAACAGTCACGGGAGCTGAGACTTGGAATGGCACTCCAGGGTGCAGTGAGAAGACTAGATATAGGAGAAAATAAAGACAGAAAGCGCGATGATGACATGTGAATCCAGAACGAGAAGAATGAAAGCTGGTAGGCATCCTATGCATGCCTGCCCGCCTGAACACACCCAGAAGCCTTGACTCTTTAATTTTAGGGAAAAACTGGAAAACACAGCCAAAGTTGGTACAACCTTTCCTGAAGTACAGTCCTAGCAGGACTAGGTTGCAGGAGTTACTGCCACTTCCCAGCCTTGCACAAGTACCTGGCAGAAGGCTGCTTGTCCATTCAGTGACGCTTGGGACAGATATGGGCCCTGGGTGCCGAGGCAGAGGTGAGACAAGTGTAATGAGATGTCGCTCATGGCAAAACCTGATGCAGAAACTCAGAGCAATTCTTCCCAAGCTCTCTTGGCTCCCAGCTTGCTGCTACTGCTCTAGATCTGGGAATGGCCAAATACGCATCCAGCAGCTTGTCTGTCTCACCCCTATCATTGCTCTACCAGAAGTTACCGTGTGACCTTCTACCATGCAATCCAAGCGGTGCTGTCACCACGTACCACCTTTGAAACACGTCACACTAGCCAGCCCACAATTCCTGCATACACCTTCCAACCAAAACCGGGCAGGGGCAGCAGTCTTCCCCCAGAGTTCCTAACCTGTAATTCACTAGCAAGCTATTTTGATGTTCCTTCAGAACATAGCTTTTTGCAAAAGATTTTGATGACCAAATTCCAGGCAGGCACTTTATAGACACCAAATTTCTCACGGTAATTGTTTCTTCTCCAGGAGGTCACCAGACCTGAGGTCTGCCAAGATTTAAGGATTCTTTCCCATCCCAGCTCAGGTCCAGCACCGCAGCAAAGGCTGGTGGCTATAAGAGACTTCCCAGCTGCGTGGACTGCCTGGGAGAGGTGGTCAGGCTGGCTTGGTGGAACCAAAGATGGTGACCACACGATGGTGTGGGTGGGAGTCTCTTGCACGCTGGTTTGCAGGTAGTCTGCGACATCTCCTGGGGCAAGGTTGCTTTTCTCAGGTGTGCACTGAAACCCATGCACAGGGCAAGCTGGCTGAACAGCTATCATCCACAGGTGAATGGGACAGTTCAGTGGCTTCCTTTCTAACCACGCTTTTTTGGACCCAAACTCACGAGTCAGAGCAACAGCTAAAGCAGGTTCCCAGGTTCTCCTGGGAATGGAGCAGCCTTTGCAATACTTGGATCCCATCTGCACCCAGTCTGCTGAGAAATGTGGAAACTCATCCCTTCCAGAGGACTTCCACTGATGGTTTGCTTAGGGAGTTAACAAATCTACTTAACCATATGAATACCAATTTACCTTTATTGTATATTGCACTGTTCATGTCTATTCATGAAAGTGGCTGTGGAACAATACCAGGTAATGGATATATTGAACAGAGCAGCAGATATGTCTGGAGTGTGTAACTAGATTCTGCTTTGACTGTTCAATTTTTCTGCACAAGTGTGGGAGTGCAGCATGCATTCACCATGTACAATAGAACTAATACCAATAACTGTCTGTTTGCAACCTTTGTAACCTCTGGAGAATTTAAAAATTGAGTGAAGGGAAATGTACTTTTGTTTGTAGAGTGTCAGCCGAGCCCTTATGAATTTCAAAAGCTCAAACACAGGCAGGACCTAAGTATCAGCATCTCCTGCCTCCAGAATTCAGTTTTTTCTTTCTTCCTCTGTGGCTGATGATTTCCTCCACTGTTGCTGACAAGGGTTGCATCAGCAAGAAAGCTTTGAATGCACCAGCACGGAGCTTGGATAGCCAAACATTCAAACCTGATGATACCTGTAGGATACAAGTGCCTGGCAAGAAATAGTTTGCTCCATGCCAGTGTGCACCAACCATGATACGTTGTTTTCTTTGGTTTTTTTCAGAGCGGCTTTTTTCAATCACAAGGTTTTTGCCTTTTGGATAAAAACAATTGCATAAAATGATATTCCTCTGCTATGAAAACAGAATATTTCCTAAGCCGCTTCCACTTAGCTGGAAAGCCATTTGCCACTGAGCGGTATTTAGATGGTCATCTCTCCTACTCAGCCAGGGAGCTCATGGCCTGGGTTCTTCCTGCTATTCTTGAGTTACCTGAGCCACTCAAGCAAAGCAGTACAGAAAAAGATCCATTTGCTGCCACGTCTCATCGACCCCAGGAAGGAGGACAAACACGCTCCCCTTGCTCTGCCACCCCTCCTGTGAGACAGAGGTGGGGAGAAGCATATTTGGGGAGGAGGACAAAGCAATACTTCCCACCCCCCAGCCTGAGGGAGGGATGAAGAGGAGGCTTTGTGAGCAATGCTTACAGGAGGATAAGGAGAAAAAAGGAGAGGGGACAAGTAGGACCAAGGGCACAGCCTGCACTCTGTCCTTGGGACAAGCACCTCAGTCCCTTTCAAGACTCCAGAGTGCCTCAGCGGGGCTTGTATCAGTTTCACGCTCCCACCACCAACCTGAAGTACTAGGGGCCAAAGGAAGCTCAGACCTGCTGCTAAAAACCCTGCGCAGCCATCGCCGCACTCTGGTTCCTGCTCTTTTCCCTGCCTTTTGTCCCTCGCCTTCGCACTGCCAACCCCAAACCCAGAGGACGGGTGCTCTGCTGCACACCCACCTGTGAGCGACGCATGCCAGTCTAATAGAAATAAGAAACATCACTTTTTGCCTATGGGTCTGGATTAAGACACTTAAGAACCCAGGGTATCATTATTTAGGGAAAACAAACAAACAAAGAAACAAAGAAGCTTAAAGATGGCCATGTAATAGTGGGGCTCTAGGAATTTTGAGCAAACCCTCTAGTATCAGACACAGGGAGAGCAGTCTTACTCTCCAGCCATCAGCTCTGTGGTGAAAACTGCAGGGAGCTTCTCAGCATCCATGTATCCTGAATGCTACAAATTCCAAAGCTGAAACAGCCCACACTTGCAGAGGACTTTGAAATGCTCATTTTTATTTCCATGCACTTCTGCTAAGTGTTTTTACTCTTTAAGATAATGGCTATTCATCTCAACGCTATTTTGTAAAAAGCCAGTCACAGGAGGCAATCTTCTTATCTCCTAGGATACATAGGTTTTGTCTGAATATGATAAGGCTACAGAGAAATTAATTTATTCTCTTGAAAAACTCTCTCTTTCTGTGTATATATGTATGTATATATATATACGTATGTATGTATGTATTTTTAGCTAATGAAACAAAAAGTACAAAGATAGTTTAAAAATTCAGCTAACGGCATTATATGGTTTTATGCAGAGACAGAGCTTTTCAGCTCCAGCTAATTAGCATATATCTGACTGACGGACCAGTTTAAACTGGCTGAAAACCTAGCCCGAAAAGTGGCATTTAATTTTCTAACTTAATTTCAAACTACAAATGGGACTCTCTTGTTAGGTTATTTCATTTTATTTTAAAAAGCTAAAGGAGTATTAGGGAGTCATGTTTTCCAAAATATGGGGCTGCAAAAGTTCCTGAGACAAGGAGGTTTGGTTTTATCTTGATTCCTTCATGCTTTGCTTCTTAAAGGAAAAAAAGAAAAAAGACACAGGGAACTGAAGGTATTGAGGATAAAGCTTGAAGTGAAGACGAACAAACAGCAAATGCCAAACAAAATAAGCAGAGTACGGCAAAGGAATTGTCAAAGTTGCCTTCTATGAATCCTTTAAACAAATAAAAAAAAAAGAGAAGTTTTTGCATCCTTACCTATTTCTTCTCTGTCATCTACATGGTGTTCTGTTGTGCCGCAAAGTTATACTTCTCAAAAGCCTGCCAAAAGAACATATTTCCCTAACTTCCACCAAGCTTTCTCCAACCTTGGAGCTGCCAAGTAATCCTGTTCTGAGTCTTAGATAAATCTTCGAAGTTTAGATACTTGAAATCACACAGTTCACCATGATTTTGTTGCAAAACTTCAAACTGCATGAAAATCTGCAAAACCTTCTGGTACAACTTAGAGCAGTAGAGGGGAGCATGGACAGAACTGCCCACCAAGATCTGAGCGCTTGGTGCTGTGTTATGTGTTTAGTAGGGACCGTATCTTCCTCTAAATACAGAGGAAAAGCAAAATAGCGATGGATCCAAGGATTTAATACCTTAGCATGGTAGGTAGGGCTCGGAGGCACCAGTCGCAGATACATTTTTCAGAAATACGAAGTTTGAAACTGAAGCCTCCTTCCCAACAGGAGGCTGATTCAAACAGCACCCAACGATACCTCCGTCTCTGTTCCTGCGGTGAAGAGCAACCAGCTCTCCGATCGCCGTGGGGACTTACAGGTGCAGCTCCTTTCCCAGCAGTATTTTTAGCATTTCCTAAGCATGTTAGAGTCATAAGAAGTCTGTCAAGAGCCTACCTGGATGAGGGGTCCAGCTGGGCTGCAAACCTTCTTGCAGGCACTTCCAGAAGTGCGTAGTAGCCTCCTTTGGCACTTGGGACACCTTGAGGCTCTAGTCCTCGGTCTCAGGAGCCTGGAAAATAGAGACTCCAAAGTCACTCGGACTCTGCAGTAAAACATCACCCTCAAGTTTTCCTCCTCTGCTTTACTACTCACATGCAACACATAAACAAACATGCTGTGAAAACTTCCAGTCAAACCAATTCCACTATAAAAACCAGTAAAGGACTTTGTGAACACGCTCTTTTTCCCCCATCTTTCTTTGATGCTGATGAAAGGTCGTAGAGGTCTAGCTGTGCAAAGTCAGTCAAGGAGCGGCTCTACTACCCAGTTTCTCAGTATTACTGCCAGGAAAACAAGCAGAACTGCGGTTGTTTTGGTTAAACCGTGCCTTTCTGATGCCAAGAGACTCTGCAAATTAGCTAAGCCTCATTCAGAGGAAATTTCTATCAATTTTCCGTCTCCAGTGAGATCTGTGTGAGCAGTTCCAGCTACACGAAAAGGATGTTTGGCTGATAAATATCGTGAGACAAGGGCCAAATGGCACTGGCTGAGGCACCAGGTGAGGTGGTGGGAATATCTTCAATAACGCAGGCTAGCTGGAGTCCTGCCAGGCTGTCACCCTGGTTGTAACAGCTGCCATATGCGAACACAGCAAGGAGCAGACCCTGTGTCAGAGTCACTAAATCAGACAAAGCACTTAAAAAAGAAGACATTAGCTACTGTGCATCGGCAGCAGTGTAAAAAGCTGTGGCAGACTCGGGGGGAGGGGGAAGAGGGATGTTCCCAAGCAAGGACAGTCTCCACGTTTGCTTGCACATGATGGTAGATACAATATAAATACTGCAGACATCTAGGTATCTGTGTAGATGTGGATATCAACACAAAACACAGTTTGGCTGCTGCAGGCCTCCCCTCAACTCCCTGAGGGCTAAGGAGAAAAGCTGCATCTCCTGTGGTGGTGACACCCAGCTCTGATGTATTTGGCCATCAAGGCTGGCTGAAGACAGGCACGAAGCATTTAACAGCAGAGACGACTAGTGATTTGGAGAGAGTTGTAAATAAAAGGTCAGTCAAGGAATTTTAATTCACCTGCAGCTCCGTTTCCTAAATTAGTCTTGGGAAAGGTGGCTCAAGTTGCAGTTACTGTGCCCAAAAGATGAACGAACAGGACAGCAGAGGTTGCAGGCAGGTTGTTTCGGAGGTTTTACCCACAAACATCAGTCTTTTCCCCTCCCTCTGGCTCTGCTCTTCCCACAGGGCAGATTTCTGCTGGATGAGTGATCACAAGCCCTCTGCGAGGCCAGGGAAGAAACCTGGAATTAGGTGGGTACCTGACAGGGTTAACTGGCTGGAGCCACTGCTGACCTGTGATTTTCAGTAATATCCACAAACACTGGATATGGAATTTGGGCATCCCACTGGCAGTGAGAAAGGGTTATAACATACAAGACCATTCCAGTAAATACGATGGGCAAAACCTGACCTCCTTTTGGAAAAAAAACCCCACAGATTATAAAGTTCTTCTATGGGAGACAGCCACCCCTGGTCAGTCTCCTGAGTGTATCTCCCCCATAGTATCTTTTCCCCTCCCCTGCTTGAACGATGAACGTACCTACCTGCCCTGCAGCCGTTACATCTGGTCACAGGAGACTGCAGTCAGCGATCGATCGTAAGGAGGGTGAGAAGAGCTCCACTAAAGCAGCTGTGCCGAGCATCAGTATCTGAGCTGCTGCATTCAAGCACATCAGCCTCCTTCATCTTTTTAAACACTGCCAGTACAATGAGGAAAGGAACCTCTCCGCTCAGCCCTGGGAGGTGTTATCCCAACGCTGGCTTCTGATGTAGCTTGGGGAGTAATCCAAAGGGAGAACATCACAACTGGACAAAATAGCACACTGGAATAGGTCAGGTTAACAAGGGATTTCCAGGAAAAGCTGGGAAAAAAGGCATGGTCACAGATGAACTTAAAGAAGTCTAGACAGTAACAGAGGGGTAGGCAGACTCACCAAGCCTCCCTATACTGCTTATCAAAGCTGTCTTGCATCAGACAGGTGGGCAGTTTGCATTGATCCGGGTATTACTTTTGAACACGCCGTGATCTTCCCTGTGCTGTCTTATCATCTGGCAGGCAGGCAGGGAAGCAGATTACCTGTGAGGCATTACAAAAGGTAATCTTTATTGACAGCTCTTAGAAGAAGGTCTCCTTAAGGCTGGCTTCCCACTGTCACTGCTAATGTGTTGGGCTTGGCTTTATTCTGAGCAGGTAACAAAGGTAAAGATGGCATGAAGCTGTATTTAATGCCTTGGCTCCCATCAAAGCGAGCACGTTCACCTGGGTTCTTCTGGTTCACCCACCCCAGGAGACTAAGGACAGCTATAAACTGAAGACTAGTCACGTGAGTTGTCTATATTGCAGTAACCACCCATCACCCCCACCCTAGCCCAAAGCCCCTGGGCGCTCGGTGCTATAAAAACACATCTCTGAATTTGCACTTCCCACAGAACAACTGGTTTCAGTTCGGTCCCTTTCCATTTTTGGTGAGCATGAAACAGGTCAGATCATGACTCCCCTGCCTGGCTAAGCCAGCCTCTTGATGTGTCAGTTTGTCTTTCTGAGCGTCAGTTTGTAGGTTACATGACAAAATCTTGCCTCCAGCTCACAGACGAAGAGTGGCTGGTAAGGAATACCGAGTGATACCCTGTCCCAGTTCCTCCCAGGGCTGTCGCAAGAGAGCCATCAGCCCCATGGGCCAGGGGACAACCACCTCGGGGAGTCATAAGGGGGACACAGGACTCACTAAAGGATGCAGAGAAAGAGCATTACCTGCTCTGCCACCTGGCTGCTAATGGTGGGAGGTCTCCTGGGGGTCCTTAATATCAGGATGGCCCATTCTTGCACCTGGAGGATGCTGTCCTTCAAGACCTGTCACCTCTCCTAAGCTCCCTTGCCCTTCAAACTGTCTCCCATGGGATCCTTTGCTCCCCTGCTCTGAGGCACAGCTGGGGGTCTGGTTTCTGAGAAATTACTTCTGTCTTTCCAGAGCAGCACAGCAGCAGCCTCAGAGGGTAGTAATGTCTTGCCGGTGTTGCAAAAACACAAGAAGAGTGAAAGGGATACGTAACGCCAATCCAGGACAATGTTGCAGAAGTCTCCATACAGGACCCATTCTCTGAAGAATTAAAGAAGGGAATATAACAAGGCAAATCAATCTGTTTTTATGGAAAATAGGGCTTGTCAAACAAACCTGATTTCGCTCTGTGATGAGATTACAAATTTGGTTGATAAAGGGAACTGTCCAGATGTAATAGGCTTAGATCTTCGGAGGGCTTTTGACTTAGTATCAAATGACATTTGGTTTTAAAAAACTTGTACCATACAGCATCAATAAAGCATGAACTAAACAGATTAAGAACTGCCTACCTGACAAATACCAAGCAGCAACCAGTCAGGGGAAAGCAGCATTAAACAGGAACGGCTCTAGTGAGGTGGCACGAGGAGCAGGACTATGCCCAGAATAGTTTGCTGCTTTCAGCTGTGCTCTGGGAGTTGATGCAGATAAAACTGGCAAGTGATGCAAACGCCAGCAGCTCAGTAGAGAGTGACGAGGATGAGGCTGCCATACCAAGACATCTGTGTCACTGAGGGAACGGGGACCACTCACACAGAGGAGGCTTGAAGATGCAAAGTCATGTGTCTAGCAAGGAGAAACACACAGAACAGGGACTGTACCCCAAAATGGGGGTTGCAATGGCCACAGGACTGACTGTGACCTCCCAGCATGAGGATTTGGCAAAAAGACACAATCCTTGTCTACCAACAGACCGCACGTGACTTTTTGTGCTGTGACCAGGAGAACCGTCCCGGGATACCATGCAGCCTTCTGGCAGCTGGAGATCAAGAAAGCACGGAAAAGTCAAAGACAGGGAGGAAAAATTCTGCCTAAACTATCTAGGGGCTGGGGGATGGGGAGAGGAGAGCATTAGCAGAGAGGGTCAGACAGCTTAAGCTGCCGAGAGCTTTGTGGCAGCCCCTCGCCCTACGCATCCTCTCTTCTTCTGAGCATTGCCCTTCAGCTTCAAGAACTCCTCTTGCTTCTTGATGATAAGACAAGATGGTAAGCAAAGGCCATGCCCACCCACAGCCCGGCTCCTGTGGGCTGACACAGCCCTGTGACCACACGGAATCTGCAGACCAGACCCAGCCTCCCACACACAGCTCCTCGCTGCAGGTAGGGAAGATCTGCAGACGTCACTCGGAGTGTCTCAGTGATATTCAAGCCTCAGCAGTGCACTGTGTCGCACAAGCAGGACTGGGAATAATGGGCTGTGCTACCTCTCTCTAATTTGCAGCATCGTAACAATTCTAATTTGCAATTTTCCCCAAATGAGACACTTGCGTGTCAATTGGCTGCTACCAATTACAAGATGGGCAGTATATGCCTTGAAAAAGTAGCGTCAGCCTCTACTGGGATCATTAAAAGACAGCATTGTAATCTCACCCAGGCATTTTAGGTGCTTAACAAACCAAAAAGGGCAGACTTTCCTTAAGAAAAGCAGCAAGAAGCTGCCAAATGAGTCTTTTAACCAAGTGGAGCTTGCCAAGGTGAGTTTAGCAGTGCTATCTTGAGACTGCCAGACTGAATTACTTCGAAGATTTTGTTGTTTCTTTGCTTTTGTTGCTTTTTTAAGGAAAAGAAAAAAGCCTAAGATAAAGGAAGAAATACAGTAAGGAAAGAGAAGGAAATTAGCAGCCTATAGCCCTTCACTAAGCAAGCTGCAGCTCCTTGCTAAAAATGCAGGCAGGAAGCTTTTCTGGAGGACGAACATCAGCATCACAAGCTTAGACCCTGCAGATCGTTAAGTGTCCCTTATGCCACTCCATCCTGCCGTCCAGCTTTTCGGCTTCACTTCTCCAACACACTCTTTATACCTAAGTGCCTTCAGGAAGCGTTTTCCCTGCCTCAAGGCCATGAGGAGAGTGGAAAACCGACCTTCTTGCAGCGGGTAGCAGAACAGGCTGCAGGGCAGGCAGGATGGTGTGTGCTTGGGTCATCTTCCAACACGGAGCCTGCCTGCTTGGGTTGTTTGGGATGTTGTTGCCCCTTTCTGCTAGATGAAAAATCAGCTGTGAGGAGACATCCATCTTCCCACATGGATGGCCCTAGTCGGGGAGCAGCCTTCTCTCCTTTTCCAGCTGCGGCAGAGAACAAGCTTTTAGGGTCCCCATGTGTGAGGTGGATCTTCCGCTCCACTGGGTAGACCTCATGGATGCAATACACCACTCCTGGACCCTTGCCCTGCCAGAGATGACATAAGGGAAATTTAGGACCTGTGCTCTCCTCTTTACAGAAGTGGGACACTATGGGTAGGGAAGCTGGTTATCAGTGCATTTAAAAGGACAGGATGATTTTTCAGAGCATCACCCATGCGTGGCTGGAGCTTATCTCCAGCAAAGTCCTGGGCTGTGTGTCATTCCTGCTGGGGTGGCTGCTCCCTCAGAACCTGCAGGTCAGCATGGGATTTAACACTACCGTTCTGCTTTTGGGCTCAACAGATGCAACACATGCAGCGAACAGAGCTGAATGAGCTCTCCAGCAGCACAAGCAATTACTGCTGCAAACTGGCCCCAACAACCAAAATGACTTGGAGCAGCCCAAAAGACGCTGAAATAAAACCCGTGCAAGTGAAAGCAAAACCAGGCACTATATAGCCAAGTGGGTTCTTTGAGAATTAACCTCCTTGCCACAGAGCTGAACCACAGAAAAGGTGAAAGAGCAGAGGAACTTTACGACCACGAAGACCATGCCCAAGTTATGGCAGCTCTTTTAACAGCACAACCAGGACCAAGGCTCTTCAGGAATCTTTCTTGTTTGGAGCCTTCCTCGTCAACTGTCTGCTTGGTACCAAGCTATCTTCCATCCGTACCTTTGTCTCGTTTCCCCCTCCAGCACCCACGCTGCAGTCAGAATTACTTATTCAGGCCATGTTTTCCAGCAGATACCAACAACAGTTACTGTCTCAGGCAAAGCTAAATTGCCGTGGGATGCGCAGAAACAAAACACGCTCGCTGCCCCACCGTAAGTATCGGGCATCACATCTTCACTATCATCAGACCTTCATTGTTGATGAATAACAAACTCATCGCACTGGGGCACGTGTAGAAAATCTTCCTCCGTTACGTGGGAGTTGAAGTAAGAGGCTTTATTAAAAAACATTAGAAAACTGACAGCTGCCTTATCCCTGTCCACATGTCTCATAGACTGGGACGCAACTGGGTCTTCTTCCATCTGGCCAAGGCAAGTGAAGTTTGCCCCAGCACCCAGAAGCTGGAAGATTCAGGAGGGAATTTCATCAGGACTGGGAGGGTAACAGGGCTGTCCGTCAGGAGGTGTCTGGGTGGCAGCTGCCAGAAATTAAATCCGAAATCACACACTGTGGAAAAGCTGCCTGTGGAGATGGCCAGGATGTTTTTCCTGCGTATGGGTCAGCAGGGTTGAAATGGCAGCTCTATGGTGTGATGTGGCAAGCTACACCTGCACGCTTGCAACCTGAAGCATCACACGGATGAAATCTTTTTCTTTTCTTTTCATACTTCTCATGAAAACAAACAGCTGCCCTACAGCCAACCCTTGCACTTCTAAAACACGTGGCACAGATCTTCCCTCAGAAACCTAAAATGTACTGCTCGCAACACTGAAGCTAGATGTTGTCCCCTACTTTCAAAGTTCTGATTAAAAATTCATCACAATGTTTACGGTGGAAATTTTGAGCATAACTATCACTGGAACCCAGGTCTCATCTTACTCATTTCTTGCTCAGTTTTAAATCTAGCCAGTAGTATTCA
The DNA here is from genome assembly GCA_026212715.1 of Elanus axillaris. Taxonomy (NCBI): domain Eukaryota; kingdom Metazoa; phylum Chordata; class Aves; order Accipitriformes; family Accipitridae; genus Elanus; species Elanus axillaris. The sequence goes on from JANZLQ010000057.1 coordinate 19,934,587, forward strand.
GATTAGAAAAATTCTTTAGTGCCATATTGGAATTAAGCATGTTACATTTTAATAGGAGAAAAACAAGAGGAAACACTTTTTTCTTTACTTAACTCAGCCATCTATACTTGTGAAAGCTATCATGCGTGAAAGTCTTAAACCACTGTATGGTTTAGTATACTTAACAGGCAGCAACAGTAGACTCTCCTGCAGGCTGGGATGGTTTTTTCAACATTTCAAATTAAAAGAACCTGAAAACATGATAAACAGCTCTGAATTCCAATAGCCTTTTAATGTACACTTCTCTTGCAAGGAGATTGCATTTATGAAACATGAATAAATGCAGGCATCAAGGAAACTGCACACTTCAGTTTTTGAGACTGAGCATGCTTACTTGTGAAAAGACCCCACAAATCTTCCTCGGAGCTTTGTTGGTCGAGAGTCAGCCCAAATTTCCAGTTTGAAAGTGATTTATAGGATGCTCATAGAAGCTTAAGAAAGCAGAGGGCTAATTAAGTGTCTTTAACTGTCTGAACATCAGGTACAACTCAAAGTGACTGCACTGCAGACATTTTCCCTGCAATGGCCCGCTAACACCTCCTGAAGGCTCCAGATTCAGCCAAGCTGAAAAATATCTATTTCTGCCTTTTGTGCTGTTCTTAGCCAGCTGAGGTGGCAGGGGCTGTACAAAACTGCGGTGTGTATAAAACTGACTGATGCTCACCTACAAGCACAAAGGGCTACAATTGCTCCTGAGCCATCGCAGATAGATTTCCCCTGCCAGAAACAAACAGGATCTCTATAGGTCTGAATTGTTATTAATAATGCGGAGAAGTCTCATTGCACACCATAAGGGCTCATTTGATCATGATAAAGACAGTGATGAAAGGAAGCACTGAGACTTCTGAGCTCAGTGTGAACACTGCACTTTAAATCACTAGAACAAATTAAATTCTAAGAGAAAAATGCTGTAAGGCACTTGGCCAGGGTGCCTGAGCTGGAGGGTTATTTACACAGTTTTTTTCAACAAGTAAGTTTTCTGAGTGAAGTTAAGGCAAATATTCCCTGGAGAAACTGATTTGTAGTAGATCTTGAACACCAAAAAAAGGAAGGCAGAGGGGACCGGACCTGCCAGAAAGACATAGCTTCATCCACATTGAAATTATTGAACCACTTTCTTCTGAATAAGCTCTCAAGAAAAATGTACAAAAGTTCAAACCAGGAAATCCAGACGCGGAGGATGCATGCCCCTCATGCTGTACTCCACCCACCACCAACACACAGCCTTAGTGTATAGGAACCGAAGTTGATCAAAACTGGTATAGCCCTGTTAAAGTTCAGGGTGAGTTCAGATAAGCTTGAATTTGACCATCAAAGAACAGCTGAGACAAAATGCTTTTTAAAAATGGCATAAATCACTCCCCACAAACCAGACTGCTGCCTCATGACCAAATCTATATTTGCTGGGTTTGTTTTTTTTTTTAAGTCCCATGTTTTGGAGTCCACTAAGTCCAAGAGAATGATTTTCTGCTCTTCTAGGTAAGTACCTAACTGCCATGGAGAACAAGCAACTCAAATGTTTGACCTGAAGGACTCAACAAAAGAAGATCTATTAGCAAAGTAAACCTCCAGGTACGGGAACTGTTTAAGCTGACTTCATTTCTTGAAGCTCAAGAGCTGTCCATCCTGACAAGTGGAAAATCAGGCAAAAGTGCTAGGAGATCCGTATGAATAATCAATGGACTTCTGGCAAACCTCAAACATAAAAAGGAAGTATACAGAAGTTGGAAGCAGAGATTGGTAACCCGGGAGGAATAGCGAGACACTGTCTGAGCATGCAGAGATGTGTTTAGGAAAGCCAAATACCATCTGGAATTGAACCTGGTGAGGGGTGCCAAAAAAAAATAAATAAAGTGAGGGGGAATGAGTGGCAGAGAGGAGCTGTGATAACATCCCCCATTCCCCACCCCCCCTTGCTCTGTTCTGGGGAGGGAGGGGGAAAGGAGACGAGTCAGAAGTGGCGACAAACAAATTCTCACAAATTTGAGTCTATTTTGCCTGCGGCAGTAACTGGTAAGCAATTCCCCGTCTTTATCCCCACCCATGAACTTTCCTGTTCCTGGGTGTTTTTCTCCTGTTTTCTCCCTCATCCTGCTGGGACTGGTGCGGAGCGAGCGCCTGGGTGGGAGTTAGGCTGGTAGACAAGGCTAACCCACCACTGCTTAGCTGATCTGGAAGAGCAAAACCACCATTCCCTTCTTCACTTTAGAAAGACGAGAACTGCGATACAAACACAATTTTAAAAAAGGACAGCCCGCAGGCTGCCTCTGAGGAACAAAAAAGCAGGGGCAAACAGCTCCCAACACACTCTTCTCAGGAGAAGGAATAAGAAAGACCAAGGGCTGGAGCCTGACCTGGTACATAAGGCAGAGTGGCTCTGGATTTGAATGATCTAGGTTGAAGAGAAGGGAGACCAACCTAGATCTCCAAGGTTCCCTCTGTTCTGGTGCCTGAGACAGCATTAGTTCAGGTCACACAGCACTGAGCACCTTGGTCGTTTTATCTCTTGGCATGGGGCAGGGCTCCACTATGTAATTTATTAGTTTGTTTTTTAAATTGACCTTTATTGGTTTGCTAAGGCACTTGAAAAAAACTAAGTCAAAACTATTAAAAATGTCAAGCCAGTTGCTTAAGCGATTCCGGCAAATACAACTGCCAGTCTCGGAATAAAAACATACAAACATGTTAAAGTAACAACACAGCCTCAGATGACTCATCTTCATTGAATTTTAGAACAATTTAGGTTGGAAGAGAGCTCCAGAGGTCAGCTAGCCCATCCATCTGCTCAAAACATGTCTGATCAAATCAAGGGATGCTTGTCAAATCCTCATGCATATGCATTAGAGTTTATGTTTTCTAAAGCCTTTTCCAACCTCTAAGTTCATTACGAAGGAGAAGACAGATACTATCCCTATTATTTACAAGAGGAAACGGAGGAAATTTAAAAGAAACACCGTTTGTCTCATCAGAGCTGTAAAGACAGGCTCTCCCCATGGTTTTATGTATCACCTTAATATCAGGCTGTTCTGGATCAGCCTTCCAAGATGACTGGTGAACACAAGACGGAGCTCAGCGTGGAGTGGGTACAAAGGCACTGGAGATGCTCTCCAGCCCTACACCTTCTACGTGCCTGTCGTCAGGCTGCGACATGACGCCCAATACGAGGCCAAACACTCCTAGTGACCAGAGAAGACAAGGGAGAAGAAAATCCAGATGTGAGACTTTCATTTGATCGGAGCATCTCTCTTAGGTGCTGTTGACCATTAAGTGGGGTCGCAGAGCAATAAGGAATGAGACAGGAATAACTAGTGCTGAGATCACATGCAGCAATTCAATCTCCATCTGCTCCAGAAGAACCCAAGGTCATTAGCTAGCGTTGTCAAGGTTGTTAACGAGCTATTTACTTTGGTTGGTAATACGCCAGCCCACCTCAAAGACAGATGGCAAAATGAATGGATCAAGACTGGGAAAACAATGACCCAGATATTTCACTTTTCTAATAGACAGTGTCTCGCAAACCATGACAGAAACAGAAAGGAGATGAGGAAAGCAGAGAGCTATCAAAAATACTTCTGTCTTCACAGATTTACAGTTTTCAGCAAAAACTTTGGCCACTCTCAGATGATTTTTTGAATACAGAAGAGAAGAAATAAATTCAAATTAAAAAAATAAATTCCTGCTACAAAAACTTCAGACAACATGTTTCTTGTCCAGCCATAGGGAATATCAGATAGGAACAAAGCAGTGCTTTTAGACTGTAACATATCCTGTGCCTGTCTTTCCAGATGGAGGTTAAAGAAGAAAGAATGGTTCAAAAGAAGAGCAAAAAAAGCCCATCAGAGTGATGGAAAAGATGCCTTATAAAGAAAAATGTATTCCAAAACTTTCGCCTGTATTAAATTATTTCAATGTGGGTTATAAAACTTACTGAGAAGTACGAATTCTTCCATCTCCAAAAAAAGCAATACAGTTCTAACACTGAAAGCTGAACCTGTCTAACAGGGAGGTAAATCGATCGCTTGGCAACTTCCCTCGGGACACGGCAGCATCACCAACACCTGCGGTCTACAGCCGGCTGACTCAAGGACGCACCCTAACTCAATCAGGAGCTATGGGCTAGATATAGAAATTACTGGGGAACGTTTCAAGGCTTGAATTGTTATAGAAGGGCAGGATCCAGATTCACAATAACCCCATCCAGCCTCAAGATCTATGAGTAATGCAGTTACTTCTGCTTTCGTTTTGGCAGCAGCCGTTGTCTTGGATGCAAGTCCCCCGAACTCCACGGCCTGCATACACTGGATGTAAGTAAGTGAGGATAGCAGTTGAGGATACAGCTTACAGGATGGAAATTTACAGAAATGAAACAAATTAACAGCTTCCCGAGCTCAGCAGTATTCATCTGACTCTTCTGCTCTGAGTGTGCTGAGAACACTTGCACTTTTATAGCTGTAATTACGCAGCCCTGTTCATTGCTTCGCTGCCTAGCCCAAGGTTTATAGAGCAATGCGAAATTTTTGGTTGTTAATCCTGGCTGTTAGTTACTGCTTTCATTTCATCTTATCGCAATCACAACTGATGTTTATATTTGCTACATGCTTTATGAGGGTTTCACAGTACTTTTTAGGCACAGTTGCAATCTGGCAGCGTTGCGAGCAAACCGTTGTCCTTTTCGCTTGGTAGGATCCTTCGTCTTGAAGACAGGTTTGGAACTGCAGGTGGAGGAGATCAGGTCAGATTCCCCATTCCTCAGGCCAGCCTTGCTGGGCAAGCAAAGGCAGTTCACCTTCTTTCACGTATTCCAGGGTCTCTGATACTTCCTCTGCGTCCAACACAGGGACCTTTTCCTTTCACCCAGCACTTTTACAAGGTGATCTTCAAGGCATCCAGAACCGCTTCACCACTGCTTTGTAAATGGACACTTATCTTTTAATATCATGTGGTGATTGTATTGCAAACATGCATTACTCTTACATTATCAGCTGCCTCTGATTTATCACCACATTTATTGCAGATCCATAATGGGCTCAGATTTATGCTTTCATTTATTTTTATGTCTTAAAGAGACCAGCTCAGGTTTCATTTTGCTCCTTTCCTGCTCTTCAACTGAAAGGCACTTCTTTGCTGCCTTCCAACCTGAGTTCTCTTCCAAACAATCTAAACCTCCCCTGCTACACGGGGAGAAATAATACTAACGCTCTAAAACAAAATTTTGACTTCACTAACTACAGTATAGGCCACAGATAACGGTGCTTTTCTACACTGAGCAAATGCTTTTGCCAAGAGACACAGAAAAGGAAGAAAGGAAAAGCAAAAGAGTCAAAAAAGGAAAACTCCCAGTCACCACCACCCTACAGGCTAATGCACGTAAGATCAGATTTGGGAGCCTTCTTAATTAACCAGACTCTTAACAGTATGAATACCTCTAAATCAGCAGCTGTTTTTTCCCCTACAGAAATCCCTACACCTCTAAATGCGACAAGAGAAACTCAGCATCGAGCCAGGAAGGATTTTCATGGCACATCTTCCTTCACCGTCTCACGTAGCTCCTAGGCATGAATTGCACCGGGAACCTCCGCGTGTTCCGATATCCCCCCGGTCTCACCGAAAACCTGCTTTCAGCTAGGAACACAAAAGAAAGCGGAAAGCAACACAGACACAAGCCCCTTCCTGGATGAAGCAGGGTGCTGCCAGGGAAGGAATACCTTAGTGCCGCATCTAACCCCACTGTGCAATATCAATTCAGGGAGAGACTGCAAAGTTATCCATCTCACATCGCTGTAGCACAACTGACTGCCCTTGGTAAGCATAGGCTATGGTTAATCGACTCCTCTTTATTAAAGTATTGGAAATTTGTCTTCATTGCACTTCCAAAGTGGAGAATGCCTTGATTTGAGTTTCTCCCCTGGCTTTAAACCATCAGCATCTATTTTCAAGCACAGTTTGCTCCCTCTTTCCCTAGCGACTTCTTACTTGAGAAACATTAAGTGCCTCCCCATTCTGCTTCCTCCATCAGCTGAATCTTTTTTATATTAGCATCCATCATTTCTCCCATTTGCTAGACGGGTTCAAAGTCAAAAGGCTCACTGCCTGCTAGAGAATGGAACACATCTGGGTTTTTCGAGAGGCACCAGAGCAGCAGCAGCACTGGGGCCCCCATTCAGCCCAGGATTCCGCTTGTCCTAGGTGCTGTACCCACTGCCCACTTGCGCGACATTTTGGGCAGTGACTCTGAACACCACCGCTGAGCTCCCCACATACGTGCAGATTTGTGTACACCCGTGGCGGCTGAACACGGAGAGGACAGCAACGTGTCTGGCTCATTCCTAGGCACCAGAAGAAAGGCAGCAGCAGCGAGAGATTTATGGTTTACCCTGGGCAATGCCAGATAATAAAGACTTGTTGCCTGATAGTAAAGACTGCTTTTAGCATAGAAAGCACCTCCAAATTCAATACTAGTTTGCATAGCTGTGCTCCAGGACCCATGAGCATTGCAATGAAATCAAGTATAATCTTGCACAACAAGGCTCACCTCCCCTGCGGGCTCAGCGGTAATACCCAGCCCTGAAAGGCAGCTTGGAAAATGCATTTACGTAGGGTCCCAGATTGGCCATGAGCCTCGCCTCTGTGACAGGTCATGCCCTGCTCTAGCAAAACTGACACATTTTGAACACACAAAACCTCCTCGCCGCTGCAAGGGACTGCCAAGACCATTGCCACATCTACCGTGCCCCACTTGGCTCATACCACTCACTATCACTCAAATTGGTACCATTGACCCCAGTTGGACACTATGGGCCAGAGCAATCAGGAGAACTCTTCTGATTCAGCTGGCAGTGGCCCAGGCCATTCACAACACCATGGCCACAGGTCTTTTGCCTGTTCCCCATGAGTTGGCAGCTGGCCTGCTTTCCTGGAGCATGGGGTACTTATAAGGCTGAGAAGGGAAGACTTCAGTGGCCTATCATTCTACACATCTGGGGCTTTGTAAAAATTCTAGGCTGAAGGCTGATTGCCTCCAATCACCCTAGACATCTATTATTGGTCCATAAAAACACACAGTGCACCGCCCCGGAGTTGCTAATAGCAGCTCAATTACGAAGGAATTTGCGCTGGAAGCAGAGAATCAGTCTCATTCTTATGTGTGTCTCCACCCCAAAATTAAAGCACTTACTTGTGGAGCCCAGAATTCATTTTCTGAGGCAGTCTATTCATTGGCATCTTACGGAAAGACTGAGAAGTGGCCTCTTTTGAGTCTTTCACTTGAACAAAGCATTCCCTCGCACTTGCCTAAAAGCTAGCTGGGATATGGGGAGCTGCCACTTGAATTAGGATAGGTTTTAAGTACAACAGATGAGGTTTTAAGTACAACAGATGACGTAGGTCATTTTGTCCACTCACTAAGCTGTAGAGAACCAGCTCTAATGCACGGGGTGGAGGAAGCACATAACCGAGCTGATAAGCTCTGCAGCTGCTGTCAAAGGCCAACCTGAGACACAACCAGTTGCACCCAGTTTGGCTTCTGCTCTTCGTCACCACTGCTGGGACTGGTGATAGAAAGAATTGCAGGGAGTGGGCAGGAGGCAACCACAGGGCACAGGCAAGAAAAACTAGAGAGAAATACCAGTGTGGCAAGGAAGAAGAAAACAGTGGCAATGAAGAGCCTGACAAAGAAGTTTCTCCTGGGGTCACAGCAATGCAATACACTTTTTGAATGGGCATCCACAAGGCACACTGACCAGCTCCCTCCCTACAGTCTCTCTCCACTGAAGCAACACTGAGAGCCAGGCAGGAAATTATTTTCATGCTCTTCCCTCCACCAAAAAAATGAAAGTTTACAACAAACCAAAAGTATTCTTAGGGAGAGAGGCAGTTTTGATAATACAACCGCCACGTGCAATTCCCACTCTTTCCATCCTTTGCCTTCTGATTTGGAATTGTTTTGAAATCAAAATGGATTAAGTCTCTTTTTAAATTGGAAGAGGGGGAAGACCAACGGCCAATTCCATAGCTAATTGATTTGGGGCAATTCAGACAACAGCTGCAAAAAATCCTCCACATTTCACATTTTCATCAGCATATAGATACTTCAGATATTTTTAGAAAAGCTTTTCTCACCTTGTTTTATTTCCTACTTCTAAACAGAGCTTGGATTACTTCAAATCGATAGCACAGAAGAAATATTAAACGCTATCACTTTTCATCAGCTGGACTGAGCGATCCCTTGCCCTGTTTCAAGGTGACGGGGAGTCCCCAAATACCCCAGAGGGGGAGTGAAAAGCACCTCACTTTCTGAAGTGCTCATGCATACACCTAACACTGTGCGTATCAAACTGTTGGATTTTACAAACATTTGCATGGCATGCTGCAGCAGACGCACATAAGCTGTGCTTTAGCAGGAAAGATGTCGAAGCACGCAAAATTCTTTCAACTATCTTTTTAAGTTCCCTGCTGCACAAAGCACAGCGTAGAAGCATGGCACCCATGCAGGGCTCATTATTTTCCCTCAAAGCAGCTCTGGTGTCAGTCCATTGGTCTCTCTTGCAGTGTCAATTTATGGTGTAATGCCACAGTCTCTGTGCAGTATCCTGCTCCACAGCCTAGGAAATTTAACCTGTCTCTCAACACTCCTGCATTTTCACTCCTCTCTGGCCCTTAAAAATGTGCACCTTCACATCTGTCTGCCTAGACAAGCTGCCACCTCTCTCCTCCCTCGTCTGCTTGAGAAATCATTAGCACAGTTCTTCCTTATTTCTGTTTAGGGGCTGGGGGAGGAAATTTTTACTACGCACACATACACCCCTTTTTTTTTTTTTTTCTTTTCTTCTATGTTTTGGTATTTGTTTGTTTGCTGCAATGTGTTTTGCACGTTGCTTGAGCAAGTCCAGATCAACATCGTCACAAGCCACGGCAGAGCTGGAAAAGAATTGCCTATTGCACAGGAACGCTCTCAGGAGCCTGTGTGTTACAGTGACTGCTATTTTTGATGAGCACAGTCATGTCCTGGGAAAGCAAAAGGGCTTCCCTGGCTTCATGAGAAATCTGGAGGTGTTGAGTTTACTAGCACAAGTTAACAGGAAGCTGGATTTTGGTGAGACTGCATCCTTCCCCAAAACAAAAAAAATAAAGGGAGATGGTACAATAACAACCCTGTTTACAGAAAGCAGACAAAACCCAATGCAAGTCAGAAGCGAAGAAATAGGAGGACGTCGCTGACAAGAGTGATACCCAGTGCTGCTGTTCCCAATGTGCAGCGGCTTGATGCTTTTTGGAGCCCAGAAAGGCAAAGGACCTGGGACATGCCCATTTCCCAGTTCTCCCATTAAGTCAGGCTGTTCTTCAGAACCTGTCAGCTACAGGAATGAGCACAAATGAGCAAGGGAGGTGCGGTATTGTGTGGGGTTGCACAGTGCCTTCGCCTTTACAACACTCAGAGCCGTCCACTTGCAATCCTGCAGCCTGTCTTTCTCTCCCAGATCTGCAACTTCTCACCAAAATTCCCACAGCAGGGCCGTCCAGAGCTTCTGGGGCAGTATTTTCCACCTGATTTTTCTACGCTGTTGTTCCCATGGCTTTGCATTCTCCAGTGTTACGGCAGGTTCCTCCTTGGAAGCAATTGCTCCTGGTGTGAGAATTACTCCCTCTGCCCTCTTCTTATTTACTCCTTATTTTGTGGCTTTTAGCTTACGTTAACACAAAAATAAGTCTTGGTGGATACCAGTCATTTAAATATAAGGTATTAATGCCACCAGCATTTCCTGCAGGGTCACCCATGCTTGCCCCAGTCCCCAGATGGGAGCGGGATGAGATCTGGGGGACAGCAGTGCATGGCTTGGCTGTCGTTGCTAAAAGTTCAGCACTGGGCCAGCAGGAAAGCATCAGTGTCCATCGACTTTCACAGGCTAATTCCCTGCCACCAGCCTACAAGAGAATTAAAATTCAACAGTGGATCTCAGCTTTGGCTTGCTTTTTTTTCACTGTATGAACAGCCTTTTGACAGCCTGTGAAAGGAGAGACTGAGAAAGCCCCGCTGCGGTCCAAGGGGCAGCATGGAGGCAGCAAAAGGCAATCAGGGAAAACAAACCAAAAAAAAAAATACCAGCCGGTAACGACCAAGGAGCGCAGGGGTTGGAAAGGAACTGCTCATGGTCCTGGGCATCATCTTGCCTGACATCCAGGCCATGCTGTGTCGAGCCCAGAGGGGTGAGACTCAATGAGCAAAGGGAGGCTGAAGCCCAGATTAACAGACAGATGGTAGAACATTGATGCCCAGTTCATCCCAGGTCTAAGAAAGCCCCCTGCTTTGCTGAGACCACCTCTATGAGGAACTGAGCTTGCATCTCAAAATGCCTTAGAGACAGCAGGGAACAATACTGATAGGGAGGAAGATGCTCCAAATCCTCCTCGACCAGCGACGGATCCGAAGCGCCGCAGGACGATCGGCAAAGCGCAGCGGTCGGGAAAGGGCAGGAGAACCCACCAAGCAAAAGAGAAACACTGCTGGGTCGTGCAGAGGGCTGGAAGCGTACCTGTCCCCGTCTGCTGGGACCCACTGCTTGAAGAGGACAAAAGGATTCCATCTCCTGCTCCTTCTCCCTTCCTTACCTGCAAAATCTTACCCCAGGCAATGGCTGATTAAACACCGCATACTTCGTTATTTAAGATACTGTTGCTGTGATACAAAGCTAACTTCTTTCAGAGGCAATACTTGACAAAAACAAGCATGGAGAGATACTTAGAGTTCCTGGAGGAGGAATTAAATTGGTCAGGAAGGGCTTTTGAAAAATAAAAATCAATGACAAAGTCTATTTTAAAAAGCAACCCCACGGAGAACTATGTTTTCCCTCACATGATCCTCTCCATCGGCCTAAAATACACTCAAATATATTTTTTGTTGCTCACAAGAAATGCTAACTCAACAAAGCTCCTTTGCTTATCATCTTCTGGGTTTTTTGTAACTACCTAGAAATGAGGGAGGATACCCAAAAAAGGGACATATACCACTTTTTGTTTACTATGTCTGCTTCATAATGCCAGTACTTTGGAAAAAAAAATAACATAATAATCTTTTATGTATTAGATGCTTCAAGGTGAACCAACTGTATAAGCTGCAAGGATTGCTACAGGATTTATGATCTAAAATCCTTGGAGTAGTTGCCAGGTCTGAAGAACGAATTCTCACCCTGATGTTAGGACAGGTCTATTTGCTTCTGTGCAACCCACAGTCAAAAGGCAAAGGAAAGCTCGGCAGGGACAGGCTCTGCTCAGGACAGGATGCCTATATGGAGAAAAGGAGGGTAAGAGGAAACACGGTCTCCCATTTTTGTTGTGGGTACATTCTGAAAATCAAGATGTCTAAAGGTTGACTACCCACCATAAACACCACGAGTAGCTCCAGCAAATTTCAATTCTGCTTTCTTGCAATTTCCCATCGCTAGCGGGCTAGCAGTCCTGCCGGAGCAGTAATCGCAGGAGACCAGCTCCTTGGGAACAGAGAATCCCAGCTGCGCTTTTCCTTGCCGCAAGTTAAGAAACTACAATAGAGTATTTAAATCATAAACTTTCCTTGGGTAATAACTGTCCCATCCTGAGTATGCACAGCACATCACCCAGCTGCTAATTGCTAGGTTTGATTTGGGTTCAACAGAGACAGTTTGGGAAAAAAAAGTATTGAGGAGACAATCACATTAAATTTGTTAGGTCAGCCTCTGAGAAGGGGCTGCCGCTCTCTCTGCATGGGTAATCTTGCCTCCCTGAGCCCTCCCCCCTTCTCTCTTCTCCCTTTAACAGTTTTATTTTGTGGAGCTACAAGACTTTTTTTTTCCCCTGCTGAGTGCTGGCTTAACAAATGCAGGAGGCATATATTAACCGTATTCTTTGGAGACCACCTACAGCAGTGGGATGAACAATGGGCCTCGAACCATTACTAATTTATAGCCCAGAAATATGGTGTATGAATATTTTTTAAATGTAAAACCATTAGTCACACTTAATAGTTTATTTGAACTAAAACCGTATTATTATCCCCTCATTATTTTACCTGGTATATTTTAGACCACTTAGCTCAGGGGTTGCCATAGCTACCTGCTGAGTACCTTTGACTGGAGTGTTTGCAGTAATCAAAGTTAAAGACTTCTTATAAAAAGATGTACGCTCTGACTAAAGAGGAACCTGCGCAAAATTGCCCGTAATTGTATTCTTTCTCTCAGCGCTGCAGCTGTTGGGTGAGCAGTCGCTTGGTCCCCTCATTGGTCTCTGAGAAGGTACCCTTAAGGTACAGTCCTTAGGCTCCACCAGAAAATCACATGAAAATGAAGGTTTGGAAGGGCCTCTGAGGTCTCTAGTCCAACCTCCAGCTCAAAGTAGGTCCAGGCAGGATCATGGCCTTGTCCAGAGAGGTGCTGGAGATCTCCAAGGACAGAGAGGGAGTAAAGAAATCGGAGCCAGGCACTCCTCAGTGGTCCCCAACGACAGGACCAGAGGCAATGGGCACAGACCGAGATACAGGGAGGTTTGCTCTGAGCACCAGAAAATACTTTTTCACGGTGGGGGTGACCAAACCCTGGCCCTGCTTGCCCTGAGAGGTTGTGGAGTCTCCATCCTTGGGGATACTCGAAAGACACCTGGACATGGTCCTGTGCAAGCAGCTGTAGGTGACCCTACTTGAGCAAGGGGGTTGCATGGCTCCAGAGGTCCCTTCCAACCTCCCAACCTCAACCATTCTGAAATTCTGTGAGACTTCTCAGATGCCAACAAGCCCGTGTGACGCTCCACTCTGCTTTCTGAACTGAGACAAAAAAAACAACCATATACATCTGATTTCCAGAAACTCCTGCAGAGCAGCCTACGTGCTCCAAACCACCTTCAGCCTCTCCCCACATATGCGAGGACACAGTGCAGGGCGATTCCCAGCAAGACTCTTCCCAAGCATCATCTTCTTGTCCCTCAGTGCTAGAGCTGAGTGCCTGGGAATCTTTGTCTTCCTCCAGGGAGACTTTAACTGTGAAAGGACGTCCACCACCATCAGGTTAGCTCTTCTCTGTGCTGCACTGCCCGCTCAGCCCAATCCCTTTGAGCACCAGGACTGTCCACTGAGGTTGGCGCTGTGACGTGAAGGCACAGGCTGTTACATGTGATGAGATAAGGTGTTACAGATAAAAGCACTGGGAACCAGGACTCCTGGGTTCTCTCTTTGCTGCTAGAGGATTTGTCTTGGTGGCTAAAGGAGGCGTGAGGAAGGCTGGGTCTCTCCCAAACCCTCCCTAGTGTGAGGGAGCAGCAAGGGTAGCTGCTCCCTGAGGAAAGGGGAGCAGGAGCTGAGCAAGGTAACTACTGAGTTATCTCTGAGCAGGGGCGATGACCTCGCCAACAAGGATGCAGGTCCATATATCCTAGTACCACAGGTAGGACAGAGCCAGTGAGACCTTCAGTTTAAAAGCCAAATGCAATCAAAGGCAGAGCAAGTCCCCACTGAGCTGCTTAGCAGCACCTCCTCCAACAGCTCTCTTCAAAGCGGAATGCCTGCTCCATACCTAAGGTGACCCTGAACCAGGCAGCCAAACCCTCAGGAAGAGGGCAATGCCGTCAAGCTCTGCCACTGCACCTCTGGGTGATACAAGGTGGGTCCCAGCCCTTCTCTGCTCCTCCATTTCCCCATCTGGGTAGCAGAGCGGACACATCCCTGAGCTCTGATCAGACAGCAAGCACTTGTGGGCACAGCGAGCAATTGCTTTTTGAGGCGAGGACTCCTGCCGGTGTCCTGCCAGCTGCCAGCTGGAACCAGCCCCCTTCTTCAGGTTTGGAGCAGAGGGTCAGAAGTTCCCAGCAGCTCCCATCTCTTGCTGTCTTCTCCCATCCCTCGGAGTGCTGGCTCCGCGAGAGCCCAGCCCAGGGGATCTGCACCACTCGCTTTGCTGAAGTGCCATCCCCTCTCTCCCTTTGCTTCAGCCGTTCCTGCCTGGAGCATTCCACGTGCAACATAAGCAGAGCCCCTTCTCCTAGCCAGCTCTCTCTACGCAGCACGTTATCCATGCTGGGAAGTGCTGGAACTCAGTATCACAAGCCAGGGACCTGCAGAGAGCAACAATTGACCCCAAGTCCCCCAAGGCATTAAGAAGTGAGGCACCTCAGCTCTTCAATCCATCCATCCATCCATCCATCCATCCATCCATCCATCCATCCGATAGCAATGCTTCAGGATACCTCAGCATGCATCTAAATATTTAGTTTACTTATGCAAAGAAGTGAGAGGAAGAAACTTAATACTTTTGGAAAGAAACCAGTTTTAATCAGAGCTAGCAGGCACTACTGGAATCATCCAAACGCACTGCAAGCAATTAGACAATTGAAGTGAAGGTCACTAGAAGTACACACTAAGCAGCCATCCTGACAGAGCATTTAAGTACAGAAGAGCTGGATACTGCAATTAAAACAGTTTGCACAAACACAGCTCTGTTGGATTAGGGACTGACTTCTCTAAACCCTACAAGAACAAATCAACAAGGCAACAGGATTCACAGTGGTCATACTCAGAAGACAGACTCCTTCCCCACTGTGGCTAACAGCAGGTCTAGGATTTAGTGGATATGAATGCCATCAGCTTCTCCCCCTTCTACACCACACCTACACCCACAGCTCCAATTCCTGCACAGCTGGAACATCATTTCCTATCTGAGAAACCTGTCAGAGCAAAAGGGATTTGTCCCTTTAGAGTTAACCAGTCCTATTCTGCCACGTGGAAGAGCAGAGTGGCCTTTCAAAAAAAGGGGAGATTGGGGTGTGGGATGCAGAAGTTAAAGAGATGTTTTATCTCAGGTTTCACAGCAGACACCGCTCCCCTGTTTGACCAGAGCGCTTTTTCCCTTTTGGCATCAGGAGTGGGTAAGTCTCCAGGATAACGTTCAGAAAGACATGCAGCATGAGAACTCTGTAAAATGACAGCCACTGTCTCCTGGAACTGCCCTAATGGGGGATTGCTGACCCCTGGATCCAGGCATCCAAGTAGCAAAAGAGACCACCATCCTCTACAAATTCTCTTCATCCTACCTTGCAAAAACCTGACTTAATTTTTCAGCCTCTACATCCTGGAGGAACTGTTCATGAGCACAGAGCAGGCTCAGAGGACAATCCCAGGCCATTGAAGTGGCTACAGAACTGATTGCTATCACCAAGAGTGCAAGGTCAGGTCAAAAGTAAGGCCAACACCTTCAAGACTTAAGTCTTCAGTAGCTTAAGTACTGATGCTCTTGCTTTCTCTCAAGCTCCCTTCCCCCTTCCATCCAAGCAAGTAGGACTTGGAGATGGCAATTTTTTAGGGCAGAAAGGCTGAGAGGTTGAGCTATTCTGATCAAGCCTGGGACATGTGGGGAGTGTGTTTGTTCCTGCTGCTGAGAAGATGAACTCAGATGCTCGTGGGTGCTTGGAGGCTAGCCCTTGCTAACAGAGGGATCTCTAAAATAAACAAACAAGGCTAGTCCCTTTTGGCTTGCCCCAGGAGAGCTGTGGACAAAAGGCTCTAAAGAAGGTCCCAACCCCTGCAACGCATAAGGGAGACAACAACAGCAAAACCCAGTCTGACTTTTTGCCTGAATGTAAGGGAAAAGAGATAACGCTCAGGCCCTAAAGCAATAGCGGTGACTAGAGCAAGGAGTCCTGGAAGAGAAAAGAGAACAGTGCTGGATGATTGCTGGAGGAGCAGAATCAGCAAAGCATTGAAAAAACAGCTCTGAAGGAAGACGTTTGGAAGGGAGAGCAGCTGAGCACCACCTCTGTAAGCCACACTTGGCAGCAACAGGCTGGCAGAGAGTCATTTGGGGAGGTTGTGGCCGTGGCTTTTCTGGAACCAGTCTACCTCATGCCCACATCTTCGCTGTAAGGGCTGCAGTTCTGCCCTTTTACACTCGCAGATACCCCACAACCAGCCAAGGTGTAGGCAGACTCTAGCAGATGGGCTACTTGCCTTTGCTTGTAGTATCTCGTATCGCACAGCGTCTGTTTTTCCAGCATCTCTTCCTACACCAGATCTTCCCCTTCTGCTCCAGATCCAGAAAGGTGTCTCAACTGACAAAGCTGGCACTGGCAGCCTGTTCTCCAGTACCCCTGTGCTGCCCTGCACCACTCTTTAAAAGGCCTTTTTTACTGTACAACTGAAGCATGAAAAAAAGGAGCTCTCCAAACAGTGCAACCAGAATCTGTTCATCCCAGGCTTTCTTGGTGAAACACCAAGCATAGCTCATGCTACCGTGCCTGGGTATGACAACAGAACTGGGTTAGGTTTTAAACCAAAGCAGTTTTTCCAGCATACGCTGTATCATGAACTTAAGTATAAAAGCAGGTCTGTTAAAAAGTTACCTTCGAAATCTATGTATCAAAAAGAAGCTGTAGGTTTTCCTCCTTCCCCACCCCATGTTGCATTTCAGTCACCTTCCAGATTTGCTTTTTGTTGCGTAGTCTTCTTTGCAGACCTGTGGTAGCTGGAAGAGACGGCAGGGTAAGGGGATTTCTGGGTAATTACAGCTTTCATAATACACTAAGTAACCAACTACTGAGCCGCAGAAGGGAATAACAGACTAAAAATTAATGCATTCATTGAACATCAGGTAAAACTCAAGTCATTCAGTGGTCCGTGCACATGACAAGAGTAATTCACAAAAATAAATGAAACGAGGCAGCGGGAAACACTGTAGATTTGTTCCTCTCACAAAAATATATACCTTGGATTCCCAAAGAAAAGTTCTCTGCACAGTCCAGAAATCACCCAGGCTAGCCTGCGGCACTGAGAGCGTAAATCAAGTTTTCTCCACTTCCAGGGCTTACACTCTTGAAACAGTCGGATCTAATGGCTAATCCTTAAAGCACCCTTATTCATTTCTCTTAGGACACATCATCACAAGTATGGAAAAAATGACTTTGGAGTGAAACAGAGAGCAACTAGAATAAGCAAAAACTGACTTTGGTAAACTGCCAAGTGATGTTACCATTACACCGATCTAGAGAACATTAGTTTCCAGCAGTACCACCACTGTAACCTCATCCTCATCTGTTTTGTTCCACCGCTTGGCTTTCAAGGACAGCCACACATCAAAGTAACTCACAGAAATGGTGATGGAGGAAGAAATATTGAACTACAAATAGATGGTAGACAAGCACGTTTTTCTGGGATGCTTTCCCGCGAGCTAAGGCTGTTCAGCTCAATGGGCTTGGGATCTGACCCCAGGAAGCCCATGATCTGCAGTCCACGTATTACGCAGACGCGTTTCACAGCCTTGCTGATTCATTCCCACACTTCCAAAACCGTCCCTTGCCCTACACTGGCTCCCAGTCTCTCCTTAGCCCTTCTACCTTCCACACACCCAACTGTGTGTTGGGCACCACAGAAATGGGCCCCTTCTCACCCCCACCACAGCAAGACCCCTGGGGTCTGTGGAGGACGGTGGCTTCAAACACGTCCCTACCCTGCAAAAGTCTTTTGCCCTCGACTTCTAGAGAACACTGGGCATGAATTGTCCCTGCAGGAATCACCGAGGAGCAGATGCTGATGGAGAAGGATGAGTCCAGGCCTTGGCATGCATTTGGACCTTTGCTCTCACTCTCAGGTGTCACAAGGGGGAGACAATGAAGTTGGTCTCCAACTCTGGAGAAGAGGAGAGGAGAGGAAGAGTGTGATCATATTCTCACAGAAGCATTAGTGGGAAGGACCTCTGCAGGTCTCTAGTCCATCATCTCTCTCGAAGCAACACCAGCACCAGAACTAGATCGGATCAGTGGCAGCTTTGTCTAGCAGAGTCTCAAAAACCTTCAAGCAAGGAGATCCCACCACCCTGCTCCCAGTGACCTGCCCCAGGGCTGCTCCCCAAACCGACTCAACCTCCCACACCTCAGCTTGTGGACGTTGCCTGTTTTCATGTTGTCTGGCACTACCTGAACAATTTAGCCCCATCGTCCATGCAACAGCCCTTCAAGTAGCTGGTCGGGGAAATAAGACAGCAATCAGAAACGGATGTGTATTAATAATCCTTATTATCATGAATAAACTATTCTTCACTTGTCACAGGTGAAAGTAGGACAGGGGTTCAGGAAAAGAATTATTCTTTAGTGAGCAACAATTTAAGGTAGCTAAACATTGTGACAGGCAATCTGCATACACACAAAGTATTTTGTAGGTATTCAAGCATCAGCTGTTGGAAAACAGCGAAGTTTTATTTTCCGCACAGGAGGAAGAAAAGATAAACCTGTGCAGTCTGTTAAGCACCTCCATTATAGCATGAAAACAGCACAGCAAGAGAGACTGTTTATTTAAAACAGCTTAACTGTAACGTAACACCCAAATCTTTTTAGCTGATAATGGAAATGGTTTGGGCATGAATATCTATTTTAAACATGTTTATGTCACACTTCACAGAAAGGTCAAAATGAATGTTATACCAAAAGAATTTTTCAAAGTACAATTATCTTGACTCTTGGAGCAAAGAACATTTCTGTTAGGTTTACCACCTGGGGTTTAAATTTCATGGGTTTTATATGTATTATTTTTTTTAAAACTAGGTACCTTACTGATTACATTGGGAGCTGCATTAAAGAGATCTTATAGCTCCTGGCTGTAATGCCGACTAGCTGCTTTTCCTCCACTAACCCACCAACCCTAATTCTCTGGGGGTTCACAAGTGATGTCTCCAAAGATCAGGTGGAAGGTTTGGGGTTTTTTTGTCTGATTGGCCTGCTAGTCTCATTGCCATATTTCTCCCAGTTTAACTCGAGGACTCGTGTCTCTCCTCTTGCAGGAATTTCCTCAGAGAGAGTGGGAAGGGAGCAGATTAAAAAACCAGACTAACCAATCTCACGAACGCAACAGTCACACAGAAAAATCATCATTTTCCTACACCCTGGAGCTTGCTATTTCCCTCCTCATTTTCACAAGCTTCTCAAGCCTATTTGTTGACATTCTTACAGCAATCCAACGCTCTCTGTGAGCAGATGGCATCAAGCTTGGAAATCGTACACATGCCATGTTACATTAAGCCCTGGCTGACTCGAAGCTATTCCCAGTGTGATATTATTGACTTTTTTGGAGTAAGCGGTAAACCCATCTTTGGAGTTTTTCAGGCTGTTGTATTAGCAAGAGCAAGCAAATGCATAAGCCAGATTTTCTTGGCTGCTGATCTGTTTACAAAGAGTGTATCTCAACATCTTATTTCTTCAAAGTGTGGTTCAGAGAGAAAACAGTTTATCTGCTAATTCCAAGACTCCTTTTCCATTCAGTCCCCTGCCCAAAGAGTACAGTTGGCTTTCTCCTCTCATTATTGCCAGAAGGATTATTGCCTTCCCTGTCCTCCACCTCTCCCCCCAGCCAAGTTCTCACGGAAGAAAGCTGTTCTAGTTGGGACCCACCAAAACAGAGATACCTCTAAAACAGGCTCAACAAGCAGTTGAGTTACTTCAGCACACCCCAGCCAGGAATGAGCCGGTATACAGCAGGGAAACCCCTCCTTCTTCACCACAGCTCCAGGTGGGACTGCTTCTTTCCCCATCAAAAGCCAGCTCAGATTTTGCACTCACCTGCCTTTTTTGCACAGGAGTCATCAAATGTAATGCTCTTAGGAGCCAGGCATGCTGGAAGAAGAGAACTGCTCCAGTCCTCTGCCCTACTGCAGTTAGTGCCTTACCAGTGAAGCAGCTATAACCACGCTGCGTGTGACCTGAGGAGCCCTGGCCAAGGTTTTGTATGCCAGATAAGCGTCTAAGCCTGGGGTTGTATCAGCTGCACTGAAGCATTGGTTGGAAGGAGCATATAGAGGGCGTGAAGCTCCATAGAGAGGGATCTACCCAGCCAGGAGGAGGTTGGAGGAGAACGAACCTCTGCTTTGCGAGTGTGCCCTTTGAGTCCTCCTCCCGCGCTGTGATTTCCATGCTCCTGAACTTGGGAATAAGAAAGGCTTCTCATCTCCACCACTTGGAGTTCGCACTGAGTCACACAGCACCAAAAATCGGTCTGCGCTGCTGTAACAGAAGGTGCAAACAGACACACCAGTTTGCAGAGAGGAGCACACAGAAGGGAGCCAGAAATTCTGCTGAGGGCAGCGTATGTGTGCTTAGCGTTGGTGGTGACACACCACGGGGCACAGTCCAACACCACCAGCAACAACTACTCCTGGCACATCAGAGGCTTCAGCACCGGCTGAGCTCCCAAGGAAGGATGTGGATCAGGGGCTGCAGGTCATCCCTTGATGAGCCTGGGGCAGGGGAAATGGGTCTTTTTGCCTGCAGAAGGTGAGCACTTGTTGAGGAGCTGCAGGAAGAGGTGGGAAGTCTGCAAGGCATCAGAGATTATGAAAAAGAGGATAGGATCTTTGCCAAGACCCTACAAGAGCATGAACACCCAACTGCACAGAGAGAGGAGCGTTCGGTCTGTACTCAGCAGGTTGGGAAAAGGAGACTCCCATTACAGAAAAGGCTGAAAGCTGGTGACTTCTGGCACCAGGAGGAAGGCTGCTGCTCCACCTGCAGATCGGCAACTAGAATAGAAGAATAGATCTGGTGGCATGGTATCAGATGAGGGGCTGGGAGCTCTGTTCGACTGTGCCCCCCCAGCCTGCTCGCTGGTGGGATGGGGAGAGGAGCAGAAAAGCCCTCGGCTCTGTGTAAGCCCTGCTCAGCAGTACGGAAAACATCCCTGTGTTATCAACACGGTTCCCAGCACAAATCCAAAACACAGCCCCATCCTAGCTCCTATGAAGCAAATCAACTCTACCCCAGCCAAAACCAGCACACAGGGCTAGGATCTCATTCGGATCATGGAGACGTGGTGCCTCGCGTGGTGCCTCCAGGCTCACGTGCCTGGAGGGCTCTGAGGGATGGATACGGCTCTTTAGGCAGAACTGGCCAGAACAGCAAGGATGAGGAGTTGCCTTTTATATGAGAGAGAAGCAGGAATGAATGGAGCTTTGCTTTGGGATGGATGATGAGTCAGCTGAGAGCTAATGAGTCAGGCCCTGAGCAACCTGCTCTTGTTGATGCTGTTTTGGGACTTGCACTAGATAGTCTTCAGAGATGCCTTCTGTGACTCTGATCCATCAGCACAAATTCCTGCATATTTGTCTAGAGAAAGGCCATAGACAGAAAACAAGACTTAGCTTCCCCCCAAATACAGCTCGTGTGAACCTTAACCTCCTTTTCTCCCCTTGTTCATAGGCTTTTTCTTCTCTTTGACTCCTTTCTGCTCAGAAAGGGAGAAAATTAAAGAACATGCCATACCTGCTGAAAGCGAGGACTGCGGGGGACTTATTAACCATCCAAACCTAGGTGTATCGTATGGAGTTCTGCAAATGGCGATGTTCAATTAATTTGAACAAGAGCCTCAGAGAGTGTTCCTCCACAATACAAAGGTGAGGCCGAACACGTCATTCTTAATGACCATGCCGTGTGCAAACAATACTGTCTATTAGTTACACAAATCACACACACCCCTACGGTTTTACGGAGCGTTTTCAGATGTCATTTTTTGTGGGGTTTTCTGAGAAATCTCTGTGAGTGTATCCTTTACCCACCAGGTGTTATTGTCTGGCTAATGGGCCATAAGAGTTATTTAAAGGTTGTTCTTTGTTACTTTGGCCTTGCCTTTTACGTGTACAGTATGTACCTAATTCCCATTGTGCAGGAAGCATGTTACAGTAAAGCTAACTCTCCACGTCAGTAATGAAGCAGAGGAGTCAGCTAATAAATCCTATTCTCCAGAGGCATTCAAGTAAATTTCTTTTACCTAATGGCTTTTGGACAAAACAGACCAGAAAGAAGAAAAATCACCAACCCCCACTTCGGATCCAGGAGCTTAACATGGGTGGATATTTTAAGGAAAAATTTTAAGATTTGAGGTCCAGTGAAAAACAATGATGCAATATTTGCTCTTCAGACTGTTGGAACTGCTGGCCCAACACACACAAAATGGTAGTAATTGCACCTCACATACATTGGCAGGGAATCTGCCCCTGAAAAAATGAACCAAGATGGACAGATGACCTTTGAATTCATGAGAGAGGCAGCGAAGGGGAGTTACTCCGAGTTATTTGGCACACAAAGGTCTACAGTACTCACTACGCTGAGAGAAGACAGGCTTATGAATGCCTGCCTGGTATAGCTGTACCTTCAGGCTCAACAGGTCCTACCTTAACTGCAAGAAGCTGGGAAGGACCTTCCAAGAGAAACAACTGTTAGTGCACCTCATTTCTTCTGGCCACTGTCAGAAAGACAAGACCTGGTTCACGAGGGCCGCCTTTCCTCAATATCCTTTTTTAACAACAAGGACAGTCCCACGGTACCTGAATGAGGAGAGCAGAGCACATCCAGTGAGAGCAACCACGGACACCAGTCATCAGCAGACACGTCTGCAGTGATGAGAGAGTTTCAAGGTGAAGTGAAGTCAACACAGTGATGTCAGGATCAGCAAAAGCTGCAGGACCAGGCATAGGCGTACCGACAGCACAGCTCGAGGAAAGGCCAAGGCAAAGAGCCTGAGCTTAAACGTAACTGCTAGACCAAGGTCGTTTTCCCAACAGCATGATCCCAGGTTGGAGCTGCACCGTGTTGGAGCTGCTCGAGAGCAGGCAGTCACAGTCACAGGAGGGGGTGCAGAGTTTGCAGAGCCCATTTCTGTTTGCTCAGCTCCTGACAGCACTAGAAGCAAGAAAACGTAACGCTACAGACGATGTTATATGGTGACCAAGTAGGAGTTGTTCCGCAGAGGTGAGAGCGAACCCAGATCTCCTGAATCCTGACTCTGTTCCTTGCCCAGGGCCTCTGCCACAGTGGAGCAGTGGAACTTAGCCAGCTTAGAGAGAAAAAACCAACGGTTCTTGAGAGAAGGAAGCCTGGGAAAAAAATTCACCTCGCTTGTCTTGTCCCACCTCTTCCCAGAGGGGTGAAGTTATCCTGCTTTGAATAGGAAGAACGATACTTTGCAAGTGCTCTGAGGTTCCTTTTATCATTAATGTATCGAAAAAGAAGTGTGAGAACTTCAAAGAGACTGCAGGGCTGAAGGCAGTAATTGCAGACAGATGGTCAGACATAGGCTCTTAGAAGGATGAAGATCAGCTAAGAACATCAGTCATTTATCTGAAAATAGCCTGAAATACTGAAAGAGGCAAATCACAACTTTCACTGTCAGTTCCTTGAGTCCAGCTGCAGTCTCCAGTTGCAAAACCCAACACAGCCCAGTAAATATGAATTTGGTCCTAACTAGCACAGGACCACAGACCTTATGCTGACCTGCCAGTATGGGTCTCAGCAAGAAACCTGTGAAAGATGCAGCTGCTGTTGTTATTCCCTACTTCACCCCACCATTGCCATTTTCGCCCGTATGCTTATAATACCCGCCTAAGACTTCTTTCACTTTTCTGCCACAGTTAGCTTTTTGTCCGGATGTGTTCAAAATTACTTTAAAATGAACAAAAGCTGTCACCTCTCGCTTCCTCTGAGCCAAGTCACAGGGTGAGGGGAGGAGGGGATGGGGGGAGTCACCTGAAAAAGCAGCCAGCCATGAAGTAAGTCCCAGATGCCCCTCTCAGCGCATGGCAGCAAGGTTTTCTCCAGCACGCCTCACAATAAATAGCCTTTGCACCGCATTTGGGTCCCCTCCAACTTGAATTTCACTTAAAGGCACTGCTTCAGGCCTCACGTTTTTTATTTGCTGTCACATGAGCTCGTGTTCTCCCAGGGATGCCCCCAAATTTCCCACTTGAATAAAGGCAGGCACAGCCTAAGGACATCGTGCGGCTTTCTGGGTCTCGGAAACCAGTTACGACACAACTCTGCACGCTGGCTTTTCATTTAGCTACAAATTCTCCATGCACTTCTATTCTCCTGCATGTAACCTTTCTCATTCTGGGACCCGGTTAGTAGAAATACTTCAAGAGCCTTTGGCATGAGCCCAGCAGCCTTATGCGAGATGTCCGTGTGAAGTATTCAGCCACCGGGATCGCGGTGCCGAACCTTTCAATCCCTGATGCTCCGTGCTTTCCCAGAGAGCCCAACTCTGCAGCAGGTCACAGTTTTCTCTTCTGCTTGTGCCTCCTCCTCAATAAAGCTGCACCCGGGGATCCCCCAGCACCGCTGCCACCCCCCCCAGCCTGATTCGAAGGGTCTGCCTGACTTTTAGACATCTGCTTGTTGCAGAAGGGGTGACACCAAGCCAGTGTTGACTCCCCATCCGCCAGCCAAGGGCAGCACATCCCCAGTGGATTAAGATCCATCCTCACAGGCAATACAGCGTGTGCGGAGGCTGTGATAGCCCCCATCAGCGACCCCACAACCTCCCTGTCCTCATTACCCTTCTGGTCCCAACCACGAGCAGAAAGCTAGTGCTGCCTTGAGGCAACGGCAAGCTCTGGGACAGACGATACGGACTCGCTCCATCCGGAGGAAGGTCCGGTCCGCCCTCTCCGCTCCCAGCCCTGCAACCCTTACGGGACCAGCATTGCACAGCTGCCCTCAAGGAATCCCGAAATGCACCATCCTCACTTGCACTCAGTCACTGAGCCAGCGGAGGAGAGGGCTGCGAGCATCCCAGCAGGCAGCATGGGGAGGTGTTCGGCTGCTCCTGTCCCCAGCACGATGCCCAGCTATGGAAGAGCAGGTTCTCCACCAGCATTGCGCTGCAGGCAGCTGCCTGATACCCCCCCCCCCATCAGCAGAAACCCCAGTGAGGGTAGACCTTCGCTGCTGCAAATGGCACTGAGCTTTCACGCTGTGAACGGGACAATCAATCTCGGGCTAATGCGGGTTGTTAAAGCAGCAGCCGTCATTCTGATGAAGCGGCACGGCTTGCATCCTGAAAGACTGACAGTGAGAATGTAGTTTTCTAGCTGCCACATTTGGGGGGGGGGGGAGCCCAGAGGTCCCAAATAACTAGGCTATTCTACAAATCTTAAAACACAGCGGACAAGCCTTAGCACAGTATCCCTGCCGACTCCAAAGGCTTTTTTTCCTCCACCTTCTAGTTCCTTGGCACGTTCTGTACACATGCTGTGCTCCCTCCTTCCTTCTCCTGTGTTTACTACAAGGGGACGTACTCCATCCCAGAATTTCAGAAGCAGCATCTGTTAACTTCCTAAGTCAAATCCACCCTGATGGAAATCCAGCACTTTCTGGCACACAAGACACACTGGAAAATCCTGTGCATTAAATTACCCCAGTTATCCCGTATCACACTGAAGTCAGGGAAGTGATGCTGATCCTCTGGAGCCCGGAGAGAAGGCCCAAATATGAGCAAGACCACTTTCAGGGAAATATTACCACAACACAGGCAGGGGATGAAGTCTGAGCAAAGGATATTTGGAAATATAGACACATCTGTTCTTTCTTGATAGGGACACTCTGCCTGCCTCTTTGATGCTAATGCCCCTGCTGTCCAAGATTTCTCTCCCCCCCCCTCATTCTTCAGTGTTTTCCTTTTGTTTGAGACTCCCTGCCATCAGACTTCCAATAGTATGAACTTCTTCCCAAACACTGCTTGTCGTGCTGCTTTGTGAAGCTCCTGTTAAGTATGTGACACAGCTCCGAACTTCTTTTCTTTTGGGGGTGGGGGTTAATCATCAGATTTCAGATCTTTGCTATTAAAATCCTTCAGACAACAAATGAATCTAGGTAATGAGACAAGACTGTCACTTTGTAGGAAATCAATGTCATGGTGTTGTAGAAGCAAAATCCATTTACAATTATATTACAAGAAAGAACATATCTGGGCCACTTATTTCAGTGTTGGTAATGCAAAACATTGCCTTCCTGAGACACGCACCATCTAACACCACGTATTACAGCATGTGTAAAAGACGAATACGAGCACAGAGTTTAGGTTTGGCACATACGGTACTAGACTGCACTTCCCCAGATTTTTGGATGAATGTTTCCTTTTTTTTTTTTTTTTAGCTTACCGGTCACATTCAAAGTTTTAACTGGAAAGGGTCCATATTTAATCCAGTTCCACAGATCAGGTGGACTTGTTACCTTGTCCCATAACCACAGCAAGTTGCTGACTCCACCTTGGAAACACCTGCTCTGCAGAAATCTGAAGTTCTTGCAATATAACCTCCATGAAAGCCATTATTGTACGAGACTGAAATTCCCCTAATAAGGAACAGCATTTTCCAAAGCTGATTCTAAAAAGCATCATGTTAGGAGAAGCTGAATCCAGTGGGCTTGAAGACCCAAGGAGTTTCTCCTCACCAGTCTGTTTTCCACTCTTCCAATTTGTGGGTGTCTCCACACAGCAAAGCCTGTGTCCCAAAGATGCAGATGCACACAGAACACAAGCAACTGGCCACACAGACCAGCATGGACAAAGAGCTGTGCCTTTACTGGCCCCCACAAAACCATCAGCGGTACTCACATGAACATGAACAACATGACCAGCCTCACTTGTTCCCCCCCTTCCCCTCCAGCTGATCAGGACTGAAGGTCACCAGTGGACACACACGGTTCCTCACTTTCCTCATCCACAAGCACACGTGCATCGGCAGAAACCTCCAACCCCAGACACGTAGTCCATCCAGACTCCGTACTGAGGTCATGAGTCTCACTTACCCCGTCTCCAGCCTTGGGCTATCACATTCCGGTCTTCTACTCACCGACGAGTCGAGCTTGAAGTTTGCCAGTGAAACGTACGCCTATTCACATGCACTGAGAAAGAAGGAGAAAGAAAAAAAACTCTGAATCAGGTTCAATATGAGGCCAGGCCAGGCTGAAGTGCAGGTACAGGGCTCAGCCAGAAAAGGACACTGCTCAGCAGCCTGTGTACACACAGTGGGACCCTTTTATCCCCTCTCCTACCCATTCTCCCATGCTTATTCCTCCCCAAATCACTTTGATCCCTCCTTTCCCTGCCTCTGGCCCTTCCCTTAAACATCCCATCACGTTTTGTACATCCCTACAATCCCCTTTTAACATCCGCTAATAAGCTTTACACAAGCCCACAATCCTCCTGAAATTTCCCATCACGGGTTCACACTTTCCATGACAATCTTCTTCCCCCTTTTTTTCAGTTACCAGGCTCATGACTTGAGAATTAAGCACTAGCTTGGCCTTGGTCAAAAACCCTATGGGGAATATTAAAAACGTAATAGTAACAGTGATGGAAGAGTGCCTGGAAGCATTGCCTAGCATCGTTTCATTAATTATTCTGCCTATGTGGTCTCTGTGCCTATAGCAGACTGGGAGTTTCACCTCTCAGTCGAGCCGGGAGACAGCGGATGTGGATGGCCACCACATCACTGAGGGCATCAGCTGTGTCACCGTAAATCAGGGTAACCCCTCTGAAATCACGCAGCAAGCTCTGGAGTGTCTCCACTAACCTCGAGGGTATGTGAGCACCAAGCCCTCAGCTGCTCTGTGGTCTGGCTTGCCTTCTTGCAAAAGCTACGGGGCAGAGGTACCCTTGGTGGTGGTGATGGACACCCACCGCCACCCACCTTGCCTGTCCCTGCGGAAGGCCAAAGCACGTTCTCCTGTGCCATCAGCCGCCAGAAGCAGAGTTCACAATCCCACAGTCAGTGAAACAGCACGGAACAGCTCGTTATTCCTAGGACGCTCCGCTTTTTCCCTGCAGCACAATCTTTCTGGCTAGTGTAGCATGATTTTGGCTGGAGTCCCCCCCATCCCAGGGGCTGGTGCAAGATGTTGTGCAATCTGGGATTCAAGAGGTGGGTGCAGACAGGTTAAGCAAAGGCAGAAGTGGTGGCTCTCAACCTGCTGGGCACCAGCTGCCTCTGTCATCCAAACAGGGATGGCGTGCCAAGAGGAGAAAGCATTTCTCTCCTTCCTGCCCTCATTCCCAAAAGTGACAACCATCTCAGGACACCCCCAGCTTCACGGCCCCCGCGTATCCATGGGTCAGCACGCACATTCCTCCAGCAAAGCTGCCTTGACCTCAGTACAGACCATGGAGAACATGACCCCCAGAGCTTGGGGCGGGCAAAAGTCCCAAATGCCGCCGCTAAATCTCTGTCCTGACAATGAACTGCAGTTCATCCACCTCTCCAGCAGCCCGTCTTGCTTTTCCAGCCTCGCAGTACAGCCTGCTGTTTCCCACATCCATCAAATTTAACTGCTTGAAATTCAGCCACAGCTGACAGAAGGAGATGCTATGCACATGGATCCCAGGCTTCCAGTTAATGGCATAAACTGTTGCCACCTCTCCCTCTTGCTGAGCAATCACAGTCAGAAAGCTATGAAAGGGATATAACTCTCAGCAGGCGAACCCTTTGCAGAACCTGGCATTTGGGTTGTCCTGGTCTCCTCCTAGCAGTGGCAAAATAGTAGTAGGTGGCTTAGTTCAATGCCATAGGAGTTCCCCACTGTTTGCTTAGCCCATTTGCCACCCATTTGCAATCTACCTCGGCAGCACGAAGTTCACTCCTGTTTTGCTCCAGAAGCAACCACAAAGAACCTTTGGAAGTCCAGAAGAGAGGCCAGGGTCTTCTTCTTCTTTCAGATTTATTGTTGTTGCTTTGCTTGTTTTGTTTTTCCAAGCCAAATATTCACTAAGAGACGTTCTCGGTATCCTTTGCGGCAGCATGTGATTTTTTGCAAGTCACCTTTAAAGTTAAGTCTTTAGAGCTGGATGTCTACTCTCCACCTGCCTGCAAACCTACAACCAGGCTTACCAGATGGCTTGTGAAATGGGCTGCAAAAAACTGCAAAAGCTTTGTTGGTTATTAGCCACGCTATTATGGGAGTCTAACAGCCTGGGTCAGGAACCGTTTGCCACTTCAGAGAGCAAACACAACATTATCGCAACGAGAAGTAACTGCGGCAGCACCGAGCATGAAGCTGCCCGTTCCCTGCACGACTGCCGGCGATGAGGGAAGCCGCATCTTCAGGCGCTGATGCAGCCAAAATCCCAAGAAATGGCCGGGTCTGAGGAAGCATCTCATCTTTTCCCCAACCTGATCCGGCATAGGCTGCTGGACTGTAGCCTGTGTCACAGAAGGGAAACTGAGGAAAGAAAGAGGTGGGTCGGCCTCTCCCCATCGAGGTATGCACATGACTTTATCTTAGGGCATATTCACCAAGCACCCAGCGTGCTCTGCCCAGCCGAGGTGACAGTGCGTGGTGGGTGCAGAGCAGCTGGGACCACCTGGGGTCTCTCCTGGGCAAGAGTGGTCCTGCACGTTTGTTGTTTAAAATCAGCTTCTTCCTGACAGCCCCAGTTACTTGGAGCCTCCTATTAGAGAGGCTTTGCTTTTACCAAGGTTTTGGAAAAGACCGTGCTGATTTGTTGTCTGTGAGCTACAGCCATCAGCCCGAAGACCGTACAACGTTCAGAAGGACTACAAGACGTTTCTTTCTTGTGCCACATAAACCGATTGATGTAGTGTAAGCACGAAGAAATACAGCTACCCCCCTGCAGCAACATTTTGGACCCATGTTTTGGTTTAATCTCTTTGGAGAACGCACATAATCATTACAAAAACCAGACACAAACCCCATGGCCAGTGCAAAGAGTTCAGTACCTTTGATGTAGGACAGGCTCAAGGAAACTCTTTCCCCGATGAGAACTTCTGAGTGTCCTCTGCCCAGGCACAGACACTACGTAAAGGCACGTCAACAAAGTAGGTGGGTGCATTAGGATTAAACTCAGGATAGAGACCCGATCCTGTAAATTGCCCCATATAGGCAGGCTGCTGTCCCCATCCAGAGCCCATTGCAGGATCAGGACCTCCTTGCACAGCAAGATGAACCGGTTGGGGAGAAGACCCAGCTCACTTGTCACCATTCCTGTCACTGCTTGAGGACCCAGAGGTGGAACGTCCTCCCTGTTCCATCAACTCGCTCTCAACACCAACAACCCACATCCCGCACACGCCGCGCACCTTCTTCAACTCCGAATGACGCTGTTTATTTCTCCAGCAAACATTCACAGCCCTCACACCTCCTTCACCCAGGGCTTTGCACCGCAGCTGAATTTAGATCAGCTGCCTGCCACGATCGATGAGTCAAACTAACCACTACTGTCCCACTGGACTTCCCTGCTGTCAGCCTGCTGGCTGCAAGGGATTCTCTTTGGGCCAGATGCTGATGTTTTTATTCACAGCCACTTCTTCTCCCCACGGCTTGCTGCAGGCACAGTGTAATACCCGCTTCTGCGTGTCCGATAGCATCTGACTTGAAACCTCGGGGTCTGCTCATGCAGGGAAGTCCCCCAGAAAGCCGAGCAAAGCCCCGCACAGGCTCATCCAAGCAAGCCACCTTTCTCCTGGAAGGTAACTTGTAAAGATAACAGGATTTGCCCTTCTCTGTGAAACAACAGGTGTCCCCAGTGCTGAATCTGCAAGTCTTTAACTTCCCAGAACTGTGTCAGCATGCTCCCTGTCATTAGAAGCAGCATATTTGTCATCTGCGGAGGTAGAACCATTTAGCTGCTAATGGAAGCGATTTCTGCTTCCCTGGGGCTGATGTTCATCCAGCCACCTGCAGCCCAAGGCTCTGACAAACCAATGCTCCCTCCTGGCTGCCCCAACACAGCAGCACCTCTGTGAGCTGAAACACCCCCAGGAGCTTCCCAGCTAAATTTAATTAGTGCAGAGCAACGATGCAGAATCACTTGCTGAGCTGAGAAAGGGCTGCAGGGTCAGAGAACCCATCCCTGCCTACGCAGACTGCTGTGTTTGCAGCAGCGTCTCCGTGTTCAGCTCCGGGCTGAGCATCTCCCGTCTAAGCATCTCCTGTCTATCCTCTTCCATACCCCTCCGGGGTGTTGCTTGCGTGCATCCTAGCACTTGGTTTAGCCCAGGAATGTCTAAATGAATAGCTTTGTCACCCTCGCCTCACCAACATGACTTCCAAAGGTAGCGTGAAAGCTGGAGATGCTCAAGACGCGAGTCAGGAGGCTGGTTTCCTTTTCCATGCCCTTCCCAGGGAAAGGCAGGCACCTTTCAAGAAGAAGCCAGAGGAAAGGCGTGGGACTGGAGGTACCCCCTCTCCCTCCACCAGTGACAGCAGAATGCTCGGGGCAAAGCTTTACAAATAAGCTCCCGAACAGGTCTGGGTTTAGCATTTTAGCATCAGTCACGCCGTTGGGGTTGTGGTCCCCTTCCATTCCAGGAATTAAGTGCCTTTTTAGACCCACCATCCTAACGAGATGGGGTTGTCCGCAAACCATCCTTATAGCCAGTTTCGCAGCCAGTGGAAACAGCAGCAATTCTCTGTGTGCCCCACTTTACCCTTGCTAAAGGGCTCGTTTATAGCCTAAGTGAGTCGGAAGAGACTTCATATTCTCCTCCCCTTGATTAAGTACTCCTCTTGAAAAGCAGGATTAAGTGTTTATGAGCAGCACAGAACTTAAACTAGTTCTCACATTCTACCACTCTACAGGGCTTCCTGGACACAGCCAGAGGCAGCAATAAAAGCAAGGACCCTACAGGACGCATTCCTGCCAGCAGCAGAGACCATACATAGAGAATATCGTGCACAGACACACAAAACCCATGCAGAATCCCACTGGTAAATTGCTAAGTGCCGTCCTCATGCTTTGGCATGGGACAAGTGACATTCCCAGACAACCCAGGTCATGGGGCTTGCAGGATCCTGGGTGTCCCTCTGCAGAAACCACAGCCAGGGAACAGAGAGACGGGGGCGGGAGGGGGGATGTGATTTGTAAATAAACACCTCTCTGAATTTCAGTGACCCCAATATGTACCTAACCACTGACATTTTAAGAAGCACAATATAACTAGTGAGTAAAAATAACTTCTTTGGGGTCTATTACCATGAAAAATGGGAATGGACTTTATTGACCGGTAATTAAAATCTTATCCCTTTTGGTAGCATATGGCAACCAAGGAACAGGCATTTTTGTTAAGGGTATAGAAGCCAAACTGCACTAGCAATAACTGTGTTTTATCTTCCTGGGAATGCACAATAAAAGAGTCAGATCTTATAGCTGAACTTTGTAAAAGGCACCAGTAATCAAAAGTTAGCACAGAATCTTATCAAACATTAATTTTAAAGCTGCTAATATTTAAAGACCTGCTTTTGCGTCTGTCATTTTTATTCGGAGATGTTTTACTTGTCTCATTTTAATGATCTGATGGTGAAACGGAGATGAAAATTACCCACTTTCTCTTGAAGTTTGCTCAACGTGACTATCAAAAACATGCTCCGTGCTGCATGTGCATGTGGGTCCGAGTGAGTTTTGGGGGTTTATTGATCTCAGTGTGGATAGATAAAAGATGAGAAAGAAGACTGTGGAAGGGATGGAAAAATTACAATAATAACTAGTGTTCCCAGTGCCACGCTCGGTGAGAATCAGGAAATTGTACATCAGTAAGAGCCAGCTCCAAAGGCCATCAGCAACTCTGCAAAGGCTCCCGCGGCACTGGAAGAGAAGGGGAAGGTCACAAATTGGGTTGGAGCCACGGCTCGTTGACAAGGCTGAAATAGCCACTACACTTGGCCCTTCAGGAGCTGAGTCTCATTCCAGCTGTGCTTTCCAAGGCAGCATTCGGCTGATCAGATGTCCTAAACCTTCCCAGGGAGAAGGGGTTCATCCTGTTCTTCATCCCCTCCAGCCCCTCATGGCCTTACTTACTGGGGAATGAATTCTGCCACGTTCAGTGAAAAAGAGAGTTCTCTGCAGCCGTCTAATTTAAACCTTCCCAAATGCATTT
The DNA here is from genome assembly GCA_026212715.1 of Elanus axillaris. NCBI lineage: Eukaryota > Metazoa > Chordata > Aves > Accipitriformes > Accipitridae > Elanus > Elanus axillaris. The sequence goes on from JANZLQ010000057.1 coordinate 19,967,277, forward strand.
TTACTTTTATTAAGCAAGCCTTTCCTAAGACACTGCCAGAACAGTCCAGATCTTGCATTCGTAAAGCTAAGATATTGCTGCCACTAAAAATAAATAGATGGCAATTACTAAGGAATTACGCTTAGACCAAAACTGACTGAATTTATGACCCTCTGAATGTGTGCAGCATAAAATGCAGCAATACAGAAGTTTAAGGAGAAGAGGTGGGCAAAGAAACTTCTCTTTCTTTTTAATGATGTAGCCAGGAACAAGCCGGTCTCAAGTAATAACAGAAATCTGAAGCTGTAAGTGAAGACCGCCTCTAAGTACAGAGCTCGTGTACAGATAACAGAGCAGTTCAGCAAGCGGTACAATACAAATAGATCAGAGATGACTACGCATTAAATGAGGACACCAAGCTGGGAAAGATCCTGCTGGAGAGCTGCCTTCTGTTAAACTTTACACTCTACAGCCAACAGGCTTTATCCAAAATCTACCGATGCTCTTTCCACTGACCTACCCAGGCTCTTGGCTACGAAGCCTTCTCGCAGGTCAAAGCTCTCTGCCTGTTGAGTGTAATTCTTGTGGGACACCCTTGAAGGGTGGACAAGGTTACCAAGCCCAAAAGTACTCCCAGGCGTATAAGGGTCCCCCCACTTGCAGAGACAAAATCAACTGTCCTGGTGTAAAAGTGCTCTTGCACCTTTATCACTGCATTTCTGCCTGTGGACACTGTACTGTAACCAGTAATGTGAACAAAGCAGCGGTACGCTCCCATGCAACACAGCCCAGACCGTTTCCAGATTAATAATGCCAGCTTCTGACACTGCGTGGGTTCTTTTAATACAACATTGCTAAAATACTATAGAAATAATTAAAAAAAAAAAGAGCATCTAAAAGCTGGGAAATTTAAAATGACAGTTCCCACAAGTTATCTCGGAATTTGTACTCTCTGAAAACCTCATCTGGCTACTGTGGAAATATGAGGTAAATATTTCTCTAAAATGAGAATGGTTTCCTGGCTAGCAGTGGTAGTGCAATAGCTTACAAAAGACACTCTGAACGAGCTTCCAGTATGAAGATGACCTTGAAAAATGAAGAACTGTCCAAAAACAAAAGCTGCACAGATTATCCTACATCTGCCCCTTTGACTGACCTTGTGTCCACCCACCCTATTCAATGGCCACATTAAGCCATTTGCTGGATAATGGTGACTTCCAATGAATCTAGCAAACTCTGGCTCAGGCCCCCAGCTGGGAGTGGGAAATGCCTTTATCTTCGCTGCTCAGCAGCTTCAAGGAAAGTTTTCATTTTGTCCAGAACAAAAATTACTTTCCTGAAATACGGAGTTCAGGTGAGGAATTGGGCAACCCATTAGTCGCACTGCTCTGTAACTCCGCCGACAGCCTCCGCTGCCTTTGCTCCCACCCAGCTCATCCCGGGATGTGGTCCTGGAAGAGCCTGGTGTGCTCCCAGGCCTTCGGTTGATTTGTTAACCGCCCACTGCTCAGCTTCTGCACCTTCTTGGTCCTGTTGGTCCTTTGTCTTCCAGGTATCTCCAACCCAAGATGGGCTCTGTCCTAAGAGCACCGCTGAAGAGATGCAGCGCTCCCCACACATACACACACACTGACGGCTTGGTCCCCTTCGATCTAATGCCCTTGCACAAAGTCCCAAAATTCTCCTGCCGTGGTGCCTGCAGGTTGTTAAAGACGTGTCCCCTTAATTTAAAGACTCACGGTGATGGAGAACCCAGTCCCTTGGCAATCAGTCTCAATGGGCGATTACTCTCACTCTTAAAAATCTACATTGTATACCCAGCTGATTTTTGCTGACTTCAATTTCCAGACGCTGGGTACTACATCTTTTCCTATTAAGAAGCCCCCTAAATCTCCTCTCCCTGGGCAGCTGTTTCATGAGACTTCTTTTTGACACAGTAAACAAGCTTGCAGCCTCGTTTAAGCACCACAACACAGCAGGGTCCCAGTCCTGGCCCTACTCCTCCTGCTCTTGTAGTTCTCCTTTAGCTCCAGGAAAACACCTAGTTCCCATTTTGCAAGGACTAGGGCAAAAAAAGGCCACGTGGAATACAAATGAACCACAAAAATGTGCTTTGTAATCAGCCTGTTACCTCTCTAAAAGTGCCTATTTTGCATGATTATCGCAAGTTGTATAGGAAACATCTGTACGGGAACATCTCCCACTGTTGCAAGAGGAACACAGTGGGATGGCCTGAAAGTCCCTTACTGGCCTTCTCAGGGAGATCCTGGGGTTTTGTGGGGGTTTTGGTTTGGTTTTGGTTTTTTTTAAGAGGGAGAGAGACTTAACTTGCGGTGTGAACACGGGTCTGTTTAGCTGCTACAGAAGGCAGGTGAGAACTGGGCTTTCCACCAAGGCAGCCTGTATTGCCGTGTGGATGCAGCTGAAGGGGATGCAACGCTGCTCGGGTAGTCCAGGACTTTCCCCCAACCTCCAGGGCAGAACTGTACGTCTTGCCCTCCCACAGGCACGACGCGACGCGTGCGTTTCTGGGGAGCGTTCAGGCTCCTCCAACCACGATGGCACTAAGGTCCTGTGCTGGGGAGCTTGGTTCCGGTGTCTTGTATAGAGCCAGAGCCTTGAAGGAAGTTTTTCTTCAAGGACTGTGAAGCTCTAGAACTGGAAAGGTATGACAACTTCTTCATGTCCCTAATGAAAAGTCTATATTTGGCTTAGGCTACCTACACACCAGCTTAACCTGCTCTCGCCAAAAGTGCCTCAAACCAGCCTCCTACCTTGACGTCTCTATAAACCCAGTTATTTCTAGCTCTTCCTGGACTGGACAGCTTAAGATCCTGTTCCTCATCAAGTGGGGTTTGACACCAGCATCTGCAGCATCATGATCAGGACGTTCTTCCAGACAAGCACCAACACACACAGCAAATGAAAAATGTTTGCTAGGAACACCGTGTCCCATTGATTCAACCTGCAAAGGTACTGCAGGCTCCAGATTTCCTTCCTTACGGGCTTATCTGCACCAACTCCATCCACATTCAACCTCTTCTGACTTTCCAAAGACCATCAGAAAGATATGTTGACCACACCTTGCAGGGTCAGGAGGATGGAAAGCATTATTAGAGAATTGCTTGCGGGGGCTTTCACGGTGTTCCCACAGCCCGTGTCAGGGAGCAGCAAGAGCGGGGCTGTTCCCTGAGGGAAGGGGAGCTGGCATCCCAGGCTGATAGCAAGACAAGACAGTGTCCTCACCAACCCGGGTGCCGTCCCACGGTGCCCGAACACAGAGAGTAGAGCAGATCCAGTGACATGACCCAAGGTAACGCCACAGTCTAGCGATCCCCAGACAGGTCTGTGAGGAAGAGGCAGACCGACGGTCAAGCTGGCAAAACCCCATCAGTAAAGCAACACAAGGTACAGGGCCTGGCACAGACGTACCTACAGCACAGCTCAGGCAAGGACATCTTACTTGTTTTCCCTGTCCGACCCCAGGATACAGCGGCACCAGATCCCACCTGGCCTTAAGCACCCAGACCCCCTCGGAGGGGCAGCGGCTGAGGCTACGGATACCCCAAGCCACGGTGAGGCCAAAATGGCCAAATCCTGCCGAGACAGGCACCACGCAGCCCCACTGCTCCCCCCTTCCCTAGACAAACTTGCGTACCAAACTTTTCAGGCCCTTATCGCACAAATGCCAGACACCGCACGCTTACCGGACACAGCATTTCCGTAACCTTTCCCTTGCTGCTCTCCAGCCATTCCAGCACGGCATTTTGAGCAGAGCTGGCCTCCTCCCAAGAACACCAAGCTCAAAAGGCCTCCAGAATATGCTCCAATTCTTCCTCCAGCAGCACCGTCCTCTCTTCCCTGTGGATCCAACCTGCGATTTCTTCTCCCAATCAGCATGCTCCTGCAGTCCTTCCAGCTTCACACGGATTTTGTGGAGGTCGCTTCGCAGCTGGGCTTGGGGCGATCTGACCCTCTGCATGCAAAACTCCCTGTGTGCAAACCCCTCTCTGCTTCCCTTGCTCTGCTGCAAGTGGAACAGCTCACATCCCTGCTCCCTGCAGGATCAGAGCGCTTGGAAAAAAAGAAGGAGACGCTGGGGAGAGCCCCTGGCTGACTTTCTTAGGGAAGAAAGAGCAGGTGGGAGACAGGGGCATGGAAAACATTCACCCTGTTTGCTCAGAACACCGGTGCAGGCATTGCTTTCCGACACGGTTGATCCTGAGTGTGGAGAACTGCCTTTTCTCCTGCTATTTTTCAGTACTCAGACACCCTGGGCAGCACTTGCTGCTTGCCCCAGTGCCCGCCCAATTTTTCCCTTGCAGGGAAAACCCACCCCCACCAGGTTTAGAATTACTCCCAGCCAGTGTTTGCCCAGTTTCTGTATGTCTCAAGGTCCTTTTTTTTTTTTTTTTCCCCTTGCTTGGCCCTTGCTGGTGACAATCACCTGCAGCTCTGCCTTCCCTGACTCAGGAGGGCAGGTTCCTTGTCGGTTTTCCCAATGCAAGCGGTGATGGCTTAGCTTCCCCCCTTCTAGATGAGCTGAATCAGGAATAGGGTTTACTGCCATCCCCCAGCACGCATTTGCTCCAGCCCAAGAGATATCCCTGACACATTGTCACATCGGCATTTATATACTGCCTGGATAATGCTTGGGAGAAGGTTTTCAAGCCTGATCCGGTGTCAGGGCAATCGGCAGTTTGTTGATGCGTTCACGCTGCAACTGCGAATAAAAGAGCTCAGGGCTCTGGCCAGGAGGTTTTTGTGTGTGATAGGACCGACACACAAGGCATCCCAGGAGTTTGACAGCTGGCTGCTCAGTTCCCAAAAGCTCCTCATTAATAGTGGCGCTTTCTGCATAACAAACAAAACAAATCCAAAGCAAAGCAAAAAGATTTCCTGTCCACGCATGCATGCAAGAGCCCTCATGAACTCACTTTCAGTACTTGGTTGCTTCTTCCATTTAAACTGATCTACAGAAGACGGACAATAAAATAGAATTAAATAGGTGCTGACTTACAGGTCACAGGCCCTGTAAATCAAGAGAAAGCCCTCCTCATTACTGATTCTGGCTTTCTTGCAGGTCTGCAGAGTTTAGCAGTGCGGTCCCAGAGCTGAGGTCGGGCAGACGCACCAAGCTATTAGAGATGATTTACCATTTGACGCTAATTAGATCTAAGGGAAGCTTTAGGATGGAAACCGCATTTGTGTCAACAGGAGGTTCGCATTCGGCTCAGCACCGAGTGCTTTCGTGAGCGATGCAGTTCCCATTCCGTGCCTGTGAGCCCAGAGAGGGGGAAACAAACTCCTTTGCTTCTGGCTGAATCCCAAAAGGGTCTAACCTTCTGTGCCAAGCTCTGCCTGCTCCAAGGTCAACACGTGTTGTCTTTTATCAACCCCAAGAGGGACCGATGTCCGCAGCACGGGACACGCAGGGTCCCAGATCCTCAGCTTACAGACTCTGAGTTCAGCTCTACTCCGCCTTTTACTTCTTACCCTGCTGTTTTACAAAGAAAAATATATTCACACAAGGGAGAAAAGATAAATGTTCCCAGCTCTTCAGCGACACAACTGCTTCTCTGAGTTTTCATGCAAATGTCTTGGTTCCTTGGCTTTCTGAATGATGTTGTCCTACAAGTAAGCAGCCCTTGACAAGAAAGCATGTGTTCAAGTTAATTGACGAGGCCTCTCATTAGGCAAAGCCGTACGCATCCTGCAGAATGTGTGTATCTATCCAAAAGACATTTGTATTTCCACAGGCCAAAGCCACTCTTGCCTAAGCCTCCTTAATGCTTGCAGACCTACGCTGTAAATCTCCAAATTTGGTGGGGTATTTTCTGCAAGGTATTGCTGGACAAACTGGCAGCCGGACCTTGCTGCCCTGCCAGTGGCAGATCCCTTCTCTCCGCCATCCCTCGCCTTCACATGGTATTAATGATGGACAATGCCTTTCCTTTCTTGGGATCTTCAGCTCAGGGGCTTTTCACCTAAGCGTGTGCTGAGACCACACTCGTTCACTGCCTCGAACCTGGCTCCCACTCCCCTTGCCACTTATTTTCAGTGCCAGCAGCCGCAGCCATGACATTACCCCCACCCTGAGTTCCCTCTGGGCAGTGCAAGTCCCACTTGCTGCCCACCCATCACCTCCTCTGTCACCCGAGCACTGCTGGCACAAGCACGGTGAGAAAGAAATGGGGACCAAACCACTGGCATAACGCCGAGAGAAACTGCTGACGGGTGGAAGCATCCCCAGGGCTGTTGTCTCCATCTCCTTTGGCTCCTTACCATGCTGGGCTGGAGATGCCGGGCTGCCCAGCAGCAGGGAGGAGAAGAGCAACCTTCCCGAACGTCCAGGGGATTTTTCTCACACCTCTGTGTTCGCTTGAAATTCTCCAGCTCTTTCCATCTCACGCAGAAACTCCGCAGGGTCTCAATTTCATTTTGCCTCGTTGCGTTACTCATCTGGGTGATGGGTCTTCTCGAGCAGCTTGTGACAAAGTAATTATGTTCTGCGGGGAAAAAGCTGTTGGACGGAGAAAGCCACTCGCTGATCTCTGCTGAAACTCTCTAAGCCTGACATCCCGCTGTCTCAGAAAGGTCAGTGGACTGAAGAAAGAGAAAGATATGGGAAGAGCTGATCACCACAGCTGCTAAGGGGTTGGAGAAGGTGAGCTTCAGGGAGGTCTGTTCCCCTCCTGCAGCTTCGCTCCCATTGCCAGAGATGGCTCCTCACTTTTTAGCAGTTTTCACCCCCAGACACAGCCCAGCAAAGCCAATTTGAAGGACGATAGGGAAACACACCCCCCCACCGACACCCACGTTCCCACCACATCGGTCTTGTACAGAAACGACATCCTTGAGCCAGAGCCGGGGGCTCCGGTCGTGAGCCTGGATGGAAGCGATGGAGCTGGGCTGCACCCGGGGCATATACTGCAAAACGAGGTACTGCGAGCTGTGCTGGGAGACGGAGACAGCCCCAGAGGGAGATCAGAGTTAATACACAGCTTTACCCCTTCCCACATGGGCTGCTCTTTCTCTGCTAGCCTGCACACAGCACGTCTTGGCCCTTGATGCAGTGCGGCAGCCCTGTTTGATAGCCGTACAATCCAAAGCACTCTGGGTTTCTCTGATTTTATATTTCTGGTGGAAAACAGAAAAAAAAAATATCTAAGGTATCTGAAAGAGCTCGTTTCACAGGAATATAGTTTGGCATTGAAAAAAAAAAAAACATTTTCCGTGGAAAATTCTCAGCCCATGTCTCCAGCATGGCTAAATTCATCCTGCCAGTCTACAACAGCGAGCAGCACTTGCTCCTTCCAAGAAAAGTGCAGAACTCCCATAGGACCCCGAGATGGGGTAACCGAGCATCATGTTGTTCCCTGACCACCACCGCTCAGCTCACACGGTGACCTGAAGGCTAGTGTCATAATTGGATTTTTTTAAATAAAACTTAAGCACAGCTATCCATCCTTCTTAACTACCTGGTTTGCTTTATAAGCCCTAACGAAGCAGGTGGTGTTCATAACTGTCATCCCAGGCGGAGCTGTTTTTGAGAACTCCCTTTTTATCTCAACACAAGCACCTTGAAGCTTTAGCTTAGTGCCAATGACCAAAAACTTCCTCAAACTCTTCTCTGTCTCCCAGGGGCGTAGGCAGAGGATGTTAGAGGCTGTATCAGCAGCCCCACAAGGCTCTTTCCCAGGGAAGCTGTTAATGTTAATGCACACACACACACACACTCTGCAAACAGAACCAAAAGTTTTGCTAAAGTGAAGCACACTTTTTTTCCTTTTTTTTTTTCCTTTTTTTTCCCCTCAATGCAGATTTCTCTCCATTATGGCTTTGTTGTGTTGTAAGGACAATCTTTTTTCTATTAAGCTGATTATCTGTTGTTAAAGGGAAAAAAGCTGAATACAGGGAAATGTATGCACTACCTTTCAGGGGGAGTGGAAGAGCAGGGATGTGAATTGCTGTGGAACGGCTCTTGTTGCATTTTGTGAAAGATAATTAAGCCCAGATTGATTCTTTGCTGCTGTTGCTGTAGAACTGGCTTAACAACATTTTTCAGCTATGGATTTCGGGAGATAACACTTGTGTGGCTTTTTGGCCTCTGCCCAAATTGCAGGGAGATGCAGAGCAGCCGGGAAGGGAAGGAGACTTCATTTGCTGCCCTGAGCCTGGGCACCTACCCGGACCTCTCATGGGAGAGAGGCAATGCAAAGCTAACCCTCTCCCAGGGTATTGATGTAATGGACACTGCTCTGCTTGGTTTAAATTAGATTCAGGACACAGCAATTTTCTGCTCTCTGTAGGAGAACACCTCCGACACCATCCTCCTAGCCCAGGCAGCATCCTGCACTTGTTGGGGTTGCCATCGGCATATGAAATCATAGCTCAGCCCTCCCTCAAATCAGCTTATGGTTGCTCCGCACGGATCCGAAGCACCAGGTAAGAGCTGGCAGGGCTGGTGAAAGGGAACGTAGCACAGCAGAGGCAGACTGGGGCTGTCGGATCCAAGTCGCAGCAGCACCGAGTACCTGGGTACCTGCCAGATGGAGAAGCTCCACGGAGTTGTGAACGGGATTTTTAAACACAGCTAGAGAGCACAGATTTGTCTTCCTTCATACTGCGAGACCTGCAGCACACGCTGCATTGCAGACACAGGCGTACGTTGCAGCACCAATATGCTTCACTCCGTCTTGCATTTGCTTTTTCATGGCTTGTGCCAAGACCGAGCCTGAACATAGAAAACACACTGTTCGTCTGAAAAACAATCCTTGCTGGCTGCCAGCCTGAGCCAGCCTCTCACTGCGACCCTGCTTCGGCCACCTGAATAGCTTTTTAGCAGCTCTGACCCCTCCGCAGCTTCCCCACAGGACCCATGGCAAATACTTTCAATGCATCCAGAGCCACGAGGTCAGTCAATTTTCCCCACAAAAGAAATTGATCATCTTATTTAAAAAGATGCAGAGGGAGCGCAGCGTTTGCTGTCCTTGGTGAACCCCTCTGCCTTAAGAGCAATCGTTCCTGCCAGTCGTGTTTCTGAGCGGGGCACAGGGACCCTGCATTTCAACATCACTTCTGAACCCCCCCGTTCTTAAACCAGAGCACACGTGCTGTTGTCTAGAGCAAATTATTAAATACGAAGGTGAGCAGTAAGGATGCCAGCAGATGGAAAGTGAGTGCAGAGTGGGGAACACCGCAGAGGCCTGGACGAAGGACCAGCTGATCCTGAGTCCCCAAAATATGCTGCAGCGTTTCCACAGGTCCAGTGCAGGCCGGGTGAATACGCGACGGATTCATTTGCAAGATATCTGGGAGGAAAAATACCAAATTATCTGAAGCCGTCCTTGCACCATGTCCCTTAGAGGACAAGAAGGGGCTTTCAGAGGCTCTCTCAGCCACCGCCTTAACACAGATTTAGGGGCAAGACACAACAAATCTGCATTTGTGTTTGTATGCGTTCCCATGCAGGTGCACCTGGATGGGAAATCCCAGCAGACCGCATTTCCCCTTTTTTCCAGCGTTACCCAACCCCTGTTGAGCTCATCTATCATCACACAACTTCCACCACCGAGACAGCCCCTCCTTTGCAGAGGAACAGCGGCCGGCTTTCTCCGGGGTGATGGGAGAGGAGGAAAAACAGCTGTATTAAACGGTGTTCCTATCACTGAACTAGATAGGGACTTGCAAACTACTTTTAATTGTCCACTGGGGTAGCTGGTGTCTAACACAAATCCATTTGGTGGGTGTTTTCCATGGACCTCTTGCACAATAGACCCTAGTCCAGGGCAGGGACCTCCAGCACTACTGAAACACAAGCAATTAGCAGCATTAAGCGCTTAAACCGATGGCTCTGCCCAGGCACTTTCCAACGTGGTAAAATCGATTTAACTAGGTTGGTCTCCTTCAAACAGGCCCCCAGCTGTTTCTCAGTCACCTCTCAAGCCTTAATTCATTTGCCAAGAGGTTTGCAGGGGCTTGCAGAGATGTCTGACTACGCTCGGCACCGTGCAGGATTCGGGAATAACAGAGTGGGGCGAGAAGCCACCGCATGCAGACAGTCGCTTGAGAAAACAAGGTGCCACAGGGGCAAGAGCTAAACTGGCAGCACTTCATCGTTACTCCTGTTGGGTTATGATCCTGCCGAGAGGCTCCGTCACAAAGTAGGATCTGCCCGGCTCTACAGAGTCCTGATGACAGATGGCCATTAGCAAAATAAGTGAAATATAGAAAGAGTCAGTGGGGAAACTGAGGCAGGGAATAGCTGCAGGGTCACCAACCTCTCCAGATCAGTAGTTCCCAGTGAAAAGAGTCCCCAAATGGGACTGAGAACAAGGTGATCTGCAATACTTCCAGGGTAGTTTAGAAGAACAATAACCCTCTCCTCCAGGCTGTGCTCTAAGAGAAGGTTTGAGGCTAAAGGGACCTTTGCTCTGGGCATCTGTATATCACACTCCTGTTAGAAACAGAGGATTTGTTCTTGCTGAGGTAGTCAGGCTCTAGCTGATTTTAAATTCAAGTAGCAAACCTCGGATGCTGCAGTGGAAACAGCACCAGGATTGTAGCAAAACATGTGTCTCCTTTCTCATTGCAGCAGTTGCAAAGAGGAGCAGGTTTGCCCTGGAAGCGGACTACCTCAAATCATCAGATGGAGGAGGAGGGGATGGGAGGTTTGTTCATCCCCAAATTAATAGAACAGCCCCAAGGTAAAACATGGAGGGGTCTTTACATACACCCATCCCTATAAATACCCCACAGCGCAATCTATAGGCAGTCTCAGCACACCGGCTGACAGTGCTGCTGGCAGATAGACTAAACAATGCCACAGTTGCCCTCCCCACCCCTGCCTCAGCCCAGCCATTAATTTGGGTCTTCTCCTCTCTAGAAATGTATGGGAACCAGATTATCCTCAAATCTTCCCTCCTGCTTTCGTATTTGATTGAAATTCATCAGTTCAAAAGTTATTGCTGGTAGAAAAACAGATGCAACTGCATGAGCCTTGATCCCTTTGAAAAATCACAGCTCTTCTGCCGTGGAGGCTCAGGTGGGCTGTTGGGGAGCTCAGAGCACCTGGCAGAAGAGACAGGGGGGCATAAGGAGACAAATACCCCAGGTGAGACCAACCCACCAGTGTCAAACCCCACTTTCTCCTCTACATCCTATTGCTACCAAGTACAGAGACCCATAATCCCCACTGTAGCCACCACTGCTGACTTAATCCTGCGTAGGGACACGTGCTCCGAACCATTTTCCTCCTTCCCTTTGTTCAGCCACATGCCTGCTCAGAAGGGTATCGGTATCTCATGGCTTGTCCAGGCGACCCTGTACTATAAAGCTGCTGCTATATGAGCTGCATGGTTTTCCACTTACAAGAGATGGGCTGGCGAGGTGTTCCTGCTATAGGAAGGCAGAGAAGCAGCTAAGTCCTCACCTGAATCCTTTATCCTGGTCCTTCTTCCTTGGACTGTCCTTTCTTTGCAGTATTTCAGCATCTGCAAAGTGCAGGTCTCTGGTGTGGAAGAACACATCATGCCCACCTCTTTCATATTTAAGGCTTAAAGTCTGCTGTTGCCACTCTGCCAAAGTAACGCGTGTTTTCCTATGTACTAGTCTCCCAGAAGCTGAAATGTGGTGATTTCTCTATTTCAACCGAGAGCCAAAAAAAGCATCCTTTTGCTCAGATCCTTCATTAAAGCAAAGCCAACAAAATTAGCTGCCCTGGGTATCAGATGAAGGCCTGGAAAATGTAAAAAAAGATTAAAGGGGGAAAAAAAACCCCCACAACTATTGACACTGGTAAATGTATCTTAATTAAAACCTTCAAAAGCACAATTCAAAAACACTCCAGCCATCCTCCAAGTCCCTGCAAAAGTTAATGAGGTGATTTTTTTCTTACAGTCCCCCATTGATCCGTGAAGTGCAAAAGTGGAGTCAGAACAAAAAAAAAAAAATGAAATATTGTGGGTGCAGAGCTAGATGCTGATTGCATTTACAGGAGTGTCATTCCAACATGACCCCTTGCAGACCCCGCTTCCAGGAAGCCACGGTAGCAACTGCGGGGTTGTGCTGCGAGGCCAAAGGTCTGCCTTGAATGACAGAAGCAAAAAAAGCAATGCTGAAGTGTGAGAGACCAAAGGAGTTAGTCTCAAATGTTGTGGTGGGGCAAGTTCTGCTTAATGATGAACTCTGCGTAAAAACGAACGCTGCAGAGCAAGGAACCCCAGGTGAAAAGAAGCCCATCTGCAAAGGACATCAGCAATGGGGGTGGGGGGTGCGTGCAGCTCCCTGGTCCGATGTGCTGAGCCGGGCAGCCCACCGTGCGTGGCCAAAGATCAAACAGTGGCCATGGCTGTAGGGAAGGGGAAGTTCCTCCCCGAACAACCCCCCGAGCCCAGCAACCCCTTTCCCAAAGGCTCACAAACTGCTCGTGACACCTAATTAGCCTAATGAGTTCGAGTGCCTGCCCAAAGGAGGGGTGAGGATGATAAAAGGACACGAACTGAAGTCCCAGGTGCACAAGCCCACCAGAACTGGGACCCTTCCCCTTCCCCTCCTCTGTAATCCCTACACCTCATCCCATTTAAGACATAAAACCAAAGTCTGGGACTAGGAGCGGATCCAGCTGCCGCCGGGCTCCTCGCCGAGGAGGAGACTAGAAAGCAAGAGGGTCTGCTCTGAACCTCCTGACCCAACAGGACGGCTCTCCTTACTGTTTTCCCTCAACTGATCCTCAAACAAGCAAGGCCTGCAGTATATGTTTGGTGACGTATGGTTAGCACAAGTTACACTGTTTACCGACATAGTTTCAGACCAATTTTTGTTGTCAGCATACCGGTTTTGGTGGTGAGCGTGCCACTTCTTGTTGTAAGCAAATAAAGGTTGAGTTTTGCAAGTTAAAGGATCCCTGGTGCTGTTTCACCTTAAACCTGACCTGGGAATTGGCGAACCTGAGTCGTCATCCTGAGAAATTGGGATGTGACCTGAAGAAGTCCACCACATGCACCAAACGTCGTGAAAATCAAACTTCAGGTACTGTGGGTTTTGCTTCTTCAAAAGAAAAGGAGGATATAGTTACATCTTTGATTTATGAATAATAAAAGTTGGGGTGGGGCTTTTTTTATTTTCATCAGAAAAGTCCCCCCAGTTGCACAATTTCCAAAGCCTCTAGCAACCGAGCTCAACAGTGAGAGAATGAACAGATTCTGCAAATTCCCTTGCAGAAGAGAGAGAGGACTTGGTATCCCCTGACTCGCAATACACATCCCCTACTCACACAGAAACGAACACGAGGGTTCTTCACGCGCGCAAGTCTTTTAAGATCTATTTAACCCAGCTTAATGCAGAAGGACCACAAGCTTGATTTAGACTGGGTCAGGGCTAGCTATTTGCTTAAAGCAAATGCTCTGTTTACCCTGGGATAATCAGCAAGCCTTTCCTTGCCCATTTACTCTTACCTTCTCCCTGTTGAGGAGTTCTGCTCACACAGGAACAGCCAAATAATGGGAAGTTTAGGAGTGAAACTTACCCCACGGAGTGCCCCGCATGTCCTGTGCTCGTGTGGAGGAGATGGTCTACACATGCGTTCCAGGGAAAGTGAGAGAAATCCCCATCAGTGGCCCTGAGGGAGCTTGGGCAAGAAGAGGATCTGACTCATTTTCCAAGGTTGGATGTCAGACGAGACATCAAGCTGCTCCATTCCTCCTGCAGACAGATTTGGGGCACAGAGCAGTGTCCCAGGAGATGGCACCTGGTTGGAACGAGACACGGTAAAGGGACAACAGTCCCAGTCTCCAGTCACAGGTTCCTCCACAGCACAAAAATTCCCCAAGAAAAATAACAAGTATTTGCATAGTGTGGGCTATGAGGAGTTTGCTATTGTTTGTCAGTTATTAGGGGGAGGGAGTTTTTTTGGTGGGGTTTTTGGTGTTGTGGTGTTTGCATTCTTTTACATAATAGTACCTAGCGCTATTAATACTAGTGCTCAGTAGTGAGCGGTCTGTTTCTTCCTAGGAGAAAAGAACTGGAGAAACTTCCTCAACAGAATCATAAAGGGGTCATTAGAAAAAGGAAAAGTTGATTTGGAAGAGCTGTAAACGAGCAATTTTATGGAAAGAGGTGGAGAGGCAAGGCGGCAGGAAAAACATGCCCTCTGCAGACACACGCTACTTTAAGTCACTGTCTGGCTTTATAAACCCTGTTAACAGTGAAACAGTGCTTTTCAGGAAAAAGCAGGTCCTAGAGCAAGTCCTGAGCTCCCCAGGACAAAGTCCACGGCAGCACAGATGCCACCACAGCAGGACAGCAGAAGACAAGCACGAGCCAGGTTTGCATTAGACCATGAGGTGCCCTGAGACCCAGAGCACCCTCCCTTCTGCCCTGGGCCACCATTATCAGACACCCAAGAGCGTCAAAGCCACGGGCAACCTCCTAGACAAGAGGAGAACCCCAAAACATTGCTAGTTTTGGATGAGGTTGAAACAGGGCCACCGTCCCCGGGGTCTGTCCAGACTCCACTGGGAACAAAATCTGCTCTCCATGAGGTTGGCACTTGCCTTTGGCTTCTGGAAGGGGCTTCACACAAGGGGATCCCAATCTCCCCAGCCCTCAGGTCGGAGGTAACGCAGCAGCGGCTGCTGGGGATGCTCGGTGGGTGCTCGGACCAGGCAAGCTTGGGCTCCAGCATAGTGAATTAACTTTGGGTGCCCTCTAGTGCCAACAGCTAAATAAGGTGGCCTTGGCAACTCTGGCACCCACAGCCTTCTCCTCCCACCCTGCTGTGGGCATCTCACCACCCTTCCTGCCTTCGTTAGTCATCATCCCCACTCACAGCAAACCCAGTCGAAGGGCTGCTAGCGGTGTCCCAAGGCGCTTGTTTTAAGGAAGGAAAGCATCTATGCTCTAGAAAGATCCCCCCCAAATGCCTCACGCTGGGCCCGTTTTGACTCAAATCAAAAGGCCGTGAGCTCACCTGGAAGAAAAGAGAGAAGAGACATGGGTCCCGCAGGAAGCCTGAACCCCTTTCTGGAGCATCGTGTGGCAGGGTGACAAACAGGCTCTTGCAACACACAGGAGACGTGTTGGGATCTGGTGACGAGGGTCCCAACCACCCCTTTCTTTGTATGTTGGAGGGCTCGACTACAGGCTTACAAGAACACTCTACTGGAGCCTCTCGGTGAGGTAGGAACTGTAGGGCACAGTCCTTGAGGAGAAAGGGAGATACCCAATTCAGTCCCTACCTGTGCCACAGTTGAGGGACAGGCCACTACGTGAGCTCATGAAAAAAAAAAAAAAAAGGGAGGGAGGAAGAGGCAAAAAAGCCCCAATAGTCACTCTCATTCCCTTTCAATATTTGCCACAGGGTTTGGAGTCTGATTCAGAAGCTCTGTGCAAGCAGGACTGATGATAAGCATGACTTACCATGCTTGCCCCATTCCTTCTTGGTGGGACATTTCAAAAGAGGGTTTACCTAATCCCTTCCTACAAGGAAACAATTATTATTTTCTTCCAGCTTCTTATACACCACCCACACCGCCCTGCATTAGGACTCTCCTTCAGGCAATAAGATGTCTTTGCTCGGAAGGGAGCACAGTTCATTGCTGGGGCAAGTGAAAGGCAACCATCGCCTTCCCGCTCACCTGAAACAAATGCACACGCACAGACTGAGGTCCACCGCTCTCGGCCCTTCAGCGAGACGTCAGTTCATCTCCCAGTCTCCTGAATCCAGCAGTTGGTTTTTTCCGGGGCATCACAAGGTCTGGCAACCAAGCCACTTCCCCAGACTTAGAAGCTCCTCAGCGTGGGCCTTCCTGGAGAGGACCTCTCTGGAAACCAAGTACCAACCCTGGGGAATCCAACTTAGAAGCTCCTCAGCGTGGGCCTTCCAGGAGAGGACCTCTCTGGAAACCAAGTACCGACCCTGGGGAATCCAACCCCAGAGCCGGAAAGCTCTGCAAGCCACAGAGAGCCAAACTACCCCGTCTTTCTCTTGCTCTCTGGAGAGTCCCTAGAGAAAACCTCACCTCCTCTCAGCCTAACACAGCCCTTACCTGTTGTCAAAACCCCTTCTGTAAACGTGGGGCAGAGTGTTCTCCTCTGCCACCGAAACCAAAATCCTCTTCCTACCGGCTCTGCTCCACACAGCCCCCTCGGGTAGGAACCCCTAAAACTTCCTTGTCTCCCTCACCCAAACCCCACATCTCCACCTCAGGGGAAGCAAGACACGGGGCCCATCTTCTCTGTCAGGCTTCTCCCCACGCAGACACCCGAGAGGGTGCTGCAGGGTTCAGACTGCAGCTGAAAATCCAACTGCTTCCAAGACTTTCTCCCCTTGTAGCGAACCACGTTATTCAGGGACATCATCTAAGGGTTTTAAAGTCAACTTATGGTTTTAACCATATACAAGTCAAGAACCACATCCCCAGAGCTCACTGCCTGTTTCTCAGGGATTCAATTTTTTTCCCCATGAATCTTAAAGCACATGACTGTTACTCTCCTCACCCCCACACCACTTCGCGGGGTTACACCACACGTATCTCCCCATGTTTCCGCACAACCCCTGAGGATCACGAAGCAAAAGTCCCTCCTGTCCGATGCAGGACCGGTGCTGCTATCACCAAACCAGAGCTTCGTGGCTGGACTTTGAGGTATGTGATCATCAGCAGGAGACAGTCTGCCTCAGAGCTGCGATGATTCAGGGAGTTTTAGGGTGATTTTTTTCTTTCCTCCCAGCCAATAAGAGCACTCAAAGCGGCACATCTTCCCTTGCAGGAAGCAGGGTGGTCACTCCTTTTGCTGAAGTGGTGGAGATGGCACTGAACTTCGCCTGCAGCTTCGCCACGTTTTGCTCTTTCGCACTCTGGAGCTTCACCGGGACTTCAGGCGGTAAGAGCAGAAAATAATTTCTCTTCTCCTTATGCTTTAGGTCCTGTGAGTGCCGCTTTCTAATGCGGTGGTAAGTAACAGCCCTTCTCCACCTGCTGCCTATGCTGGCTCAGCGCTGCAGGGTTCAGACTGCAGCTGAAAATCCAACTGCTTCGAGGACTTTCTCCCCTTGTAGCGAACCATGTTATTCAGGGACATCATCTAAGGGTTTTAAAGTCAACTTATGGTTTTAACTTATTTGTCAATGTTTAAACTCTGTGTGACCTTGATTATTAAATCTAAAGACTGTGGGTAACAATTTGACTGCTAAGTACAGATGGGCACTTGAGGGCCGATTAGCTGACTTTAATGAAACATTACTCCGTATCATTTCTTCCTTTGCTGAGCAAGGAAACTCTCGATTGCAGCTGGCCTTAAATCTTTGGAATGGGAGCTGCAGACAGGAGTGTTTTCTCTCTGAAGGTTTTAGTTCTACTTTAGTTTTACTTTGGCTCCCACACACAGAAAGTACTAATGCACTCAGGGATGGTGTTTGGTTAGCCAGTAGCTTTTTGTTTCGGCTGCGGTTTCCTTTGGGGGTTGCAAAGGCATGCAGGAACTCTGCTGCGTCTTCAACGTAAAGATAGAGCCTAGTAATGGGGAGGAGGTTTTGAAAGTACCTCATGGAAAAAACCAACCAACCAAAAAAAAAACAACCCAATAAACCCCAACCTGTTGCAGTCATCCTATTTGCTTCACTGCAGGCTGGGAGAGAAAATCCACAGGATTGCTCTCTTGTACTGCAGGAATAGGACTCCCACATTACTCCTTAAGGAGAAAAGCACAACAGAGTGCCTCTTAATACAACATTCAACTCGTCTCTGCAAGAACAGCCCCCTCTTGCTTAATAACAGGCAGTTGACTGTTAGAGCAAGAAAAGAGTCTACCCTACTACTGTCCAACAGAAAAGGAGGGGGGCCCAGATTTTTCCCCTCTCTCTTCACATTTCCAAACCCAGAAGCAAGGATGGGGTCTGAAATACAAACGCTCTGGCCCTGAGCATCTCCTTGTAGAGCAGCAAGAGCTGTCTTCCCAGGTCATGAGATCACATCCTCCGGACCTCCGAGTATTGCAGATGCCTGGCCAAGCCATGCAGTGCCTCTGCTCCCACCCAGGCCCGGACAACAAGTGTTTCACCAATACTAGAATGTACGTCTAGAGCCCTGCACTGTTCTCTGACCCTCTGGGCCATTCTGCTTTGCTCCTGGAGTGGGGCCATCACCTTAAACACATTCAACTATTTAAGGTAATGGCCCTGAAGGGCCAAGCTAGGGAAGAAGCTGTCAGGAAAGGTTGCAGTGCAGAAAATCAGAACTACAAGTGCCTCAGACCAGAGAGTTTCTGGGTTTTGGAAATACAGCGCTGTAAACTATTCTAAACAGCAAAAGTGATTTCAGTTGCACGCCATGCAGCGACCACCTTGAACAAGAATCAAAGCACCTAAAGAAAAACAAGTCCTAGCCTTGAGGAATCTGTGTCACCAGAGAAAAACAGAGGTAAAGTTCTCCCACAAGGCCTCAGGAGATTTTATAGCCACTTTGTTCCGGTACGAGTCATTCTTAACACCAAGTTGCAGTGGGGAAGGAGGTGAAATGCCTGGTACCCCTTGGTTAAAGCTTGGGCAAAAACGTACTAGCCTACCACCCGTCTACAACACGTGGTGTATTACAAGCCTGCTACTTGTCTACAGCATGTGGTCCAGCTTACTAGACTGCGAGCCCACCCCTCCAGATGCAGCATCTCAGGGGTCTTGCCATGTGTGACAGTGCTGGACCTACCAGGCACTAGAGTCAGGAACAAGGAAACTCAAAGCAAGAGTCAAGAGTCCAAAGTAACACATTTCATAGTTTTCTTCCCATACACACAGTGTGACTTCAGCCAGCCTCACTCACCCTGCCACCCCATGCTTAAAAAAGATGTCACCATGACTCAAGAGGTGTTGAGGGCTTTTTATGCTGCAAAGAGGCCCTGTGCTAAGATTGAAAAAGCCTGCGGTTATCTCTTCCCACTACAAGGGACAGTATCTGCTGTCAACACCCCCACCACTGCCACGACTGACTTTCCAATTGGCGTAAGAGCACAGATTCAAGCAGGGTCCTGGAGAGCAGCCAGAAGAGCCCAAGCCTGGGATCTGCTCTCAGCCTGGCAGCCTCTCTCAGTTGCTAGGTGAGCTCAGGAAAAAGCTGGTTCCTATAAGCTCTTGGGTTGGTGTTGACGGTGCAGGAAAAAGCACGGCATCCCTGAGGAATAGGACAGCTGGTCTTACGGGCAAGGCCAAAACCAAGGTCCTGCTCTGCCCCAAGCTTCCTTTCTGACTTCAGGTAGGTCCTGAATGGCCTTCTTGAACAACCTGTGGGTCCCACCACCTTAAGCCCCAGGCAGAGTCCCTGTCCAGAGGACAAACAGATGCTTTGGAAAGTCTTACCCTTGAGCTGAGCACTGGGTAAGATATGCTGCCTGAGAAACACCTTCAGTCCTAGGCTGCACAGTCATGAGTTTCTGTGAGTCTTGAATCCCACTCACCCTTGCTGCAGAGGGGAAAATATAATTCCCTAGATAATAGTCTCAGGCCCTCCAAGTGGATTCTGGGCTGTTAAGTGAAAAAACACTGCCAGGTTGCTCAGCACTGGCTGCACACCCAGTCCCAGCATAGACCAGAGATGGGGAACACAAAAGTTTGACACCTTCACACCAGGCACAAAGCCACTTGCAGAATATCTGCTCCTCTCAGACACATGGCCTCACTCTCTCAGCTCCCACCTGCAAGAAGACATGGGGGTCATTAAGGTAGCTGGGGTATCAGCCTGGAAGAGATGTGAATTTGGACATTCTTGGGTTGAGGAGGGACGTGGAACTGAGTCTCTCCTTTGCAGGTCAACACTTGAATCCCTGAGCAGTGTTACAAGGGGGTGCAGCAATTACCACCTGCGGAGGAGGATGTGATAGTGTAACTAGGACATACATAAGCAACCTGAAAGCTCAATTTCTGCAGCCTTCTATGCTGATGATGGCATCTAATGCTGGGTTTGGTTGGTTTTTTTAAAGATACTCTGCGTCACCAGGTTGCCCCTCCCTCTTCTACTCAGGCTTCTCAGCACAAACTGGCTTAAATACACAGTCTATGCTCTGTGCTTGGGTGTTAGTGAGAGGTCTAGCTGTGAAAAAAAAAGCTGGAGGTGATAAAAAGCTTGACTTTCACAGCAAATTTAGTACAAGCTCTGTGCACATTTGTGTGCACCTGCACACGCAGGCTCGCTGCCTACACACACAGAGCATGAACTCCAGGGGCCACCTCCCGCACTGGCAGGTCTTGGCATCAGCAGTGGCTCCACAGCAACTTGCACAGGTTGAGGGGTTTTTTTTCCTCTTGTTTGTATTTCAGAAGCGGGAAAATGGAGAGGAAAGCAAATGTAAAAGGGGGTGAAATAATGACATCAACTGTAAGCTTCAAGCTTCTTTTAAATTATTGAAAAATAAAACAAGCAGGGCATGGGGAAATTAGCTACACAACCAAGTAAGAATATACAGAAATAGGGGCTATGTGGAAAGAAGTGCTCAAATTTGAAAGCTCATGGGTCCACACACCCCCCACAATCTCCATTTCCTACACACCTTGCTCCTCTGCTTCATGGCTGTGCTAATAAGATGGTCCTTGGCATTTGGGTGAGGGCAACAGAACTTCAGCACCCAAAGCGGCCCGTTTTGCAGGACAGTGGGGAGCTCGTCCAAGTTCTGCCCCAGGCTCTTCCCTGCCCAGCTGGAGAACAGGGACACCCTCTCCTTTGTCAGCACGTAGAAGGAGGGTATCTTCCCCTCATCTTTATCCCCACCTAAATACCCCTAAAATAAAAACTTCAAGATGCCATCAAAAGGATTAAGGAGGGTGGGAAAGATTTACATCTGCAAGTTAAACTTGGCATGCCAACTAAGAGCAGCAGGACTCTGCCAGCCAGTGTTTGATAAGTCATCAAAATTATACTGTACTCTGAGCAACATGACCTAGCTTTATAACGAGATTCAAAAGTCAGGCCTTCTACAAGACAGCAGTCATACCAGAGGCGTTCTAAATAATATTCATGGTACCCTGGCTTCCTTTAAGTCAGTTTGAGCTCTGCTACCACTTCTAGCAGCGTCTTTTTATGTCACTTCATTCCACAGCATTGTTTCACCATTTCAAACATATAAAGGAAAATTACTTTGTAATGGATGCAAGCAGAGTCCTTCTGAAGCACAAGTGCATTGAAGAACTAAGAAGGTTTAGCCCTGGTTCAGAGGCCTGAAGCTCCCACCATTTCAGGCACCTGATGTGTTTTGCACTCACGTTTTGTGTCGTTCCAGCTACGTACGTCCCACCACCTCATTCGACCATGAAACCTGGCTCCCCCGTCCCAATGAACACGGACAACCCTGGTGTTCGCAAGGCAGCTCGCTTTGGGGTTTACAGATACAACAACAGTTCCAATGACCTCTTTCTGTTTAAGGAATTGCAAATAAACAAAGCCATGGTACAGGTAAGTAAAGACCAGGCTTCTGGTGGTCCTCCAAACCATTTACCAACTGACCCTCCTACAAAGCACCCAAGATGTGGGAGCCCTGAGCCTCCTCAGGACAGCTATGCATGCCTAAAGATAAACAGCACATGTTCCTCCATCCCATTTTTTGACCCCCCGACCCCCACCAGTAATTCAACACAAAACACTTCAATCCACAATGCCACACACAATTCACAGATGTGGCACTTGATTCCTACCCAAAATTTTGGCGTCCCTTTCCCCTGCCCTTCCTTTAAAGGAGGAAACTACTTTCTCTAGATTGTCAGAGGGCTGAAATACATGCTCCATGTGGAAATTGGACGCACCATGTGTGAGAAGAGGGAGCACTCCAGCCTCGACAGCTGTCACTTCCAGAGGAAAAAAAACCTGCAACAGGTATGTGTCCAACTCCTTTGTGGCACCCAATAACTGCAGGTGATTCTTGGCCATCTCTAGCTGTATAGTCACCTTCAGACCAGCTCTGCCATGTCCCCATAGATGTACAAGCCTCCTCTGTGTGGAGCCAGCTGGGGTGAGGCAGGGTTATCAGTATAAGCAGCGTAGTACCCCTCCTGCATCCAGGGCCAGCTCCTGTCTGCAAGGACTTGAACCAGACACAGCCATCTAGCCCATATTCCCAGGTAACCGAGTAAAAATATGCAGAAATAGAGTAGATGCTAAGCAGAGACATTGCCTGGGCAGGGGGAAATCCTTACACAGGCTTTCCACATCCACTAAGATGTGATTACTTAGCAAATGGTACTTTTCCTAGGATAAAAGGGGCAGACAAAAAGATGCTGTTCTCTCCTGCCCCATCATGGCCCACAACACTGAGACCAACCAGCAGCCAGCTGAACTTTATCACCAATTCCCCTTTTATTTGCAGATGCTGAGATGCTACTTTGAGGTCTGGATAACACCTTGGTTACATAAAGTATATGTCCCCATTGCTCTCTGTCACTGAGTCACCTGTCCCCACGAGAGCCTGACTTACAAGGGATCTACCACTATGAGTTTTTCCTTGCCTGGACTGTTGAGGCCAAAACTGAAGTGGGGAACAGCTGTACAGGATCACCACGCAGCTTCTCCCTCAAAGCACACGGTTGTTTTCCTCCCTGAGAAAGATGCTCAAAAGTGACAAAGAAAAGACCCGCCTTGGCTGAATTTATTGCTAGCCAGTTGTCTATCTGTTTTTCCAAAACTAAACTGCAGATGAGAGCATGTTGTCATTCATTTAGTAGAGAGCCATCCATGCTCTGACTGAATTTCCAAGCAGTGTCAACACACCCAAGAAGCTCTGTTGGACTTGCTTTATTCTGTGATGAATCTTCATGCAGCTGTGATGTAAAGAAGTCTAAACCACAGCACACACGACTACAACACCAGGAAAGCTTTACAACAACGGGATAGTTTGCCTGGGGATACTTCCCCCCCCCCCCAAAAAAAAAAAAAAAAAAAAGGTCTTAAGAGTCTCCAGTGCTAGATAAAAAATTAGACCTATCTGTCAGGAACACGTGAGGTAGAGTTGTTCTTTCTTCAGCACAAGAGTATGGATATGAATGTCTTGAAACACACCCACAGCCTAGAAATGACACAGTCTAACTAGTGCTTCTACTTTAATCAAAAGCTAATCTGTACTATGCAAGTGCATCATTGCAAATGCCGAGACGAATAAACCCAATCGTATTCCCAAAGCGCATTTTTGCTGAGGTTAAACAATGTAGTTTCATTCAGGTTAATGCAAGACTTTCGATCTCTGGCTGACCACAGCTTATA
Source organism: Elanus axillaris (assembly GCA_026212715.1). Classification (NCBI taxonomy): domain Eukaryota; kingdom Metazoa; phylum Chordata; class Aves; order Accipitriformes; family Accipitridae; genus Elanus; species Elanus axillaris. Next base: position 19,990,487 of record JANZLQ010000057.1, read on the forward strand.
TTCAAGCTTAGTAGAATGATGGTCATCTCTACATGGGCATCTACCATTCCTTCAGCCTTCACTCTTCGTGCATGGGCAGATTATTGCTTACACTGGACTAAAGCTCTTCTATTTGGGAGGATTTGGGTAACTGCTCCCTTAAACCAGCAATAAAGTCTGGGCCCACGTTCAGTCATACACAGACCAGCACTTAAAAATGGACAGGGCCCTGACCTAAGCCATGAACACTTCCTTTCCACAAACATCCCTTTTCTTCTGATAGTTGTTGCCTTTCTGCAGCAATATTGCAACACCTGCTAGCAGTGACACCCCCACTTTCAGCCCTTTTAACAACCATTCAGTCAAGAAAGGTCAGTGAAGGGCCCCAGGCCAAAGTCCAGGGATCTTAAGACAGATATATCTATTAACAGCAGAGCTGAGGTCTCTACTCCAACTAAACCCAAAGCAAACCTTTGCAGGCTGGGCAAGTGGCAAGTCTCGACTTCTGCTTCAGAAATATTACTTGTGATGAGCAGGTGGCCCAGCAGCAGCTCAAATTCAGCATCCAGTGCTGGAGAGAGCCAGCTGTGCTGCATCTTATCTTTGGGGGCAGCTGTCTCTTAGCTGGGAAAAAAAAAGTTCTCAAAAGAAACCTCCAGAAGGGCCATGAATGGAGGTAGTGTGGTGCTACATTCATCCATCACACAAGTCACCATTGACAGCCTGATGCCAAAACCAAAAAGAAAGCCAACTATGGTGGCTCAAGTTGTCCACCAAGGAGGAAAGCCAAGCCTCAGCTAAGTTTATAAGAGGGCAAGAGGAGCTGCTCACCGAATCTCAAAGGGGTTAGCAATGATCTCAATCCCTCTTCCACTTCAGCCATGCGTTTCATGCGATGCCAAGGGCTTACAGCCAGGCTATCAGCTCCAGCCAGCCTGGGCCCAGAACACGCCAGACAGATCCATGTTTCTTCCTTCAGCCAGCATGACAGCCTGGTGCTCAGTAACAGATGTCATCAGCCTATCCACATGCCACGGGGAGGAGGGGGGGGGCAAGAAGGCAGAACACAATTAGCTTAATTCTGTCCAGCAATTCACGCAGGCAGTAAGCACACCACAGAACAGTCTCCCCACGTGTCACCCTTCAACCCTCTGGCATGAAGGGCTTCATCTCCATCTCCTCACCAAGTCAATTCTCCATTTGTCAAAGAAACAAAAGATAAAGCCAGGTGAACCTGGCATCATGCAGTCTGACAAACCCAACATGCTCTTGCTGCTCTCTCAAGGAAAATGCAGCAAGATCGTTCAGACCTCTCTATCCAAACAGGCTTGTTTGGAAGGACATTTTACATAAAACTGTCGCCAGCATTTACTGCAACACAGGTGAGCTGGTTGCAGCCAATACAGTGGGAAAGGAGACAAGCGCCTTCCGAGAAAGACATATTAGCCTTATGTTTACAGCTGCAGCAAAGTGTTTACTGTAACATTACAGTAAGAAAGGCACTCTGGAATGGCAGCATCCATCATCCCCCCAGGTAGATAACAGAATTATCATGAGCACCAAAGAAAGGAGCAGAGCTAAAGTCAACTGAGCACTCTGTACCACTCCAGAGCACTTGGCTCAGGAAGGATTTGGGCAATTCAAGTCTTGCATCAGGAAGACACTGCTAGCACCAAAATAAAGAACTGCAGCTAAGTACCGTTTAATCACAATGACATACAGCAATCAAAAAGCCAGCGTCTCTGCCCTCTGCATCTTTGCTAGAATTTACAGCAAGGTTAACTATTCATCAATTCGCTCCAGGGAGTTCATACCCTTGCAGAGCTAACTGAGGCTCTGACATCTACCCCAGGCTACAAAGGCAATTAAATAAAAATAAATATTTCTGGTAAAGATTTAGGGCATAAGGAGAGAAGGACAAGTTGTTCCTGCCAGCCCCAGATGTTGGAGAAAAAGGAACAAATCTCAGCAGTGACATGAAGAGCTTCTGGAACAACCAAAGCTGGTGCTTCAGAGGTATGGGTTCCTGCAGGAGTGAACCCATACCTCCAGCAAACAAGCTGAAGGAGCAGCTCCCTTCAGCTTCAGATCTCTCTTCCAGCATGCTGGAAGCACTGGGCTTGGTGCGTGACATGCCTCCTCCGAACAAGAGTTCCCCAACAGTCTGCCACACGGAGGGACTGGCTGCACACTGAGACGACCTCCATGCACACAGTGCTACCTGAACCAGGCTAGCCCGAGTTTCATCAGAGCTTCGCAGTGCCCAGTGGTCCTCAGACTGAGATCTGCATTTGCTCAAAAGCTTTGCTATGCAAATATTTCCTCTCACACTCCCACTTTTTAAATTGCATCGGAAATAAACTGCCTGGCACCAAAATATAAAGCACTGCTGACTGACAGGCTTTCCACTTTGCATTCTCTTCACATCGGCAGCTCCACATTAAGGACCTGGAAGGCCTTTCTGTACCAGTTGTACCTAATTTCACAACCTGACTGACTTCCAGGACCCAATGACAGTTGGGGGAGTCACGCATACAGCTGAACAGAACCAAGACAAGTTTTAACTGGCAGCAGCCAGATAAGGAGACATGACTTCTGCTGGCTGGGAGGGAGAAAAGTTGTATATAGCTAACTACAATCACTTACTGCTGAATTTTTCAGTCCCTACCTCAAACTAAGCAGCAAGAATGAGCTGCCCCATATGCTTATTCTTTTACAGCACTGTTTTCCAAGCAAACTAGATGAGAAGGCCCAAATGTCAGCATCATCAGATCTCTGTTGTGATCACTGAGCAGACAGACCCAGAAGCTTAGGAGGTCATTATCTTACGTGCAAAGGTTACTGCCACAAAGCGGACTCAGATTTAAAGGAATCGGATTTAAGTCAAGGCTTTGCAATCACTTTCATCAGCTGTTTACACTGAGATACCAACCTTTGCATAAAAGTGCCAGGGGCTATCTCCCAGCATCTCTGCTACAGGAGAAATTTGCTACAGAAAAGGGACAGAGCAGTTAGCTGTGGAGTAGCATTTTAAATGGCTTCAGCAAAGTCTTCTTGATACTTGTGCCCTGCAGAAGCATCTGTTCCACCACCAAGGCAAAACAAAACATATCTAAAACGCACAGCAGTGGTGTACTCCAGCTCAATTCCTTTTCCTCAGGCTGTTTTATTGCAGGGCTTTATGCTAAAGCAAAGATTTCCCCAAGCCCTGCAGGAGACAGGGCACTGTTCTCTCACATGCCATAGTCTGTCCCAAAAGAAGCTTGGGTAAAACACAGAAAGCACCCTCAGGCTCTTCTGGGAGTTGTACAGAGAAGGTTTCCTCCCTTCATAGGGAACCACAGCCCCTTTCTCCTGCCACCAAAAACCAATCTTACCCTGACAAGATCTTTGGATACTGCTGTAAATGCTCCCGCTTCTTCCAGTGGGGAGATGTGTCCACACTAGAGAGGAGCCAGAGCTGCAAAGGTATCATGTTCCTGCACTGATACCATCAACAGAGAAGACATAGCTTTTTTTTTTTCCAAGCCTAACTCATTCCAGCTTTCCCCCTTGCTCCAGGCAGATGTTTCACCATCCATCTGAAACTGTAACATGCCATTGACTCACACTCCTGTGGAAGTGGAACGAACCCATAAAAGCAGTCTTCTCAGGAGCACCGAGAGGAATTTATGCCTGTTTGTTCATTCCACAAGCATTTTAATGCTGCTACATTACTCTGGGAGGACTGCATTTGAACAACTGACAGGGATTAAATACAGTTGAGCTTCTATGAAAATACTGTTCTTAAGCACCCCTTATACTGAGTAATTAAAGAGCTGTGTGTCAGTCAACCTGTTTCATCTGGGTTCTACAGCAGACCACCCCACTTATACATACAAAAGATGGACTATCAGGATCCAGCACCACACCAGGAATGGCAGCCGACACCATCTGAGCTCAGGAAAGGCACTCCTTTCAGCATCTGCAGACTTTGGGTATCCTTGGACTGGAGATATGCAACACCCTGCATTCAGATCCACATCATAAGATCTTTAAACTGCACAATGGCACCTCCGCCTGGTATTGCAGTTCCACCTGGGCCCCCACCAGTGGTGCAGCCATCATGGCAGTAACTGGCCTCCTTTCAATTTTAGTAGCCATGGAGGCATCTGCGGTTTGGGGCCAGACATCTCTCTCACCCAGAAGCATCAAGTACACTGACTTTCTCCTAGACCTTAGTGCCTCACACACCACCACTTCACTCTTGCAGGGCCAAGCACAGTGCTGAAAAACCTCGCAGACAAGTTTCAGGTCACTATCAAAACACAGGAGACGGCCAGATCACCTCCTTCTGAGGAAAAGACTGACCCATATTTATGTCCATAAACCTAAAATGAAATGTTAAGGTTCTTATGACAAATGATATACCAATGGCCTGGTTAAGCAGCCTGTCACCATGCAAAGTTTGTTGCTTAGAATGATATTAAATTGTGCCACCTACCACAGTTTACATTTGGTGCTTTACAGACTTCAGTGGTCTTTAATTTTTAAGGGAACTGCTGACTGACTGGACCTGTCCCCAGTGAACTCTCTCTATTTGTAGAGGCTGGACAGATGGGCTTTATTCATTCTGAGAAATTAAATTGAGAAGAACTGAACATTCCGTCCAAAGGCTTAACCTTTAGACAAACTCATTTAGACTGACAGCTATTCAACTACTTTCCAACAAAGCACAGACAAGAACAATGAAAAATTTCTATTGGCCAGGGCAGACACAACGACAGGCAGGGCGAGACATCAAAAACTATAAAGGCTTTTATGGGCACAAATTTCTGCTTGTCTCTGAACTCTACTCCCAGAATTCACCTCCCGGCCTCAGTGCAGAGCCTGCCTTCTGTCTGCCTGCAGTAATTTCTAATGCAGCTGTAGCTAGAGGTCCACTCTTCACAGCTGGAGACGTCTGGCCAGCAAAGAACCCACACCACCACCCAGAAAGAGAAGTAAAGACCAAACTCCCATGAGACACCAGGGCCAACAAAGAAGCCAAGGCATTAGCTCAGCTTCCTCCATGCTACAGCACTAACCTTCACTACTGACTTGCTGGGTTTTACAGGCAAATTGCTTCCCGTAGGAAGACTCTTGTGCAGACAGCTCCAATATCCTCATGGTGTCCAGCCTCCTTTCCTGATGGTGGCACTTGGCAGAACAACCCTCCCTGCTACCTCAGGTTTAAGAGAAAAACTCAGAAGGCAAAAGCCCCAGTGAATAAGGGCATTGTCTTCAGGTTAGGGGCAGCTGCTTCTGGGCTTCAGTTCTGCCATGATTAACCATTTCTAGACTTCTTGCACTTGCCCCAGAGATACTTATGCCTGGCCACTGTCTGACAGTTTGGATTAGACCGCTAAGAAGTCACACCAGAAAAGCCACATTCTGTCACATCCCTCTTGTATTTGGCATTCTCTTTTCCATTCCCCAATAAAAGCAAGTTATCCACATGACCTCTGGGTCTGCTGTACTTGCTACAGTGGTCAGTGAGAACTAAAAAGACTCAAGAACTTTTTGGAGGGGCCAGAGGATCATCAATGTACTAAGTTAGTCTTCAACAGTGACCAGGAAGGAGTGAGGAGGTGGAAGAGTAGAAAAAGGATCAGAACTGAAAAACTTCCAAGAGACAACTCTTCATACGTCTTACCCCTCTTGAGCATCAGCAGCACTACAACTTATTTTCTTTCCCACTTCATAACTTCAGGGACAGTGTCCTAAAAGGGAACTAGTCACACAAAAGCCATCACATTTGGCATGCCAAAACAGCCGATGTCTACTTCCCTACAAAAGAGAGCACAAGTTACTCATACTTTGGCAAATAAATCACTAGGGGTAACTATGCAACAACAGGCAAAGCTGTGCTTGCCCCAAGGCTACTAAAGCACCAGCATGAAACAAGCCCCAAAACAGACTTGCTTTAACAACCCTAATTTAAGATCCTGTCAAGTTCAACTTTCATACCTCACCAGAATGGGACGAATAGCTGCAAGGGCTGGCAGAGCAATGCTAGCCAGCTGCCGTTTAAACAGCCTGCCTTGTGCTGTGTTTTCCCAGAAAGAGACGTCGCAAGCGTGTCCCATTTTCAACCCTTCTTCACAGTTCCCACAGCAACAAATCTGACCGCCCCCACGCAGGTCACACCTCTTCAGCCTTTCAAACTTACCACAGTATCACCCCGTCTCTGTCCACAAACTATTAAGATGGGGCTCAACTGAACCATAGGTGAGAGCCTGCAGCAACTCATCTACAAGGCTTCTTTTGCCTCTTACTGGGCTCCCTCCCAAATCCAGTAACCACCAGGTGAAGGAAAGGGCTTGCAGTTTCCTGTACAGGAACAAGTCAGCCTGATCCAGCAACCATCAGCTACTTGCCACAGGACTACTGCAGCCTGGTAGTAACACAGAACAAGGTGACTCATTTCCATATCGCTCCATTAACAAAGACAAGCACAGAAGGCCAGTGAAAGCAGGTGACATTTTTAACACCATCTTCCCCTTCTCTGGTGCTTTTCATTACATATCAAGCAAATCTTGATTATTTCCTTTTCAAAGGTGAGGAAATTGCACAATAGCGTAAGTTTAGGTTTGACTATCACCCAGTGGCAGAAAGAGAGGCAGCAGCAAAGTGTTCAACCTCAAAGCACAAACCAATCCACTAAATCACACACCTGCTGAAGTAACCCTTTTAGTTCTTCAAGATGCAAAACCTTTCATTTAAAAATGTAACAGCACAGCCTTTCCTTTGTAGTGGTTGACAGGAAAGCATTCTCTGGATTTACCAATCAGAGTATCCGTTAACAATGGAAGTAAACCATTTCCTCTGGAGATGCTAGAAAGCACCCATGAGCTACTACCACATTCCAAGACTTTTCTGTCAAAGCCTTCCTCATCCATTATTACTAGATCTTATAGGGCCTGTTCAGTCCACATCCATCCACAGACACCAACCTTCCCCAAGCTCCATTCTCCATAAAAAGCATGCTGAAGAGGATTCCTGAAGCTGGCCCTCTTCCCTCCCACATCTCTCAGGAATGGCCACCTACATAATGAATAGGAGACTTACAGGACCTGGTAAACACAGAGGAAATATTACAAGCAACCCTTTTTAAACCCGCTGGAACTAGTCTTTAATAACATAGAAAATACAACTTTCATTCATCATCTGACTACAACGCTATAAAGAAACACAGAAGTCCATATGTAACGATCAAATTTGATTCCACATGTTGATTAACAGTTAATTGTAGTGTCTGATGTTGATTACACAGGCTGGAATTGAAGGAACCCAAATGGTATAACTAGATTTCTAGGCATGTTCTGGATATTGCTGCCTCTACCACAGCACCATGGTATGACATTAGAACGTGCAGAATAATCACTCCTAAACAGGAGGTTCTAAAACAGAAATAAACACATGCAAGACATCCTCTTCAATCCAAATCATATACAATTAAATTTCATACATCACAAATCCTTTCAGGGTAAGAAGACACAGAGTTGCATTAAAGGTGACAGATGATGTCTGTTTAAGATGACTCCAAGCAGGGCTGGGCATGGAAAAGCGATGGGTTTTCTTTAAGGAGCACATGCTTCCTTCGTACCTCTGGAGTATTACAGGACAGTGGCACTTTATCATGGATGGACTGTTAAACATGCTGAAGATTAAGTCTGCAAATAAACGGAGACTGGAAGGAGCCCAGGTAAAGATATCCATTGTGCTCATGTGCCTCGCTAACATAAGCTACTGTCACTCCATTGGGATCATGAAAGCTTCTTCTGTAGGATCCCGTCTCACTAAGTTCAACAACAAGGCTATATTTTGGCACAAATTTTGTCACAGTTTCCTGGCTCAGCAGCTAGGAAAAGAAAAAAAGAAAATTAACAACAAAAGATTTTGTTCTCCACAATTAGATCTCAGACACTCATACAGTCAAAGACCATTCCACACTCCTTGGAAGAAGCAGCTAAGGACATAAGCACACATTTTGAGTAAACACTGTTACACAGGCTTAAACACATTAACATCTGAAAAGCCAACTTTAAAAAAAAAAAAAAAGACCCCCAAAACCAGCAGAAGCATACTCTACTCCAGCACTAAGTCAGAAAGGATGTCCACGCAGGAGACATCAGCTTGTTCTGGTGCAGTTGATGCCAAGCAGCAGACATCATGCTCTGCTCCCAGTAGTACCAGTTTAAGGCTCCTGCACTGCACCAGGAGAGACAACAGATTTTTACAGGGACAGCACAGAGTTTGTTTAGCCAGAATGGCACTTCCATGCTAAACACTACTTGTTGATTTTTTAATTATTTTTTTTTGAGAACATAAGTATTTTCAAGTCTTTGAATTGTTTAACAAGTACCATGCCATTTCTTTTGCATCAGGTTTCCCTTACAAAATACATCATTCTTGCTCATCCTCACCTGAAAGGCTGTAACAACAGGCATATTGAGTCAGAACAAAGTGTCACCTAGCCAGCATACATAACATACACACTGTCTCCTAGGATGCCTAGGGTAGTCATTAGCACAGGTCAGACTTCCCAAATGCTCTCCGGACACCTGGCAATAAGTAGTTTAGGCATTTCAGGTACAAAGGTGAAGTCTTCACATATCCAAATGTAGAGTTTGTGTTGCTGCATGGCTAGGGCAGAAATAGTCTCTCTTCCCTGAGATCAAGATGAAAGGCAACTTAAGAGATGTGTACCTGCTACTCAGAGAAGCAAATGTTAGTTTTACTACCTATGATTATATAAGGACTGTTCTACCTGGGGACAACCACGACAATTTTAACCACAGCACTAAGAAAATCTTTAAATCTTCCTGCAAAGAGGAGTAAACAGGACAAACAAGTATCACTTCCATTCCTATACTAAAGGTGATTTTTTGAAAACTTTTTAGTATTTTTTTTTTTTACCTTAAATATCATCCTTTTAATCCATGGTTTTTCAGACAAGAAATCCAACAAAGAAAATCCAGGATTGGGCCGGACAGCTGACATAGCTACCCAATATCCTCCAGAGCTGCTTAACCTGATATTATCTGGAAGACCAGGCATATTCTCGACAAACATATCTGCTCCACCTTTCATCAGCCCAGACACATAATACCTGAAAGTTACAGATAGTAGGATTAGGACACCTTAACTCAAGCAGTCTAAGTAATAAATAAAAGTCCCCAAAAGAATTCATTTTAAAAAATAAAAAGAAGGGCTTTTTTCCTTATTTTGGTACAGGGAAATACAGCATTCCTCTCCCCAGAAAAAGTCAGCTTACTCCACTATGCTGAAGGAGCCCATGATGGAAAGATTATGCAGTCCAGACGTTTAAAGAAAAAATTAAGTATTGAGGAAGGCCACCTTCTTTGCTATTGGTAACTAGGCAAGAATAGAGTGTAGGGTTTCTTTTGTCACTCAACTCATTTATTTAAACAATCTCTAAACAGAGAGTAATAATTTCAGCAAAGTCATACTCACCTTCTGATTCTAGCCATGGTTGTCTCCTGCACCAGGACAAAGTCTTCCGCAGGAGAGAGCTGGACACCGTTGGGAAACCTCAGCCCCACCATTAAGACTTTCACTTCTTTTGTTACTGTGTCATATTCAAGCAGGCTAAAAAGAAAGCATTATATATGGTTTTGAGTGAAGACAAATATTCATTCACCTTGGTTTCATTCTCCAGGCATTCTATTTTCTTTCACATGCCCTTCACCTAAGTTAAAAAGGAAAAATAGCCAGAAAGCATTTGTTTATGAACACAGGAGAAATACTAAGCCACTTGAGATTGGCAGCATTCAAGAAGGATTTAGGCTGAACGTAATGCTAACACCTTCTGTTTTAAAATAGATGTTCCATGCAAGTTCTCTTGAAGGAAAAAGAAGAATCTCATTTATTTTGCTGCAGGTCTGATTAGCAACATCCACACGCTCTCTCACCCTCTCCTGGGCATTACAGTGTTTACACAAGTGGTTTATAAAGAGAAAAAACTTGAAGACCAAGGAAGTGGTGAAGTCCATTCCTACAGCTGAGCTTACAATAAGTTAAATGCCTTGGAGAAAGGATACTTGCCGCCCATCATCTGTGCCTTCCATAATCAAGAATAAGTAGTCTCGTCTTTGCCATTTGCTACTGGAGTCAGTGAAGTAGATTCTCCTCCCATCCCGGGTCACTGTAAGATCATTCACAAATGACAACTTCTGACCTTCAATTAGTGTTTTGGTTGACACCAGCATTTTTGTTTCACCTGGTTGCAAAAAGAAGGTGGGGGGGAAGACACACAAGACAAGCTTTTTTATGTCCCACCTTGGAAATGAGTTAAATCCTAGCAGGAAATTAGCAGGCACTTTGCATTTTTTTCCATTCATGCCTCTGTTAAGTAATAAGGTTTTGGGTTGTAATGGAACAACTCAACACCAAACATGAATGACCAGGAGAAAATACTTTTCAGAAGAACTGACACAGTAGATGATGTTCCCTATTGATAAATGCCAGACTTTTCACAACTCTGAAGCTCCTATGAAACCAAGAGCAAACTCAGGTCCCAACCTTGTAGAAGGATGCAGGCAAACCAATCACTACTCCTTCTTTTCCCATAAATCTGTAAGAACAAAGAGTAGTAGTTTCTAAACATTAAAACATCAGCAGGTTCACTAAACTGCTCTGCCACAGTCAGCTCTGCCACATGCTACCAGACAAATTATTAAGGTCAAAAACCTAAAAATTAACCAAAATATATTGAAGCCAACTTTGGGCATGGGGTTTGGGTTGGTTTGTTTGCTTGGTTTCGCCGTGACTCAACTAATATGGCAGCTGTCTGCCGTCAAAAGGGGAGACCTTGATCATACCCTCCCATAGCCACACAGTCTGAGCCGTTCGGTTACATCTCGCCTAGCATTTGGCTAGCTTCCCACTCCCCACCTGAAGCCAATTTGGAGGTGTAAACTGTCAAAAAAATCAACCCCACACAAAAGCAACTATTGCTTTCTGACAGCACAGCTTATAGAACTGAGGTCTGGCTTAGGGACATAAAACAAAGAGCACAATGCAACAGTGCCTTCCTCAGCAGGAACAAGCCACTTGAATTTCAGCCCCACCAAAATACATCTTTCTTCACTTCCTATATACTGGGGTTACAGAGATGTTAAGAGCTCTTCACTACCACACAGTGAGGTCAAGGCAGAAACAAAAGTACAGCAAACGTGACAAAAAGTTTATGTAACAGTAATTTCCGTGCCCGCCCCCCCCCAAAAGCTAAAACAGCTACACAGAGATTTATTCATGGATCCTGAGGTACCAGTTTTGACAACCAAAAGCATATGTCACCAGAAGATAAGCTATTGGTAACTCTGATCCAGACAGACAGACACAGAGAGGAAGCAATTGCTACAAGAAAATACATATCAAGTTCTGGTATGGCATATTTCATCCAAACAGCTCCAAACCACTTGACAAAGAAGGCAGGCATTGTTTTGCCTGCAGTGTCTGGCAAAACTGCAAATGAAGCCCAGATTTGTCAGAGAACTTCTAAGTAGAGAAGTCATACCTGTACCAGGATTAACTTCATAGAGTCCATAATAAGCATCTGCCACAAAAAGGGTGTTATTTGGCCCCACTCTGATGCCAAGTGGTCTTCCACACGTTGGCTCATCTTCACGGGTTCCTTAGGAAACAATTTTAAAATAGTTTTCAAAATAGAAATAAATACAAGGCGTTCAGGCCTACATAGGTCAAACTGTGGCTTAAGAAAACTCTACAGCCAGCACCACACACATTCATTAAAGAAATTATTCTTACTTTCCTAGGTGTGAGTGAAACAGATATGCCCAAGTTTTCACTAGTCTGGAGATAATCATATAATTTGCCAGGCTGGTAGCTAGCTAATAGCTGCCCCAAGTAGGGCTGAATGTCAGAAATTTGCATTTAAATAAATGCTTCTCCTCAGAAAGAATCAGTTTTACTGCAGGTTTCCTTTAATTTTCTTTTTTAAATAAAAAATAAAAATACACACACATCTTGGGACTTTTTTTTTTCTGGAAAGGTCCAACACTGTCATGAAACTGCCAGTTTCTCAAGACACAGACTCTGAAGACTTCTATATGAGGAGAAAGGGTAATACTGCACCATCTGGAGAATTTGTCTATTTGAGTCCTGAAGAACTAAGAACTTCAGAACATCTGTAGTTTGAAAGATTAGCAAGAGAAACTTCTAGAGAAGGTAGTCAGCTACAGCCTTTCCACTTCCCTCCCCAACTCAAGGAGGGCAAGACAGAAGTCTAGGCTCCCCGCTACCTCTTTGGCCGCAAAGAAATAGGGCAGCATAACCTTCCCAATTCTCCCAAGCTTTACAAGTCAAATGGAAGTAAGTAGTGGAAAGGTGATTCTTCATATCCACCCCAACCCACATTCACACCTAAGCAGCAGCTGGAAGGACAGCTTCCTCTCAGCTGGGAGCAGACTTTGTTGGCTGTCAGCACCAAGACTGTCCTACCAGTTAGGCAACCAAGAGAGCGCTTCCAAATCAGTCCAGAGTCTAGTCACGTGAACGTCCATGTAAAATTACATAGCTAAAATGATGAACGTGTCAATGTGAGCTACATAAAGACAAAAACAGATCCTTCCCATAATTTCTGTCTAACTGGCAACCAGCACAGGGCTGCAGAACCTCACGTAAGCTTCTACATCGTTACCGCAAACAAAACCACCCACAGTCCCAACAAACACCAGCCAGGCTTCTCAGACTGCCAGGCAGTACTGAGATGGCCAACGTTAACACAGAACCATAGAAATGGTTCTATTAATAAACAGGCCACTACCAGTTTTTCTCACTCAGTTCCAGAAACCTCATTAAATGAAGCAAATAAGTGGTTCAGAAAGAGGTGTGGAATTCAACAAGAAATAACTGCAATTTAGTGGTGAGAAAACAGAAACATCATGACCAATGGAAGATCTCTGCTAAAGCAGGTGCAAGCACCACAACCCCCCACTGTACTTACAAACAGAGGAAGGCAAATTAGTACAACAAAATGCAAGGCCAAAATCTGTAGATGGGGAAGGTGATATTTATTTTCAAAAATCTCAGAGTAAGTTGATCTTTACCACTCACACATTATCTCAGAGTTCATTCACTCACACTTGGTTAGGAGTCCTCAGTTTCTATGGGTGGCCCTTCACCTCAGAATCTTGCTGACTTCAGCTTCCATAAATATTAGGCCAGGTTGCTGCCCATTTTTTTCTTGTTTAGGATACGTGCTTTTTCTAGATGGACTAACAGGAAAAGGAATGTTATTTGTGATGCACTTCAACCTTGCCTTCCTCCCAGTGTTAAGATGCAGGATCTTCTACCAACGAGCCATCCATGCTACAGCCTTACGAGAGCGCAGGCTTTGTAGTCATGACCGAAAAAACCCGCATTCCTAAATTTTACTGCTGGGAACAGCGTCCTTTGTAATCAAGAGCACCCATTCCCATTCTTTTGGCCCTTTGCTCTACTGTGCCTTCCAGTGCTTATATACATATTTCCCACTCACACTTCATTCATACAGATATATTAATATTTCTGTTACAAATCTCTACAGAGGAAGATATGCACTTGCATGAGCAACCCAGAGAGAACATCAGTTTCAACAACACAAACCCTGACCCAGACATTTCCAGGTACACTATGTTCAGAGCTGTCACTCACCACAAGGACCATGGCCAATTCTGGCTATTGTTTGTATTTTGCCATCTTCAATTTTGATAATCTTCCCATCAGCTGTCCCAGTAAATAGCACATCTGCAAAAACAACTGGTGTGATTAGCTTGATCACAACACTGTAGTGGCAAACATCCTTCTACAAGTATGAAGTAGAATTCATGTTTAAGATATAGTGAAGTACAAGTCGTCTTCAGTCATAGCAAAAGAATAAAGTGGGAAGGGGAAAGATGAAGGTAAATAACAGCATCTGGTTAGATTTCTTCCAACCCCAAAAGAAGAAGAAGGATTTAAGCCTTCGGAGTTGTGAATACAGAATATGAAGCTTTTCATCCCTAAGCGGTCCAAATCCTTGGTTAAAGGTAGGTGTAACAACTTAATGGCTAGTCATTGGATTGATCCCTCTGGGCAAATTTCTACATCATCATAAAATGCGATCAGGCACTGCACCCATCTTGCCACTCTTCAACAAGAGACTGACTAGATAAAACCTCTGATGCTGATACAGTCCACACAGGCTGCTGGACACCTGCCAATGCTCATATTGTACCAGTTCTGGAGAAGAATTACAAAAAACATAGCAACTGAACAAATCAAAAGCATTGCCAAATTACATGTGATAGCATAAGACAGATTCACTAAATACAAACAACACACAAGCTTTTCCATACAATCAAATTAAGTGAAAGACCGTTAGATTAGTAGAGCCCATTGCTTGGACTTTTCCATCTCCAATTTAATTTAAGTTTGCTAATTAAACTTTTAAAAGGGAATAAGAAGACTTCGGCATTTATTCATACAAAACTTAATTCTTAGTCAGGGTGATTGTTTCATCCATGGGTCAGTTGTCCCTTGCAGGAAGGTTTCCTTAAAGAGTTTCCCAATGAGATGGACAAAACCAGGTAACAGAAAAGAATCAGTGGCTTCAGGTAATCACTTTAGCACATCGTTAACAGAGATAGGTTAAAAAAAGCATAATCTTAGGAAGGAATTTACAATAGTTTGTTGCTGGGTAAAATAATTTTTAAAAATATTTGACTAATTTATTAGAATATATAGCAGAAGGAAAGTAAATGATATGGCTACTGAGCACCTCTTGTACTGAAGGATGTTTCAGTTAAGGGCCTTGCTTGCAACTCCCACACCCTCCCCTTTTCATATTAAAACAGCCAAGGACTCACATCAAGGTAGTTTCTAGCCTTACCCCCCCCTTTAGGAGGCACAGGGAACAACCCCTGCACAAAGCTGGTTTCCTACTAAGTAGGTGTCATGCCACTACAAGTCTAGCCACCTCATTAGGAAACTGCTCAGAGGTGGCATGGGTTTGTGATTTCAGGAGAACACATATACCGTAAGTATAGGATTGCACCTGTAACACATGCAACAGCACTAAAATGTAAATATGCTATTTACCAATTTGAGATTTTTTTTCTGTCATATAAGCAAAAATTAACACCACAAAACTCAGCTCCCTCAGAGGCAATGAGCATTAAAAGAGTAGGTAGTTCCCTGTAAATATTAATTCCCAGTTAAGAGCTAGCCAAATGAAAAATGGGACCACTTCCTCCAAATATAAGTAGCCCCTGACTACACTGCTGATGGTTCAGTCCTGGAAGACAGAGATTGTTAATCTGGCAACAAGATTTATTTTATACTGGGGAACAAGGAAAGAAAAAAGCAGTATACAAGCCAGGTTTTGCTGCATAACACAATTACTTTTGTAAAAACCTACATACTCAAAGGTAACAAAATCTGGAAGTTATTAAGAGCGAGATTGCTGAACAAACCCTTATCAACAGAGCAACATTTAAAGATCCTACTTTAAAAGCTTACCGCCAATATTGACAATGGACTCTGGTCCCACCAGCTGATTTTCCCATAACCGCTCAGCTTTTCGCAACTTGATATTGGGCTCTAGCACACCCGTCAGGAGGGGAGGTTCCTTCAAACTACAAAACAGAACAGAGACCGTCATGATCCTTTGCACAAACCCGCAAACACTCTTGAGCAACACACTGGATCATTTTCTTCCTAGTTTGCCAGCTCCTGCAAACCTGACCTATGCTTTCTTTTTTGAAACATGCTGTATATAAGACACATCTGACAAGCTCAAAAACTGACTCTTGTTCATCAAGGATCATGATTTTCTGGTTCTGCGGATCAGAAACGTTGCAGTTGTGTGTTCCCAAGACATACCTGGTAATCTATACAGCTTCAAGTCCAACAACACATTCCCAGTTCATCTATCTTGCACAAAGGCAAAGAATTTCCACATTGCCACAACACAAAAGAATAACTACTTTCTCCCTCAGCTGAATGAGTCTGTACCAGAATATTTTTCCTAAGTAGATATATGCAAATTCCTAAGGAAAAAGGTTTTAAAATTTAAAAGCCTGGCATTTTACAATACACCAAGGTCTGGCACTGTATAGCATTTTCATCACAGAGAAAAAATAATTTTAAATTACTAATTAGCATACAACGCAGGAAAAGAGTGTTCCAGTAGTTTGAGCATTAGGATACACATGCTTTCATACCATATTGAAACATACATTCTCCTTCGTGACTTGAATACATTCCCACAGCAAAAGACCAACTCAAATAAATAAGTTGCACATAAACTTAAAGGGTATTGAACTGAAATCTCAAAATGACAAAATAAGGCCCAATTTTGGAAGCCCTTATTCACATAAATGGCCAGGTTCAAGCCAACTGCAGTACCAACCAACTATAGAGATATGAAGAGGGGAAGTACTAAGATGCCCAGACAGCTTCAACTTAATGAAGCCCTGTGCTTCAAAACCAGCCTTAATTGGACTGATAAATTCAAACATGTTTCAGTCTCTTCGGTTCTTAAAAACAGACACATAAGCCACCTCAGTCTCCATGAATTAAGGATTTCAAGTTATTACTAAAAGCTGCATACATGCCCAGGGTGGTAAGCTCATTAGGTGTTCATTCACAAGAGGATGTTAAAGCTCCCTAGGCCAAGTTTTGAAAGAATTTTTCAAGTTTTTGGGGTTTTTTTGTTTGTTTTTTTTTTTTTTTAAATAACTCCCTATATAATCATAAGCAAATGCCTTCCACCTGTAGAATCTTAGAAAGACAAGGTTTGACTCCAAAACCTGCCCAGGTTCACAGGATCTGGGACCTATTTGTCACCAATCACATTGCAACTCTACTGCTCAGATGGTGAAAATCATTACAATTTCTAGAGCTTCAGTGTCTGGGGGGAAAAAAGTCAACTGAAACTGCGAACTATAAAAGCCATAACAATTGAGGAAAACAAGTTCACAACACAAATAAATCAGAAGGAGACAAAAATACATACTTTTATCTATCTGGTTACAGACAGCAAACTTTAAGTATGTATTACTGCAGTGGCAAAGCCAACTGAATTACTAGCTCCAGTCCACACAAGATTTACAGCAGAGCTGTCGTCACAATGCTAACACAAATTCATTTTCCATCCCTTCTTCCAAGCATTAGAGAGTTTCAGATGAGGATAACAGGCTTCAGATAAAGAATTCAATTGCTGGGAACTTTGGACAGTCGTGTTCGCAAGCAGAAAATCCTCCCTGGAATCAGTATTATCCAAAGACAAGCTTATAGAGAAATAACTTGAAATAAATCAAAAGTTGCAAGAATGTCACATGGAGTTTCACAGATCACATCTGCTTTTTTCTCCCCCCTCTTATTCCTCATTATTTCCAGTGGCTTACAGGAATAACATCACTACTGGCGAAGGAGATTTCTATGTGTTCTTTCACTGAAGGGACCGATTCAGACAGCATCTACTTCCTCAAACTTTGTCAAAACATTTCATAAACATCACACAGAATCATCCTATCTAATCTACAGACAGGAACCACTTCTGGCAGTGAAGCTAAGAACCTAATTAAGAATGTACAGCAATATAAGCCAGTGATTTGGGCAGGAAGAATAGTTCTCCTGGTCTTGTAAACAGGGACTTAAAACTGAGAAATGGAAGCATGCAGAATACTGTTACCCTGGACCAGAATTAGACCAGGACTATATAATAGCAAAAGCATTAGACATATCCTATTAGCTTTCAGAATTACTGTTCAGTTGTAATGTATTTCAGGGGATTGAGCTTTGTTAAACCCAACTGTCCTGGTTTCAGCTGGGATAGAGTTAATTTTCTTTCTGGTAGCTGGTACAGTGCTGTGTTTTGGGTTCAGTATGAGAAGAATAATGATAACGCACTGATGTTTTCAGTTGTTGCTAAGGACTGTTTATACCAAGTCAAGGATTTTTCAGCTTCTGATGCCCAGGCAGCAAGTAGGCTGGAGGGGCACAAGAAGTTGGGAGGGGACACAGCCAGGACAGCTGACCCCAAACTGGCATTCCAGAACATGGGACGTCATGCCCAGTATATAAACTGGGGGGAGTTTGCCCAGGGGATCACTGCTCGGGAACTAACTGGGCATTGGTCAGCGACAGGTGAGCAACTGCATTGTGCATCACTTGTTTTGTATATTCCAATTCTTTTATTATCATTATTGTTATTATCATTATTAGTTTCTTCCTTTCTGTTCTAGTAAACTGTTAGTATCTCAACTCATGTATTTTATGTGCCCCCCCCCC
>JANZLQ010000057.1:20014040-20054263 GCA_026212715.1 Elanus axillaris
CGGCGTGGCCACGCCCCCAGGCCACGCCGCCGCTCTCTCCTCACGCCGTGCGCCTTTCGCACAGCGGCGGGTTGGGGGTGAAGGGCGTCCAGGTTCTTCGGCCACCGCTGCGTTCATCTTCCCCTCCCCGCCGCCCCGGGGATCGCGGCGAGATCCACCGCTGTCCCCTGGGCGGCTTGGGGCTCCCGTGGGCAGGGCCGGTGCTGCTGTCGTCCCTCCCCCGGGCGCGGGCTGGGCACGGAGAACCCGAGTCCCAGGGCCCGCAAGATGGCGCCAGGAAACCGTGAGGGAGGGGGAGATTGACCCCGGAGAGGCGGGAGAAATGGTCTCCGGTGGGACGGGAGGGCCGGGCCCGGCCCGGCGGGGACCTCTGGGAGGCGGGAAGAAAATCCCTTGCTGGTTCCCGGAGGCTGTTCTTACGTCCCCCTCAAGAACCTGTGCGCCCACGGGGTGACTACCCAGATGCGAGGGGTGACACCCGTCTTTTTCAGCTCCCAGAACATCAACTTTGCTCCTCTCTTGGGTAACAGAACGTGCTGCCATTTTTCTGGCTTCTTTCCCTTGTTACAGGAAGGACCCTGGGTGCCAGCAGCAAGATCAGCCCCACCACTTTGTTAACACAGCAAAACCTGTTGTTTAGAAGTGCAGCTGAACAGACAAGGGCTGCAACAGGGGACCACCCCAGCTGTGTGCTGCCAAGGAATGTGGAAAGCTATTTGGCATCACACCTAGTAGCAAGATGAGGATTCTCCACAGAAAGAGCCCTCAGCCAGGAAAGGGGAGCAGGGGGCGGCTTTTCTCTCTGTTTGGGTTGAACTCGGGCAACAGGCCCAGCAGCTGCAGCAGAGCTTAGCAGCACTGTTCCCTGAAGGCACCCGCTTTCCCAAACAGCCATCTCACCCAAGGACCTTGTGCGCAACATTGCATAACCTCTCCTCCCAACTCTGCCCTGAGGCCACTGTTGTTCCTGGGAGTGCAGAGGGCTGAGGCACAGAGGAGTAAAATGGCATCCCCATGGCATCTACCAATAGGTAGAAAAAAAAAATTTGAGTCTTCTGCATGCCAGGTGCAAGCTGAGCACTAAAATGCACTGGGTTTCCACTCTCCCAGCTTCAACAGACTAAAAAGCCAAAGTAAGCTTTGTCACTGCAGACACAGGGAGCCCAGGCAGACACACACCTGCTACAGAGGAATAGAAGCAAGAGTGAAAAAGCTGCTGTGGCAGATCATTCATTACCAATGTTTGCAGGCTGGTAATTTTGCATAGCTGTGACCATTTCCACCCCAAAAGGTGGTTACATCCCCAAACCCTTCTATCTGGGACAAAGCAGGGCTAGGCTCACTGCCATGAAAAACATGCTGCACCTCTCAACTCAGCCAGAAGACAATTCCCCTGTCCAGAACTGTTTGTTTTCAAGCTGAGAAAGAATCACCTTTTCCTGCTTAGTTTAAAAACAGATACTTGTTGCTGAAATCAGTTTCTGTAGCTTTAACTGGCCACAGAGACAGCCCCTGAATATAATTGTGTTAGGCTGGAAAACAGTCTTCATTTTGCCAATAAATTCTCAGTAAATAAATCAGGGCAGCTGCAGTAGCAAACCACAAAGTGAGGAGATGGGTACTTGCCTTTCTACCTAGCTGTTCCTGTGACTTGTCAGAGACATTTGCCAGAGGGTTGCAAGCGCTAAGAGTGGCACTGGAAGCTTTCCAGAAGCAGCTGCTTGAGGTAACAGAAGTGGCTAACGAGGATGTTCAGTGTCCAGCCCTGTATTACAACTATAGTGTTATCCATGTGGTACGCAGAGGGTGAAACACAATCTTCCTCACTTCTCAGTGGACAAGGTGCCCTGTGGAGGATGTGTTCCTGGCGCTTAGCTTTTCTAAGCGGGTGGATCTTTATCCATGGCACCTGGAAACAAATTTCTTCTCACCTGCTCGGCTCTGGGACAGCTACATGCTCACATTCTACACAATGCTGTCTCTCATGTTCGCCCCACACATCCCATTTTCGCTCCTCTTCTACTTGTGCACACTGTGCACAAGACAAGATTAGTAGCTGAACCATCCATATAAACTAACAGTCATTAATTATTCCTACCAATTGTTCTCTGTTTGCATCACACAAGAAAACGAGTGTAGAGCAGTGGAACCTTGGGATTTACATGAGAGGCAGCTTACTGACATGCAAATGCTAGTTCTTCAACTTTTTGAGTTGCTGTGCAGTGGCAGTTTTCTGGCTGTAACTCATTTCCTGTGAGCTACTGCTTAGGGAAAAGCAGCAAAGCAAAACAGCAATTTGGACCACAAGATGACTCATCCTGATCTCAAACCGCTTTGCCTTTCTTTGGTCTGCCAGACTAAAATAATCAGAACAGGCAATAGCAAGTCCAATGAACTGAAAAAGTCCCAGATCTTTTTAGGGGATGGAAGGCTGGACACCCATGATGCAAAGCCAACCCATCACACAGAGAAAGTTATTTCCTTTAATGAAAATATGAATACAGAGATCACTGAAGAAACTGGTTTTGGTCAAGGACAATAAATGTGTTTAAAGCATGATTACAAGGAAACATAATAATGATTAAAGGCTTAACATTAGACTGTACAACACACATCTCTAGAAAGATGGACTTTCCCTTTTTAAAATTAAGAAAATCATGGTCTGTGTCACCAGTGGGGGAAAAGGCACCATGACTGGGTCTCACTGGCAAAACTCAGTGGGGAAAAAAAAGCAAGCACATTTGCCCTTTGCAACAAACTGCAACAGGTAAAATTGACTCTAGATCTCTTTAAACAACGCTACAAAGGTGATCTGGCAAATAACCCACACGTTACTCACAGACACACAAAGGTTTAGAAGAACTCAACAGTTCTGCTTTTCTAAACGAAACAATCACCCCCAAGTTTGTCCCACAATTCTACCCTAAAGTATTCCATACATCATTACCTCCTTCACTGATTAGAGAAGATCAGCTCTTAAGACTGCACAGGGTCTTTTGCAAGCTACCTCCTTTCCAGCATTTCAAGAACTGAGGACATCCGTGCAAGTTCTGCAGGTTGAACACCTCCCCGAACCACAAGCCAGTGAGGGGGGCGAGACAGCTGCGTGCGAAGCAGAAAGCACCGTTGCCACACACCAGTGCTGATGCTCGTGATGTCCAGGGAATAACGAAAATGCAAAGCTTGACTTAGGCTTGCACTGAAGATGCAACTGCTGCAGTTAGTGGAGATCATGGGGAAAAAGAAGAAAGGGGGACTTCTCTGGCTGGAAGATTTCATCTGTTTGGCAATGGTTTCTATGACTAGCCTACCTAGTGAAGGACAGTAGTATTCTTTTTGTAAGAAGTACCAGTTCCAAGCCATGCCTCGCTCTGCTTCTACCAGCCTCAGGGTGCTATTAGATGAAGTGAGCATGGGATGTTAGCTCCAAGAGCTGATGCTGGTATACTTGCAGAAACGCAGTTTTACCAGGAGAGGGGGGGCTGAAGCTGCCCAGCAGGAGCTGTGTCAACTGCAGAACACCATGTGGGCAGCAGTACAGCACCACATGCTCTCTTTGAATACCCCAAGGGAGCCTCTGAGCGGATGGACATCCCAAGGACCACAGCTTAGCTGTGGAAATGCGCAAGGAGGAGAGTGACCATCGCGGTACTGGATGGCAGGCATGTGGCACTCTAGTCTTGCAAATGCTGGTGACGTGATTTTAGCAAAGGTGCTTGTAAGGCTTCAGAAGTTCACAGTATGAGGCTTGTTTGTAACTACAGTCTGTCCACACCATAGCTGGCATGGCTGTGAATTTATTGGGGTGCTGCAGCTACCAGGTCAGTCTGTAACCTCCCTGGCAGCCGTGGTCCCCAAGCCCACGCAAGTTGAGACAAAAGGGATGCAGGTGAGGGAGCACGCCTATCTCCCATCTTCCCTGAGCAGAGGAATTGTATGATGAACATCTCAATGCACCAAAGCACAGGGCTCTCACATAGCTAGTTTTTGTGAGGCAGTTCAGATGAATTAGACCATGTGTCTGTGACCACTGCATCACACCTTAGCATGGAAATTTCACATCAACAGGACAAGAAAATTCTTTATCCATAATATAGGAAATGCTTTCTTGAGTAAAAGGAAAGTGTATAATCTTGTACAAAAGTAATTTTTCTGTATTTCAGACTGTGTGGAGACAACTTGTTTAAACAAGGGAGTCTACTTCTGTCACAAGCATTAACTCCTGGCTGCTTCCCACTTGAAAATCAGTTAAGGAAGTGGGTTTTTTTTCTTTTTGCAATGGCAATAGAGGATATATGTAGTGGCTGTCTCCTAAAATATTAATATCCTGCCAACTCTATCAAACCTTCTGATCTTCAACTTCCCACAAAGTCCACAGGGTGTCTATTTACCTTAAGCAAAAATGGATTGCAGTCAGAAGGATGGGAATTTTAATGAAGCATGATATTCCCTACTGTATTACCCTGTCCCTAGAGATATTTAAAATAATTTTAAAAAAAAAAAACTGCAAATGCAGCTAGTGTACTCAGAGGAACTATGGCACCTAAGATAATACACGTGTCTTTGATAACACATCATACTGCAAGTAGCCTGCTTCCCCATTTGGTACCAGAATCTCTTCTGGCCAAAAAACTTACCACTCTTCTCCCAGTCCTAGAGGATCACCTAGCCATCTTCTTCCTGCCTTTCCTGCCTCCAGTTAGGTGCACAGATTGTCTTTCCAGTAGACAGCCCCACTGGAAAAGGCAATTAAATTCAGCTAAATTAATCCCAGTTTAATTCAGCAATAAGTCACCCCTGTAAAACTAGGGCAAAAATTGGCAGTTCTGCCAATTACTCAGGGGTTTGGCAGGCCAAAACATACAGCTCCGTGAAACTAAGCAGACTGTCATGTGAGAAAGACAGAGGCAGGACTGCAAGGTTTGATGGAATGACACCAGCCACAGCCCCGGAATGGTGGTTAGCAGTCACTTGGCTTAGGCAGGTTAAGATGGAGAAGTTCTGCCTGAGCCCTTGTGGCACACACTCCCAAGATCAGCACTGTGCACGCTACACTGGTGTATATCTTGAGCTATTGTACCCAGGGAGAAGGGAGGAGTCCTCTACCAAGCCTTCCTGGCATGCTCTGTGGTCCCTCCAACCACTCCAAACTCCTTAGCCAGCTTAACCCAAATTTAGCAGTGGCAGACATCTCAAAGGCATTCAGCACCTACAGGTTTCTCCATGACCTTCTGTGGCACAGTAGAGGACAGAGGAGACCTACTAGGAAATTCTTCTGAACAGCCGAAACATAGGGAGTGCTTCAATCAAAACGTGTTTATGATAAAACAAGTCCAGAAATAAAACACTGAATATATTAGTTGCAATTTTGAAAGACAAAGGCTATTGTTCCCTGCTATTCTAAGGTTACTGGTCTGGAATGCTACCATCACTTTCCAGAAGGTATCTAAAAGGCACTTCCTTCTTCTTTGTGGATTGTGCAATTTGCAGGTACACACCTGGCACTTTACTCTTTGGAAGATCAGCACGGCAGCATGCGGAAGGGGCAGACATGGTAGGGCGCAACCTACCACCGATAAGCATTAAGTGATAACTTTTGACAGGAGAACCAACTACCTCCAGACTTTGGTCTGGAGCTCCTGCCTGTCTTTGTTGGAGCAAACAAGATAACAGGCCATTTGGCAGTGGGCTGAAACAACCATTCCCTGGTCAGAAATCACACAGCCCAGCAAGTCACAGTGAACGAACGCTCCAGCACATCCCTCTCAGCTTCAAACCTCTCTTGAGCACTTCAGGATTTTGTTTTCCAATGCTTCTCTGACAGACAGCAAGAAAACATCATCCCTTTTCATAGCAACTTCAAGAAACGAAGGCACCTACACAAATCACCAACTGGCAACAAAGATCTACTAGTCGTAGACCACCACTCCTAATATACAGAAGTGAACCACAATGGACAACATTGATCTAGTTGTCATCACCAATGAGGAAGAGGACAGTTACTTTAAAGCCCCAATTGGTGATCTCAGTTTCTCAAGGCAGAATAAAAACATGTGGGATCAGACCCCTCCTACGCAACAGGCAATGCACCAAGGACATGTAGGAAGTCCAGCAGTAGGCTTTGTGGCTCAGTTTTGCAGCTGGAAGTGCTAGTGCTGGCTTGCCTCCGTGGGACATGAAGGGACACAGGCTCACCATCTCTGGCAAGTCCCAGGACATATAGTGATAGGAACAAATCCTTGTGAAGAAAAGCAAAGGAGGTATTAGAACAACTGGGTAAACACAAGAAAGAATTACCAGACTAGCCATGTCCTTCTCATTTCTCTAATAACACATGTGAAACATCTACTAGAATACCTAGCACTGCTGAAAAGGCACCACAGTTGCAGTGAAATACAGCTACTTGAACTCAGCTATCCAAGTTGAAGGAAAAACTGAAGAAATGTATTCCAGGGCTTCTTTTAAAACAGCAAAAGTATTGTATAAAAACATTCCCCTGTACAGCAACATTAAAATGAGAAACATTAATGCCTGCATCTTGCTTCGGCTAGTATTAAATTTCATCATAGCTAATGGAAACCATCAATGGCTGCTCTAGCACAGCCCTAGAAGCAATGAAAGGGAGCTCACTGACTGTGCAAAACTGCAGATTGCTCCTAGCTCTGTGCATCTCAAAATATGTTGTGGAGCGGAAAATCTTGTTCCTCTAGAAGGGAACAGAGTTTTTAAAAAAACACCAAGAGAGACCCATGTTGTTTGCCTGGTTATTTGAGACCTTCCACATTTCCAGAGGAGAGAGATTCCAGAGCTGCCTCTTATGAGGAACTCTTCTCCTTGTATTTCTGGTAAGCATCCAATATCTCCTTGACAATACTTGGATCATCAAGTGTGGTGACATCTCCCATGTTGCTTGATTGTTCAGTGACTACTTTCCTCAGCAGCCTTCTCATGATCTTCCCTGATCGGGTTTTAGGAAGACGTTTCACCACCTGCAGAGAAGGGAAAGACACGCCTGTATTAGAAGCTGGGTCCTGCTGGAAACCACAAGGAAATTTACCTGAACTGTCCTGAGCCTGGCACACTATCTCATGGTCACAGCTCCTCTGAGGCTCCTGGGAAATACTAGACCATTGAGCACACCAGTTTATGCCCAAGGAAAGCCGTGTCACTAGCATCAATTCCTTGTGCTATATTTTATTCTTATTTAAGTGGACTTTGTTCCCCATTTATGCATTGCTGTGTATCTCCAGGCTGGCTGCTGCAGGACACACAGCTCTTTGGAGACTCAGATCCTCAATAAGCTGTTAACTACTGAACTGGAAAGCTAGTTAACACTTGAAAAATCAGGCACTGATGATGACACAGATCTCAATGCATTACCAGAACAGGCATATTCCCCTTTACAGGGTAGGAATAGGAAGCACACAATACTGCACACCAGCTACAGGGTCTCCTACTCAAGGGATAACACCATCTGCTTATGTTTCTCTCTGCCTGGTTATATCTGTCAGCCTACACGCCTTTCTTCATAACCAGAAGAATGTTAAATGTCTTGGCTATGCTTCCTGCAAAGGACTTAGCAGCAGATTCAAAAGTTTCAGTGTAAACTTGAGCCTGGTCAAGAGTTCTCAGGCACTGAACAGAGAGGCTAGCAGGTCTCATTTTGCTACATTATCAGGCCAATAGGCTACAAAACTCCAAAGCATTAACTAACATGCAAGGAAGGAGTTGTAGGACTTCCCTGCAGGAATACTCCCAAACACAGGGAAACAGAGGTGTTTCCTTGCAGACCTGCAAGTTCCGGAAGCTGCTCCAACCCACTGAAGATGTCCTGGGCTGTTCCAAGTTAACGAGCCACCCTTGCCTGCTCCTGTTGTATTCTGTAACCTGTCTTGGTGTCCACCTTCCAACCATGTGGCTAAAGCAGAGCCCCTCAAAGAAGTGATCTGGTCACTGCCTCCAAGCAGAGAGTGGAATGGGTGCAGGAGGGCATCGGGGGGTAGCTAAGGGGCAGCTTCATTCACTCTCCCCAAACACACAAAGGGAGCTGCTGAAAGGTGAGGAGACGTGAAAGAGAGCCTAGAGTTCACCAGCGCTCCAGGGTCAGACTGAACAGCTGTCAGTTATTCAACAGAAACAGCCAGCGCTTTGAGATCTGCGGCGGATGCTAATTACCAACACAAAATAGCTGGGCAGTGGGAAGTGTCACTCTACCTCTCAGTGACACCAAAGATTGTAGGGTTTGTCTACAGTTTGGTGGGGTTTCATCTGATCCATTGCACAGGGCCACGGAGAGCAGTGCTACATTGCTTCAGCAAGGGGTTAGCTGAGGGCAAGAGCTGTATGGAGCAGTAATGCTGCTGCATGGTGAACAGGGACATCAAGTGCATCTTGAGGCACAGGGTGGCCTGGGGCTCCCCTCTGCCAGAGCTCTTGCCAAGCACGGTGCTCTTAACACTCTGTGCATCCCATTTAAAGGGTTGTTCAGCACTCGGCCCAAATAGAGAAGCCTCAGGGTACCTCTAAAACACACTCTGTAACAGCCCTACTGAGAAGCTGCTCTGCAGACTGGAGTAGCTGTAATATCCCAGCCACCCTCTGGGTCACTGCTGATCCTCAGGCATGGAGAAGGAGCACATGCAGACCACTGCACCTGCCCTCTCCTACCTAGAGATCCCTCCAGCTAGTTCTGTTTTCCTGCTTCTTTGTCCTGCCGGAGAGGGACAACAGCAGCACTCCAGGCAGGAAGGTGAGGCTTGCTCAGTGTGACCATTCCTGCTCCTGGCACCAGTTACAGTTTCCCACTTACCAGAATGTGGTCAGGCACAGCATATTTTGCTATCTTGGAAGCCACTATGGTTTTGAGCTCTTCTTTGACACGGTCTATATGAGTTGTCTGCTCCTTTAGCACTATGAAAGCAAAGGCACCTGGAAGACAAATGAGCAGAAGCCACATACCTCACATTGCATCCTGGCCAGCAAGACCAGACATGCTCATTCAAATGCCAAGGCAGGTTTCAAGTCATTCCTATGCACAATCTAGGGACTGCCAAGAAAACCATAGATCCTGTTCACAAAAGGGAGTCAGACTCCAGCCCTGAAATGATGGCCCAGCCTTGTCTTGGCACCTAAGGACCAGACTGATCTCAGTGACACTGACAACTCAACATAAATTACCGAAGTGTCATTGGGATCAAAAGCTGGCCAGTGCAAATCACCTATTCCCATTCTGTTCAAAGGACATCTCTGAGCACAATCCTTTTAAAGGAAGCTGTGCCACATATGGAAACACTGTGTGCGAAAACAGCTTAGGGAGTAATACCTGCACCTAGCTTAGGAACATGCAGTTACTTTCATGGCTGTCTGCCTCTTGGGGCTGAAACACCAGTCAACCTACGGATAATTGTTCTCCCATTCCCTGCACACCTCCTGACATGCAGCCCAGGTTAGAAGTTAAGGAAATTGTACGTAGGTGTCATGTCAGGACACTGCTTTTCACATACCTTCTCCTTTGATCTCGTGTGGATACCCAATCACAGCTGTCTCAGGGACCTCAGGGTGATCAGCCTTCACAAAAAGTGAAACAAAAATACATAGAGCATAACAACTGCTTCAAGCCCTGCAGAGTTTGTGCTGGTTGCTCTAGGAACAAAACACCTTGCCATATCTCACCCTCCCCTTGGCAGATCCTGCTGAAAGCACAACAGGAAAGCTGGACGTCTCTGGGAGTAGCATTTACTCACTGAATTGGCCCTGCTTTCAAACACACAAATAAGTACTCTTACATGCACCACTAAGCCCACTGCACACCAAGCTGAATTTACACCAGCTGGAAAACTGCTTTCTCTTTCTTTGTTGGTGCTCTTGTGTGTGCATGGCTACGGTCCCATGTGG
The DNA here is from genome assembly GCA_026212715.1 of Elanus axillaris. Lineage (NCBI taxonomy): Eukaryota > Metazoa > Chordata > Aves > Accipitriformes > Accipitridae > Elanus > Elanus axillaris. The sequence continues at coordinate 20,023,935 of JANZLQ010000057.1, forward strand.
TAACTGGCCATGGCCAAATCAAAAGCAAAACTAGTCCTGCATTGCTCTGTGCCACAAGGAACTGCTGCCAGCAGAGCAAAAGTGAAGCTGCCAATATCATAGTCCACACCTGACTGGTGTTTATAAGTGCCCAAAGCATACCAGAAGGCAGAAAGAATCAGGCTTCTTCATCTTCCCAAAAGGGGGGAAGGGTTGTTTTGCCAAATGCATATTTTTATTATTATACTACACAACAATGATTTATTCTGTCACACTTCAGTTTAATTTAACATTCTTCTGCAGTAAGAAGACAATTTGTGTGTACAGACCACAAGAAATTGCAGATCTGAATGTCACACCAAAGACGCTACCTTAAATTAGATTAAAATATGAAAGAAAACATCACAGAGCAATCTAAGCATATAAATATATTTGCATATACACATGCATACACATACATAGAGCAGGAGAGGAACTGGATCCTGTATCTACAATCAGAAACCCACACAGACAAAAAAATTACTCAGAGAGGAGAAAGTAGGATCCTGTGTGCTATGCGAACGCAGCTCAGGCTTATCAAATGCCACATTTAAGTGCCATTTGCAGGCAAGACACATAATATAAAATAAATATTCAGGTCAAGTTTTGAAGATAATTGCTCTGTGGACTTTTGTTTTCAATTCTCTGTGCTAATACTATTTTCTCTCAAAATGACAGGCTAGCTTTGCAGCTGACATGAATCAAGGTTGCTTCGTATTTAACACTGCTGAATTCTCAAGCATACTCAGCTAGTTTGCGTGAGCAAGAACCACACATTTGGGAAGGAGAGGTTAGGTGTTAGCAGAGGGGAAGGAACAAACAGGAGAGACAATCTTTTATGGAGACTCCACCAGCATCCAAAATTACAGCTGGAACAGTACAACGTCACTGAGAGGAAACGCAGCTCTGACAGTTCGACTGCATGGAATGCCCACAGTGTGACTTCTCTTCTTTGTCTCCTTAATAAGGGAGCTATTTTCTTTTGCACAATTGCTGTGCATCAAGCTGTGTGTATGCAGGGGTTTGAAGGCAAGAGACCCTGTGCTTGTTTAAATTCGAAAAGCTTCTTTGAAAGGGCCACCTTGCCCCACAGATGTGCCCTGTCAAGGGACCTCTACCGGCTTGGAACTTACCATTGCATCTTCTATCTCTGCCGTCCCAAGCCTGTGTCCGCTGATGTTAATGACATCATCCACACGCCCCGTTATCTGGTAATAACCTTTCTTGGTCCTGTAAGCACCATCCCCTGTGAAGTAGTAACCTACAGCAAAGACACATGGGTGGTCAGCATCAGAAATTGTGCCAGCCTATTGCTTTGGGCTCCGATGCAGAACAGACTATGCTCTGGGATGGCAAGCAGGTTAGGGTGGATCAGACAGCTCACAGGGACTCCTAAGCTTACAGCTGCGTGACCTGCCACACACCATTTCCCACTTCCCTCTGCCATCCCCAACCTTCATCTGCTCTACCTGGGCTGTGCTGGCTCCTAGTAAGCACCTGAGCAGCACCAAGACAGCAGAGCTTAGATCTTTGCCAAGATGGGCAAAATCACTGTAAGCAATCAACAGTAACCAGTGGCTGATGTCCCTGTAGTAAAACCAAGTCCAGCAACACAACACAGTGATGGTTTGTTGGATTTACAAAACCAAGCAGGGGCTCTCTGATGTCCCTAGGTTTTACAGGCCTACAGCTGCACAACAACCATGGGCTCACGCCTGGTGCATACAGCACCAAGATAAAACCACTTCAAGCACCATTTGCCACCATGCTGTAGGTTACTGGTCAAACTCAGGTCTGCTGCTAGCTACACCTCACCACTCATGGAAAACTACAACTGTTCAGCTGAAAAAGAATGGTTCTATTACATTTTGTACATGGGAACACTGCCAATTTTTTTAATCACTTACACTGGGATGGATGAAAAGCCATTTTCCTTCCTGGCTAACAAAGATTCAGATCTCAGATAACAGTTCTTCTCCAGCATATAAGCATGGCAGAAACACTGCTATCTGATTAGCTGGAAAAAAACACCCCGTGATAAGCATGGTGCTTGGAGAGTCTAAAACATTTGATGGAAACTGAAAAAAAAAACCCAGTGGTTCCAGGAAACTCCAGTGTCACTGAGGACACAGACTGTGTTGGCTCTTCATCAAAGCCATGTCCACATCTGAATTGTTCCTGTGACACTTCTAAGCAGCAGCAGGCAGCTACTGCTGTGAAATCTGAAGGTGTTTTTTGCCAGGACCCATTATTGGCCTATTAATGGACTTCCAGTTATGCCTCCTGCCCTTCCAAATCATTTAAACAACTATCAACTAAATATCAACAAGATTTCAGATGCAAACATGTAGTGAGTAATAAGGGACTATGGGCTCATTCAATTTCTTCTACCAGTTTTCTATTCTTATTTTCCAACTCATTTTGTACAATTTGCAGGATTGTCTCTCTAATTGTTGTCTACCTTGTAGCTTTCAAATCCCTTTCACTTGCTCCCCTGAGTGAAGACAGTAGTCTTGTCCCATCTCCTACAAAAAATGTTTCCCTGCCACTTCCAACTACTTGCCAGATACAATCTGACCATGTTTTAAAAAGGAAGGATGTAACACAGCCTGTGACAGCAGGGGTGAGATTCAGTGATGCAGTAGGTACTTTCCCATCCAATATGCCTATTTCCAAGTGAGACACAAATGGCCCTAAAGAAAAGGTATTTGGACTTTAAAATTTGGGCATTCAAATTTTCTAAAAAATACATTCCCTTTTGACAGCCAGAAAGTCCAACACTATTTAGGACCATTAGGGGATGCTTACAACATGTGACACACAACCCCAAGCAACCAAGATCCAGCTGCTACAGAAATATCACAAAATGCTGCTGAAAACATTCCTCGTACTTATAATGCAGTGCAAACTGCCTTCCTTGGCACTTTCCTTACCTGGGTAGGCTTTGAAATAGGCATCAACAAATCGCTGGTGATCTCCATAGATTGTTCTTGCCATGCCAGGCCATGGCTGGGCAATGCAGAGCGCACCGGACACATCATTGCCTTCTATAACTTTTCCCTGCAGGTTCAAGCACAGGAAAGATGATCAGGTGAACAAAATAGGAATGGTAAGGGCTTCTGTGTCATTGACCTGGCAAGAGTCACCCTGTTGCTCACTGCAGACTGCTAGTGGAAGGCCACAGGTGAAGAAAATGAATCCACTCATGGGACTACTCTGCACTGCCTGTATCATGCCTCCCTCACCCCTTGAAGCAGACCAGCAGATAAGACTAAAAGAAAAGTGAGTCCTGTGATTCTCCAGAGGACAATGCCAGCAAAGATGTGATCAGCAGCCAGAGGATGCCTGGGATGAGGCTAGTGGGGAAATGCCTAGACCCCTGCCTTCCATTTTCACTTCTGTTAACTGCCACATTCCCTTACCAAACTCTCTTTGGAAGAGATTACATGCTTGACTGTTTAACGGAGTGCTGAAGTGCGGATGGGGATTGCTCTGCACAGCTTCACAGACCAGCATCAGTTTTCTCTCAGAGACACACAGCTGCAGGGCCTCATGCCTTGCATTTCTCTTGGAAACCTCCACCAGTCCCACTGGCTGCTCCAGTCTTGCCACGCCACTGGATGTTGCATGCACTGCTCCAACTGTTCAGCTCCCTGGTTCCCAGGAGCTGTGTGACTTCTGACTTCTCTCATAAATGGAGGCAGGAGCTCTTAATCAGAATCAGTGCAAGACCGTAAAAGTGATGCTGAAAAGGCAAACGCTTCTCTAGAGATTTGCAGTCAGCTTGCAATGCCTAGTTGGCAATCTGTATGGATATTTGAGATATGCTCAATACATAAATTCCTCTTCTATTCTACTTTAATGGAGGAACAAACATCTTTCCGGATCCTGTTCCTCTGCCATCAGAAAGGTGATTAAGGCAGAAACACACACCAGCTTCTCTTTTGGGCACCCAGCACAGCCTCAACTCACATTCTCATCCATCAGCACGGGCACAATACCAAAGAAAGGTCTCATAGCCATAGCTGGAACGATCTCAGCTTTCTCCTCTGAAGGCCGTGGGGCAATGCAGATGCCACCAGTTTCTGGAAGAATAATGAAAAACAAAATATGTGGTGTCCATCTAATGCTAGATGAAAGCAAATGCCAGCTCTTCTTAGTTAAAGAAAAGAATAGTGAAGCCACCTTGCAAGAAAAAGCCACTGGGAAGGAATTATGCAACACCAAGTAGCACAGCCATCTGAAAGCAGCACAGACCTGATAAACCAAGAGCTCTTTGTGAATACAAGAAAGCCTTCAACAGAAAAACATCTGGCAAGCCAGGATGACACCACCAAGGCCCCTTCTGTCTACAGGGGATGTTGCAGCAGGTAGACAGTGGAGAGCTGCAGCTGGGTCCCCCCCATGGTGAGCTCAGATCAAGAGCTACTCCTACTCCCTCTTTGCATGGTGCCTCATTCAGTGCTGGCTGCAGAAAGCACTGCTCTGTGTACACCAGTGACAAACCACAGAGTGTGGCCAAGCACCAACCTCAGGGAAAGAGCAGCTCCAGAGCATTAGGATCACTGATGTCCAGCTTAGCTCTTCAAAGGCTCAGAGGAGAGGAGTACGTGGTTCTACAGTGGCTGCCTTTGCATCAGACAGCCTGCAGACCCTGCAGCAGCAGCCACGACATGTGCATTCGACAGCCTTCCCGCAGTCCTGTCTGTGGCAAATCCACCAGGCACAGGGAAGACCCCATTGATTCAGCCCACACGCTCTCTTCTCTACATCTGGCCCTATGTCAGCTCACAGATAAACCCATTCCTTCGGCTACCAACCAGCAATGAACGTGGGCATCTCTAACACATACTTACACCCTTGCGGGTCCTTCTCATGCTAACAGGGCTGCCTGGTGTGTGTGTGGGGACTGTCAGTACTTACCAGCCCCATTTCCTACCCCAGAAGTGATCTGACAGGGAAAGTATAATCATGTCAGGGGATTTATCCCCCGGTGCTGTTTTTACAGCTGTCTAAGTTTAGCATGGAAAGCACTTCAGGAGTCTGAATTACTATTACTACAGAGTATGAGATTAACTCACCCCTTACGGGCAGGTTGTGATTTTCTATTCAAAATGGAACCTTTTAATCACCCTTTTTAATTCCTGCTGGGATGAACATTAAATCAGATTCCAACCTTAATCAGATCTTTTCTATTCTAAAACTAATTCAGAAACACAAGAGAGAAACAAAAAGAAAGGAGCATTAGGCTTTTAAAAATACAGCTCTATAAATAAAGGTATGTCCTGCCTCGTGGAGAGAGCATTCCTCCACCAGCTTTGCTGAGGTTGTGAACACTGAAACCAGGGGTTGGAAAAAGCTCATTTTGACCCTGAATTTGCATCCAGCTGCCCTGACGTAGCTATGAGAAAGGGTCTCTTTGAGGTACCCTAAGCTCCAGACCTGCAGAAAAGTTTCACCATGTGGCTTACACATAAAATTATTTCACATTTCATTGATGGGTATGCATCCACTTCACATGTTTCTGTTTATTTTGAAAGGGTCATCTTGAATTTTTTCAGAAAAAGAAAAAAGCACCCTAGACACCTGCTGTTCTCTGTTTGCACAGACAAAATCTGCATCAGAGCAGGGAACCTGATTAAACTGATAGTTATTCTTCCTAAACCAGTACTCATTCTGAATACAGCACTGCAAGCTATGTTTCAACATGAGTTTTGCCACATCCTACACATCCTGCACACAAGGCAGAAAAGTCACATTCCAGAGAGAGCTGCATGGTGGCAAGGGTGCTTTAAAAATTATTTGCATGGTAAAGACCTATTTAAATTAGTTTAAAAGTACCAATTTTAGCCATTGACATAACAGCTAGCAAGGCTTCTAGGCTCTACCCTGCCCTTATGAAGTCTGTCTCATTAGAGACAGAACTGGCAGAAGAAAAGCTGTGCTTCCACACTACCTGTGCCCATGCTGTCACTGCACTGCAAATCCACTCAGATTTTAAGCAAGGACAGCAGAGTCTGAGTAGGGAGAGTGATGCATCAAAACAGGCTCCCCTCTGCCGTGGGTAAACCACCTCTGGCAGCAGGCTGGAGCACGTACTCTCTGCCACCATTGTCTTCACCATCACAGATGGTCTGAACTGACTACTTCAGGGGGAATTCATCTCAGAAGCACCAGCCCATTTTAAATTGCTGTAAGATGATGCTAACAACAAAAGCTTCCAGGCCCTATTCAGAGATGTCTTTCAAAACCAGCTTTTGTTCAAAGCTGCATACAACAGCTGTACTTTTTTTTTATAAAACCAATGGCAAAAGTAAAAATATCTAGTGTCTCTTCTGCATTGTGAAGAACTACCCCTGAAACTCAAACACAGCTTTGATTCTATTACTGTCAATCACAGCCCAGCACTACCCAATACTTTAACAGTAAGAGCATCAGAATTTTTCATCTCTCTCATCTGCACATACCATACTACTTAAATTGCTTCTCGTAATTGCTATCTCACTCATTTGCTCAGCCAAAGACTTTCAAGTGGATTCTTAAATTGCCATTTGCTGATCTTTACACCTACCAGGCTTTATTAGCTGGCAACACGTTGCTGCTTCAGAAAGCAACACACCATAGAGGACACTGCATAAAACAGCACAATTAACAAGCTATATCGAAACTGTATACAAGAAATGACACTGCAGGACTACAACCAGCATCCATCAAACTGTTTCTATGATCTCCTTCCACGCTCCCTTTATATTCAAATGGTGTATATAATGTTTGCAAGATTAATTTGGCTTCCCCTTCATTGGAAGCATCAACTGTGGAGAAAGACTGATTCTACTTTCTAACAAAATCAATTTAATGAATATTTATCATTATATTATGCTTCCAGGAGCTCGTAACTCTCTACCTGCAAAACTACGCCTAGATCAAGGTAAGATCAAGCACTCTGCACTTACAGACTGTCCAGCAAATGTTCTTTAACCTCTCACCCGACAGCTGTTGCTCCAAAAACCCAGGAGAAATATAGCTTAATATAAGATCTAACCCTGTACTTAGGAGGAAATAGAAGACACTGCATGCACCAGTTAACTGAAGACAAAAAAAAAAAATGTTAAGGCAAAAAAAGATTCTTCTCAATGCCATCACTGTACAGTAATCAAATGCTTCTCCACGGTGTTTTATTTCAGAGCAGTGAGGAGGAAAGCACATAGCACCTAGCCAGTCAGCTTTCCTTCTGCTCAGCATATGAGAACCCAGATGGTTTAAGAGACCAGTAGTTGAAGTAGATAGTACTTAACATTGCTCTTCTGAATTCTGAGGTTGTTTTATTTCAAATCTGAAAATAAAAAGAGTCTGAAAGTCTGGTCTGGATTAAATGGAACTTGGTTGTGTGCCAGAGGCTAATTCATCACACTGAGATGGGCCACAGGGATCCTGAAGAGAAAGCCTGCTAGCAGAAATAAGAATGAAATCAGGAGCAGCTTGACTGGAAAGGGAATGAATATTCTGCCCAATGGCAGCTAGAAATATAAAAGCAGGGATGGCTTTTTTTTCAGCAGAGGCAGAATGCCAGCAGCTGTGCTGCATCCTTTTAACTCCATAGCTCCATGGCAAACTGTGGTTCACAACTTGAGAAGGACATATTGCAAGACACCTTTAGCAACTCTTGAATGTTGGTGCCCAGAAGAGAAGACTGGGTGCCAAGGAAAGAGCTGGGAAGGACCTGCAGGACTTCTTCAAGCGCAGGGCCCCACCAGGCAGCACAGCCCCAGCTGATGTGCAGTGCTGTGGCCTCTCTCCACGGCTGGCCGGGGAGGGCAGGAGGCAGGGACCAGCTCTGCTCCAGCTGGACAGGGATCTATGACAGCCAGTCATGCTGTCCAGCAGCTCATAAATGGAAAATAAGCCTTAACTGGTGCACACAGCAGGGCTAAGCATGTCGCCAAAACAGAAGTGCACTACTTCTTGAAGCATCAAAGGTCCAGGGCCAAAGCAGCTACAGCATACTACTTCACTCCTGGGAGAAGCTGCTCCCAGACAGCCCTGCTGGGTGACAGCCTCTGTCCCCTACCCACCTGATGCACAGCCAGCAAGCCTCCACTCACGCCTTTCCAATCCGTCAGAGCAGCTGCACTAGGGTCCCTTTGACTACACAGCCTAGTTTTCCATCCTCCTCTGACCGTTCCCAGGAAGGGAAAGCACACCTTTGTCAGATTGTGGCTATATGGTGCTATAAATGCCTTTTCATGTTAAGACCGTGTCAAGGTCAGTACAGTTGGATAAATAATTGAAAATTATGTTTCCGATTCAAGCTGCCTACTCCCAGCTTTGCCCAGAAATTCACTCTCTGCCTCCTGTTTCTAGAACCAATTGAGATTTTCCAGCATTTAAAATACCATTTAGAGGGGAAAAGAAAAAAACCAACATTGCTATTGCTTTTATATGCTGTTCCATTGCTATTATGTGCAGAATTGCCCAGTGACTTTCAAAAGCTGATCCAAATGCCAGGAGGGTTTTTTTTGACAGACTCGTTGGGTTGAATTGAAATGAATTAATCCTTCTCTACCCACCAACAACCTGTCAATGGTCAGGGCCCTCCACACTCCCCAAGGATGCCTTTTACCTGTCTGCCACCATGTGTCCACGAGGGTGCAGCGCCCTTCTCCCACCACATGGTAGAACCACTGCCAAGCTTCATTGTTGATGGGCTCTCCCACTAGAGCAAAATAAGAAAGGAAGCAGCCTGAGACTCAAGGGGTTGCAGGCAGTTCGTTCTCCCTTTTGGTGCACAACACCCTGAATGCATGATCTTTAAGCAGAATGCTTACAGCATTTTTGCTGGAATGTGCAAAGGTCTGCAACGCACTCGTGTAACTGAGCACTGACTTCTTCCAGAAAGACCAAAAGGCAAGCAATAAATATCACTGAAAATAACTAAACAATGCAGGTCATAGATAAGAACCTCTAGAATCCTAAATAGTGCAGGAAAATGCTGCTTGGGTCACCTACGCCAGTAAAATTCAAAGTGATGTCATTTACCATTGGATAAATCTTTTTAGCAAAGAATGTGATCCTGCAAAATAAGCTAGGAAACAGGCAATCACACTAAGGTTCAACAGCCCCAACTTCGGTTTATTTCTCCTTCTGCTGAGAAAATAGCAGACAGGGAGCCTGCTTTATCATCTATTTTTAACCACATCCCATCTGGTCAGCTGAGCTCCTCTGGTACCTTCATTTCACCAGCTAGAACCCCTTGTCTTTTTCAGATGAAGATTTCACACCCCTTACCCGATCCCAAGGTCTTCAAGGATGATCTGTCATATTTCTTCACCCACTCTTCTCCATAATTCAGCAGCAAGCGTATAGCTGTAGGTGCTCCATAAAACTGATTAATTTTCAACCTTTGTACCACTTCCCAGTAACGACCTGCAAAACCACAAACAGGCTTTTTATCCGTCTGGCACTGACGTACCGCTGCAAACACTCAGCAGGAAGGTTAACAGCCAAAGCTAAAGCTATGACTACTGTGAGTACAGAGAAAAACCAATAGCAATTTTTTTTATTTTTCACTCTGGATGCACAGATGTTCCTGAATGTTGTAGACACAAGTTCCAAAGAAATGGAGCTTACCTCCCTTAAGCAGGCATGTCACACTGGACAGGTTTCTAAATCTCCTTTGCCACACTGCCATGTCTAGACAAACCTTTGCCCGCCACTTCCTCACCTGGGTCAGGGTACACTGGAGTGCTTTCAAACAGGACAGAGGTGGCTCCATTGCAGAGTGGTCCATACACAACATAGCTATGTCCCGTGATCCAGCCAATGTCAGCCACACAGCCAAAAACATCGCCTTGCTGGTAGTCAAATACATACTGCAAAGATAAATGTAAGGCCAGCTGACTTTCTGTTGGCAGGCGCACAGAGCTTAAAGGTAAGGTGCTGGACTGGACATCCAAGTGGAAGCAAGAGAGCGCACAGGGCAAATGGAGCCAGGCATGTAGGATGCAGCAGCACAAAGGCCGGCCCAAGGTGAGGAAGCAAGTCAGAGAGACCAGTACTAGGGCTTCCAGGCTCCTGAGTGTTTCTGCAAACACACAGGGAGTATGACTGTACCAGCAGCTGCTCAGATTGGAGCAGCAAAGCTACAACCAAAGCCCAGAGCCCTGGATACCTAAGGTTGCCTACTCCAGGCAGTTCATGTGGGACAGCTGACCCTGAACTGCCAGGAAGCTGCAGGCCTTGGAGGCTCAGACCCCTCAGCAATATCAACAGGTTTACATGAGAAAGCTGGAGAAACTGAGAGGTGCCCATGAAGCATCTTCTGAGAAATCTTCTTAGCTGCTCAGCTTCTCTACCGGTGTATATTGCTTTCCAGGTGCTACCCTCTCCCTGCTCATCAAACTAAAGATAAAGATCTTGGAGAACTCATTGTCTTGTCTTGGTTATGGAAAATGCTTCCCACTGTAAATCTAACTCCTCTACCATATGGTGAAGAGGTCCCGACTCATGAGGCAGAGTCAGCTTTATGCTTTCAGTGAAAGAATATGGATCAGAACTAAAAGAAAATCCCATGAATGTGTGATGAGTGCCACACATGAGTGTGCAAAGACCACAGAGGCCACACAGGTCAGCTGATCCCTCTACCTAGGAGAGCCAATTCTCACCTTACTTTTGCAAGTGCCTTTCCCTCTCAGGCTCTGAAGTACCTCTAAAGGAACCACAGCTGCACACGGTGCCTCCCTGCATGTCTGCACCAGAGTGCAGGACCTACCTTCTGGACTAAGAAAGAGATGCCTTGGAGATGACGCTGTCACTTAGAAAAGCTGACATAACAAATACCCTTCATGCAGATAAGTCTGACACTCGCACATTCAAATCTTCTACAAATTCAACTGTGTCAGCCTAAAGAAAGAAAACCTCTGCCTGAATTGTGCGTGATTACAAACAGGGTGATACCCCTAAAGCCGAATGGAAATCTTTCACTGCAGTCCTCTCCACGTTTCACTGTTACCTTTTCAGATGCAGAGCTCCAACCAGAAGCTTCCAGAGGCAGTGCCTTGACTTTTTTTCTTTTTTCATGAGAAAGGAGGTTAAAACATTTAGACTAGATCACATAGAAAAGCAGCGCAGAAGTGCGACTACAGAGCATGAATGTAATTTTTGATCTTCAGACAACGAGCTATGCAAAGAGGTTGTTTTAAGAGTCCAGATCCTCTCTGAAATAAAAGAGGCCAGCATGCAACTGCAAAATACTACAGTAATATCCACATTACCAATGCCAGTAAGATACTTACCAGAATCTCCTCAGCTGCATCACTTTAATGTCCACAAATTCTGGCCTGCAACACTAGCATGTTTTAAATGCAAAAGTAGCCGCACTGCAGTTTCCCTCCTTTTGTACATAGGCTCTGGTTTGCATAGTATTATATTCCCCAGGAACAAATCCTGAAGATTCATTACACATTCTCAGACATTTGTCAGGTTTTTTACACCCAATAAACCAATTGGACAGCAAACACAGAATACAGCACACCTCACCAGTCCAAGCCCCTCTCATTACTACTGTCAGAAGGTTAAGTGAACATCTTCCAGAGGATGCAGCTGAGTTACCTTGTGCGTGACAGCAGTGTACAGCAGGTATCCAGCCTGGGTGTGAACAATTCCTTTGGGTTTCCCAGTGCTGCCCGAGGTGTACAACATGAAAAGCATGTCTTCACTGTCCATGCTCTCTGGAGTGCATACAGAAGCTGCTTTGGCCATCTCCTAAGGAAAAAAAGGTGGCAATGACAACAAGATTTTGGCTATATGGAGCCAACAAACACTCCATGTCCAAGTATATCAGCAGTGTCCAGAGACAAGAACCACTGTTGCTGTTGCCCCCTCACAAACATCCATGGATGTATCATAGATTATATGTGCTCACCTTGTGGAAAGATTCCTGTGGACGCATAGCACCTAGCCTTTCCACCAATACCTCTGCTAGGTGCAGAAGTCAAGGGGAATTGGCCAGATAAAATAACATTTCAGGAAAAAAAATGGTAGGTCATAGCTTACATTTCAAGCCTTTGCAAGCTGCTGGTAGAAAACCAAAGTGTGACTGCAAACATGAACCACACTTGACAGCAGCGGCAAGGCTGACTGGATACTGTTTAGGACCTTCCTTTTCCTTTTAAAACTGCAGTGCTACAGTTAAACTGTGCGTTCTTCTCCCTTCCCTGGCCCCAGCAGTGGACGGCCGTCCTGTCCATTTGATCCTCAAATTCTAATTGCTTCTGCCCATGAGAAGGAGAGTGATTTACTCTCCTGCCTCTGTCCCTCTCCTCATACTCCATTTGGCCAGGTGGGCAAGATCCTCACCTCACCCCTACAGTCAGAACGACAGGAGGGAAGGATGCAATGTCCTACTAAGTCAGAGCAAACTTTTGGTCCAGCTTGTGTGCCCAATCCAGCAGAGGAAGGAGAAATAATGTGGTTCAAAAGAAATGCTTGTGGTCACTGAACCTTGCAGCACCAAAGGGCTTGTCTGCCCAGACAGCAGATTTTTCAGGACGAGGTTGAACATTTTTCTTACGCATACAAACTTGGAATAATCATTGTGTGTTCCGGATGCTCAACATATGGCTGTAAAAAAAGCACAGCTGGCTTGGTTCTCTCAAGTTCTGTACTGTCCTAAATGAACAGTGATTCCTGCAAGGGTTATTAGGTGGCTCTTTGAAGGAATGTCTAGGTACTGCCTTTTTACAAGTATACACTGTAAACACGCCATATTTACAAGTGAACACCACCAACGGTAGGTCCAGTCGTTTAAAAGTGGCTGACAAACAAAGCTTAATAAAATAGGAAGAGCTGATAGGGTCAAATGTAATTCTTAGCCTCTGAGTTACAGCACTCCTGCTCATCTCAGGTATTTATTGTGACATTTCAACACTGCTAATTGAGACTGCCTTGCCAGTTTTAGAAACTAAGATGGAGTTCTTACATTCTCCATTACAACATGAATTTAAATTTTGCCATAAGCTATTGCACAAGATCTGGGAAGCACAACTGCTGTAAAGATCAGTAATGACAGAGTTAACAGCATTAGTGGTTTAATTCTTGTTGTGTTTCACACCCTACAACTGACAACAGGCTGAGCTCAGCTCTTGGATCACCAAAGCACCTCAGGCTGTTTACAGACTAAGGAACATTGTCAGAATGTGCTCTGTGGAGTAAGAAGGAGTAAAACAATTTCCGAATAAAACCTGCCTTCTCTGTTTAACTTACCCTAGTAGTTGGTCCTATCTCATGTGACCAGCACAGGGACTCCTAAGTAATTATCTTGGCTGCACATGGGTGATTTCCAGGCATTATTAGAATGAGTAGTTTCTGTTTACTGCTGCCGGCAAACTGATAAAACTACTTCTGCATTAGGCTGCAGTCCCATGTGTACCAGCTAAAAAAATTAGAACAACTGTTGTTTTCTTCCCCAGGAAGCACAAGTTCTAAATATTCCCAAGACATCACTGTCCTCCCATCATGTGGTAACCACGGCACTGCCCATAGGCTATATTAAGCCTCCCCAGGAACTTTATTATTTCTGCACTGCCTTTCAACAGTGTCCAGTCTCAGAGTGCGTATGACAAACCATAATGGAGTGTCTGAACACAGTATATTAACAACAGCATGGTATCAGTGCACTCTGGGTCTCAGGAAACACTCATTCCTTAAACCTCAGCTCTGTTTGCAAGACTACTAAAATGGAGCGGCATACCCCCTGCCCATGCTGAGATGAGTCAGACACAGATTGAGCTGCTTCAACTCACAATCCTAGCAGACTGTAAATACAGGCAATCCATTTGAGGTTGAAGATCCAGATGCCATAAGGGGCTTCTCCTTTTCATCTGCACAACTCGAGTCCAAAAGTCACAGATGGCCAGAAAGATAATCTAGCCAAAACTCAGGCCTAAAAGGAGTTATCCAGAGTGCCAGTGGGTGTCTGCAGAGCTAGGTGACTGCAGGGACATATGGATGCTGTCACTGCAACACAGCTGTATCCACTAGCCCACTGGGGTTCTGTGGCAGCACAGGAAGAGCAGCACACACTGAAAACCTGTTCCAGAGGCAGCATAAAGGCTAGTCATCGCTGGCAGGTCTGGTGTGGCTACATTAGAGTGCCAAGCTGCAGTGCAGCAGCTGCTTCATAGGCTTTTAGCTCAGCACACATATGCAAGGAAAGTATGGAGGCTGCCTGATCTTCCTTGGCTGCCAATTCCCCTTGTAGCCTACAGCAGATCAAAGACCAAAGCCAAATACCAAAGTGTGCATGATCTGCACGTTCGGCAAGACTCTCACGCACGTGTTCTGAACAGCCCTGCACTGGGTCTCTCAGAGACGTATGTGTTAGCTGCTCCCTACATTTATTAGTGCACCATATTTCTCTCCCCCAGCACAGTAAACATCACATACTTCAAGAAACATCAAGGGAAACAGGCAAGGTTTACCAACACCAACGTACCTCCTCAAGGGGAATATCATGGTCACCCATCTGGACTTTGTTATCTGTCCTCTGAGCAACAAAGACGTGTTTGACGCTTGGACAGTTCTTCACAGCTTCATCCACAGTCGTCTTCAGCTGTATGATTCGGCCTCCCCTGACTCCCTGGTTGTAGGTGATAATTGCTTTGCATCCAGCTAAAAAGAGAAAGAATTAGCAGACACACCAGCCTGTCTTCCAGGCTAGTATACGCATCCTGCTTTCATTACTTCTGGGGATAGTGTATAGGACAACATGTGTGACAAATACTCAAAACTTCTATCAGTTGAAAACCGTCAGTGTCGCTGAAGAAAGCACTTTAAAACCTGAGACCCACAGAGATTAGGGTTAGCTGGAACCCCCATAGGTTATCTAGTCCATCTCCCCGACCCCAAGGCAGGGTCCTCTCCAGCTAAACCATTTCTGGCAGCTGTCAGTCCAATCTTCCTAAAACACTCCAATGGTAGCTCTTCCACCCTCTCCCCACCAGTCCACTCCAATGCTCATCAGGAACATGAGAAAGTCTCTCCCAATGTCTAGCCTAAGTATCACTCACTGCAGTTCAAATGCCTCCATTCCTGCCTAGCAAAACCGACAAGCAGAACAGTTGCTTCCCAGTTACCTGTGTTACAGTGAATACTGCTGCTTTAGTCTAACAGCTCACACACTGAAACCAGTGCAAGACTTCCTACGACCTTAGTGAACAAGCACCTTTGCCCCTCTCTTATCCTATCTCTGGGGCTGCATGTAAGTGTCCGTTGCAAACTGAAGTGAACAGCACCAAACTCAGCAGCTTCTCGGAGGCATTACCCTGCTCTGAGACACCTGCAGCCTTCTGAAACTCACCTGTACCTTGAGGAGAAACCTCCTGGAAGCCACAGCACACAGCAGCACTCTGGCAGAGCACTTCAGGTTGTACCACACTATGTTATTACAAAGCTGTGGCTGCAGAGAAATGGTTCTTTAGCCCATCACCTCCACACAAGTGGCTAAAAATGAGGGATAACTAAAACGTGTACTTGTTCTCTATAGATCAACACTACTAAAACAGAAAAAAAAGCTTGAAAACTGCTGTAAGACTTATTCCCTCACACTAGCCCTAAAGAAACTGATGTGACTGCTAGGACATGAGCCACTTCACTTGCTATTTGTTCTTCTGCTGGTATTTTTAGCATTACTTTTTACCTAATCACATTACAAGTGCTTTGGGCTAAGAACAGTTCTGTTTGTTGGTACAACGGCTAACAGAGCGGAGGCAGGCTGCCAACACTTCCAGTGCTATACATAAATCACAGTATCACAATTGCGACTGCAGAATTAGCACTGTGCAGGAGTATCAAAGAAACACTGCAATAACACTGCAAAAGAACAAATCAGGCCCCATTCCTAAGTTCTGGTTTTCCCTCCAGCTTCACTGCTGTCTGGCAGCTACCCAGTGCAGGCTGAATGTTAAGCAATTTATAAAGTATTTTAAGGCCAGATGATTCTGCATCTACCACTAAGGAAAAGGCTCTTCACAGTGCTTTGCGAAGGAGAGTGAACTGTCCCGCCAGCTGAGAATGAACCTTTTCTCCTTCTGCCAAGAAAACACAGCATTGGGATATGTCTTGGAGCACTGTCCAGAGAGTTTTGTTCCCCGGTCTGCATCTACTTACAGTCTATGATCCTCCCAGCTAAGGACTCTGCGCTGAATCCAGCGAAGACCACAGTGTGGACGGCACCAATCCTGGCGCAAGCCAGCATGGCTGCCACAGACAAGGGAGACACGGACATATAGATGGCCACCTTGTCCCCTTTCTGTATCCCATATTTCTTCAGGGTGTTGGCGAGACGACAAGTCAGATCCAGAAGTTCCCTGCGGCACAGAAGCAACCTGTTTTATGCGGGGGAGCAAAAAGAGGATGAACTTGAACCGAGTGAGGCATTGCGATCGCCTCGGGACCTTGTCATTTCAGCAGTATGGGGGACACCAGCTTTTGTATCTTAAGGAAGGATGGCCTGGGGTGTGGTGAGAGTCAGACTGCTCCTGCCATTGGGGAGAGAAGAAAATGAGGGCAGAGAGCCATGCTTGCTGCAGAAGGACGAGCGAGAGCCACAGGCACTGCACAGAGCTGCGGGGCTCTGGCGTGGGTAGAGCAGCCAGCAAGCCAGCAGCTGTCCTGCAGCCTCCAGAAATCTGTGTCCCATTTTAGCCATCCTTGATGCCTTTTTTACCTACGAGGCTTGGTCAGAAGGTACGGAGAACATGTGTGGGATAAGCACAAGATGAAATGGAAGCGTTGTCCAAAGACCCCCAGCACTGTTTATGTTGGTGAACTGCTGGAAGTGCTTCACAACTAGTAGCTTCTCTTTAAATTGCAAGGGTAAAAAATGCATTTGCATGCATAAGGAAGAAAAGAAGTCCCGAGACACTTGTGTGAGTGGCAGATTTTACAAGACTCTCATCAAAGCCTGATCACCCACAGCCCAAATTCCTGTTGTCACTTCACCCTGCCGTGCTGCAGAGCACAACAGCCTCACACAACAGAGATACTACTCTGAGTAAAACCACAGCCACTCTTGCATAGAGAAACTCAGGAACACCAACAACAGGAACAAAGGCTCTTTTCTCAGGGCTTGCCACTGCGATGTGCTGACTTAATAGCAGAAACATTCCTCTAAGGATTGAAAAAAGCATTCTGTGGGCAAGGACTTGCGCCTACATTTATTCTGATGCCTGCACGGGGGATAACATCATTGCAGGCATGCCTGGGACCAAGATATTGTCATGAACTGAATAGCTCTGTGTGCCTGCAGTGGAAGGGCTTTGAGAAAAAGACAGATAACTGCACCAGATGATGACGGGTCTAACACCAAGGAAGGAGCTGGCCCTCACGAGAGGCTGCACAGCACCGCTTAACAGTGCCAATCATCAGCTCAGAGGAGAAGACTCACAGAGTCTGCCAGGAATCAAAATTGTCCTCTGGGTTCAGGAACTCACTGAGTATTGAGGCCCAGAGGAGAGATACCTCTTCTACTCACTAGCACACTCATCCTCAACCTGTCACCTCTGAAACCTTAGGGGTCTGTAAGCTATGCCACCAGGGACTCCAAAAAACTGTTAACAAACAAATGAATTTGGGGAGTCTGCATTCCATAATAAGCTGTAAAGCATGAATCTACCAATGTATCCTTATCTCCCAGAACTGGCCACAGCTGTGAAAAAACAAACAAATTAACAAAACCAGTTTTCAGCTGGTGGCTAAGCTGCAAATAAAATGAAATGTTTCTGGTCCACCAAAATTTGTTTTCTTTTTTTAAATCAATGCAAGTTGGAAATAAGCAAAGCCCAAGTGCTCCACTTTGGAAATGTCGTAACAAAAACCATGGGCTGAGAATAACTTGGCATCTTACTTCTTTAGGATAGAACTCCATCTGTACTGTGAGGGCATGAAGCGACACAGCCATAGAGGAAGTATGAAGACAGATACAGTGATGGCTGAAGGGATACCACTTCCCTGCAATCTTTTGGAAGAGAAGGAAAATGAGCCTCAAATCCCAGCCACAGCACTTTTGTGTTATTTATTTTAAGACTATTCCTGTAGCATGAAGTAAACAGACCACTCCTGAAGCACAGAACCCAGAGAGGTGGCCAGACACGCTCAGTGCCTGCTCTCTGGCAGTAGCTGGCAACAGCTGCCACCACAGAGAGGTAGCAACCGTGCAGAAAGCAGATACGGAATGGCTTTACCCTGCACTGAATTTCCTCCTAATCCCTTACAGCTAGAGATCAGCCTAAACAGTAAAGCACAACATCCAATACTTCTTCCCAAGCGATTCACAACCATGCGTGTTCCTGCTATCTACGTAAGTGCACAGTCTGTTAGATGCATTATTTTGCTTGCTTTTACTAAGTTCATGAACTGAGCAACTCCGTCCGCGCAATAACAAATTCCCACCCAATGTTTGGTTTTGTGCCCTGTCCTAAAAGGCCACATTCTCTGGTCCAGAATTCATCCAATGCTGCATTAGGGAAAAATCTCCTACGTGGATAAGTAGTAAAGAGCCAAAACAAAACTAAGCTGCTCAACGGCAGAGCATAGGAAGTGAAACAAGCCCCAGGCAGGCACTTGTGAGAAAGCAAAATAAAACCCACTTATCTGTGACGGAAAATACCCAAGTGCTTTCAGAGCTGCAGCCTTTTTCTCCTGAACAGAAATGCCAGAAGAGCTCTGGCTAGGGCATCCTTTCTGAGCAGCTCCATAGTTCGCTTGCTTACTCAGGACTCGGTGACCGTGATGGCAGAAGCTCTCATTGTTTTCTGGTGTTTAACCCCAATTTAACATTTGCTTAATGAGAATGTGTGAGCAAGCCGAGAGACAATAAGGACCAAGTCTTTACCCCCAGATCCATTTGTTTTGCCTTCTCTTCTCTGTGCTCTGAAAGGCTGAGATAGGAAGGCCTTGGAGGTCCCTTGGTGGTGCAGCACATGGGGGAACGGACACAAAGGCAAAAAGAAGGTGAAGCCAAGAACTCCAACAAACAAATCCACAAATCCCTGAACATCATGTGTGTCTTCTGGCTCCTGTAACAGCAACTCAGGCTTCCCCTCCAGCTCAAGAAAGAGAGTTAGCAGAAATGGTGTGTCAGGAATCCTTCCCTTGACTCCCTCACCGCTTCACACACACTTTGCTATCTAACGGGCTTGTAATTAGCACATGCCAGCAGGTTACACATTCCCAGTACTTAACCTAGACAGGTCTCAGGGTAGAACGAGCACCCTGCAGGGTCACTGGCCCGCAGAACTGAGTGGGACAAACCTAACTGGACTGAGCAGGAGAAAACCATGGCCATTACCCTCTCCACCTGGTACTGCTGCCATGCTCTGCGTTGCGGTCCCTCCAGCACACAAGGTTAGAAGAGCCAAGAGAAATTCCAGCACTACCCCACCCCTGGCACAGAGGCAATGCCATCGAACGCTGGTGGGCCGTGCACGGGGAAGGACCTGCCTACCCTCCACACCCATGAGGTGTGTTGGTAGCAAGGCATACCTACTGAAAATATCCATCAGAGGCTGAACAGAGCTAGACGCGGTCACCCTGGAGCCGGTGAGAGAGTGCAAAAGAAGGCATCTTCACTTAGCTTCTGCCTGCACTGTCACATGGGGTACAGAGAAAGGGTAGAGGAACCAGAGGTTTAGAGTGAAAACATCTACCCTGACAGGGCTCAGCTGTCACCAGTGAAGGACAGAGGGTGGCCAGAGGCTCGGAGCAGATGTGCACTGCTTCTGCAAACCACAAGAAGAGGAGAAAGGCAAAATCCCCAGCAATGCTCATAGTGTTGCCGCCTGCCCACGCTCCAAAGGATTTCCATGCAGCCGCCCAAGCAGATGGTGCAGATCAGGGCACTAAGCTCAGCAGAGGCAGACAGGACAACCACTGGAGACAGATGAAGCTGTGGGGCACACAGAGGGTCCCAGAGTGCCCAGCTCCCTACGCACAAGCCAGGCAGACAACAGGAGGATCTCAGCGGAGCCACTGCAGGAGAAGGAAATGTGCCACAACGAAAGGAAGCACCCGGCCCCCTCTGCACAGAGACAGCTGAGAAACTGCAAAGTCAGTTCATGGCGCAACGGTCTGCAGATCCTCTGCAAAAGCAGATTGTAAGAGTTGAGAGCAAATAAGAGAGCAAACCGGGCAGCAGAACGCCAGCGGGTAAAGTATCAGGGTGGAGCTGAGAAACGGGGAAGCAGCAGCCAGTTGGACTCAGGAGGCGAGGCCGTCTGCACAGAACAAGGAACAGTATATATAGTACGTGCTTTTAAAACAAAGCAAGCCAGGGAGATGGTAGGCACATTAATGAACATAGGCAGGGAAGGACTTGCTTTTGGAAAATGTTATCTTACGATTGAAAATGCGGACAAGTCCAACCCATTCAATGTACTGCAGGTGTGAGGGTAGATAGATCCTGAATATGGATTTCACGTGAATTTACCCATCCCAACCATCCATCTCCAAAACCAAAGGGAAGCACCATCTTACCCCAGTGACGTGCCTGCTCAGGGTGCAGTTGACCCACTGACAGGCTTTAAACACCATGCACAAAAGCTCTGGGGAGAGCCAGCTCTCCCGCTGTGCCAGCAGGAAATCTGAGCAGTCTGCTGATTTCCATCAGCTTTGGAGCAAGCCCTTCAAGTAGCTGTTTCACGTCACAACCTGCTGGAAAACCATCTCCTTTCAGGGACAGAGCAGTCTGTTCCTGTCGCTTCCCTACAGCCCTGTAACACAGTACTGCCATGGCAAGCAACATGCCACAGCCTTTGTACTGAGTTTGCAAGGTCTCGTGACTGCAGCTTGTGATGCTCGCTCTGTCTGAGCTCTTCTTGAACTACTCGCAGCCTGGTTTCGCCTGGTTTAGCTGTAACAGTGATTCTTCTAACTGACCAGGTAACCCTGGGTAAATTTTTTTTATGCTTCTTTATTTTTTTATGCTACCGTCATGGGTTTACAACCCTAACATAATGAGGCAGTGTAAAGAAATACAGGCCTGATATGATAAGAGACCTTGAGAAATAAGAGGCACAGGACATGGCATGAAGGAGAACAAATGTGGGACAAGTGACAGATCTGGCACTGGTGGCCGCATGCTGCAAATGACCTGTAAAACAAAATGCATACCTGATGCTGGACAAAAGTGGTGTCAGTGGTAACCAACAGGACCTCTTTCTTTTTTTTTCTGTAATAATTAGATCTTGACTAATAAGATTAGAATGTTAAGCGTTCAATTATACTAAGAATAAACTCTTGGCTCTCTCTATATAAGGTGTGCTGCCTTTTTGCCCATAAACAAGACTTTGAGCGTTAACACTGTTCTCTTCTAGAGACTCATCACCCTTTATGCAAGCATCTCCTCGGCTATCACAGCGTCACTTCTAAGCACAAGACCTGCAAGGCTGGCCCTCCAGCAGAGCTAGTGCTCAGGCCAGTACTTCTGTTTAATCTAACAGACACAGCATTTCTCTCCCTATCTTTAAAACATCTCTGTTCAGAAACTACCAGACCATATTTTTTCCAGATCCCTCCCCAGATACAGTGGTGCCTCTGTTTCCAAAGCCCATCACTCAGTGTCTGGAACAACAACTCCTGTAAAACCCACCACAAACACATGGCGTTTCTCTGACGCATTTTAGGGATGCCTGGCAGAAACATTTTTCCAAGAAAACTGATGCTATCTTTCGCCACAGCAAGACAGCCTGCAGCTTTCTAAACAAAGGAAGCTAGTTCTTTTTACATCCAAAAAAATCGCATCAAGACCTTCTTTAGGAAGCAGCCTTTTGCAAAGCATTTCTAGACATTTTCCTAATCTATTCAATGCTGTATATGGGCTTGCTTTCACAATGCCTGTTTAGGAGGCTCCGCACAAGCCATGTTCTCTGCTCTCTCAGCACTACAGCTGGGTTGAGTATCTCTTGCAGCAAATAGTTTACTTCCTGCAACCATAGTTTGAATCAGGCTGAAACTATTGAAAATTCAGGTCAAATGCTCCAAACAGGTTAGTGTAAAGAAAACCAAAAAAACCAACAAAACAAAACAAAACAAAAACCAGAAAACCCCAGATCTGGCATCTCTCAGCCCAACACCCTTGCATCTCACCTCCTAGCTGTTGCTCTACATGAATTACTGTGGAACAGCAGAGTTCAAAGCCTGCCTCTATACCTTGCGATCACAACATGACAGACACTATCGTTTGAGATGTGGTTTCACATGCTCTGGGACACAGCAGATCTTCACACCCATCCCTTCTGCCTGGGTCAACATTCTGGCCACAAGGATAATGCACAAACCTATTCACCCTTCACTGCAGCTTTTGTGACAGTGCCCTAGTTTAACCTTCAATTTCCCTCACTTTTTGCTAAATAGAGAAAACATGTGTTTCCTTTTTTTCACCAAAAGGAAAATTCAACTTATTTTTCCATTTTAGTGAGAATAGCTGGAAAATATAAAGCTCAACGTGAGGCTTTTTTCAATCGCTAAGCCAAGGACAATTGTCCAGCCTTCCTGCAGACATCCTGAACCCAAAGCAAGGATAACCTCTTATGACCTCTTTCAGCTGAGGAAATGAAAGGTCCCTGAGCTGCCCTGGATGGGGAAAGCCAAAAGCCTGGGCAAGATTACTTGCAACTTCAACTTAGGAAGCCAACACTGGAAAGAAGGAAAGGAGTTTGCTGTCAATGAGAGACACCTTCCACATTGCACAGCCTGGTGAGTACCCACATGGCTTCCAGCTGCAGTCCTCACTGTGATCTCTAATACAATTTCAACCATTTCAGCTCAGGCTGAGGAACCACCATCTGTTGGCTTGTTAAAGGCATAGCTGCAATGTGGCTAACAAAGATGTCCAACCACTTCTCTCCCACCTACCTAGGACTATAAGAAAAGCTACCTAGGACCCTAATTTCTGGCCCCTCAGCTTCTGCTTTTCATTCCCTACTTTGTATTTTGCATTTTGAACATTGCCTCTGCCCACAACATTTTCTGCACCGGAGTGAGCTCCTTTGTAAATTAAAACCCGTCCATTGAGACCCAACCTGCAACCCTTTGCAAAAATAGGTTAGCTAACGCATACTGTTGCCCACTTCTTCGCACAGCTCCCTTTGGCAATATCGATAGGATTTTGGAGTGCTAGGAAACACTGGCTCACAGGTGGCTAAACTGTAGAGACAGTGGTAAACAAGGGAACCCCAGAGAGATTAAATAACCCATGTCAGACAGGGGGAGGTCTGGCATAACCTTAGCTGCTCTCTTTAATATTCCCTGTTGCTGAGCTTACAGAGGTTGCAACCCAACAGCTCCAGCCACCAGCTCTGCCTGCTTGTACAAGGCACTTGATAATAAAGTGCCCTTTAAAGCCCAGGCTCAGAAACATGTTGGGGAATTCTGACATTAGAGTTTGGGTCCTTTTGATACCCAGCATCCCTCTCATTCCATCTTTACACTGGGGCTGTCCTGCACTGAGGCTGGCGTGTAGAGACCACCCTGCTACAGCAGGCTCTCAGAGGATTACTTGACCAGCATCACAGCTTCTGGGCCACCTCTTTTTCTGATATGCTTTCCCTCACAAAACTTCTAGCTAAAACAAGATGCTACTGCAAAGGTTTCAGCTCAGCTCAGCCTCAAAGGGAGGTCAGTGCCAGCCCACCTTGGAAAACCTCACTGTCCCATTTAAAACATTTAAAAATGCAACCCAAAGACCACAGAAAAGGCAAATCTTTTGATTCTCTCCTTGCGTACACACCCATATAATATCACTGGTTTTGATAAAGCTATTCCTGGCTTAATGAGAGAAGCAGAGAACCAAGTGACCTGTTTACCACGTCATAGGACCAAAGTCTCCTGAGAAACTGGGTCACTCGAATGCAGTCACATCTCACCAAGAGTATCTCACCAAGAACATGGCTCTCAAATACAAGCAGAAGTTTGAAAATAGAGGTAGCCAACTTGCCTTTCACTTGGATGTTCTTCCTTCTGGTTGCTAGTTACCATATCTTTGTAAGGCTGCACAAAGAGGGATTCAGTTTTCAGATGTGAGTTACTTCTCTTCAAGCCACACAATCACAAATCCACAGGCTGAAAATGTGCTTTCTTCCAAATACATTTTGGTATGGCCAAGAGCAAAACATTTCTGTTGCTGTTCAGAAAGGCCTTCTCATATTTCCAGAGATCCCAAGATGATGGTTTGAGGGTCTGGAGCAGCTCAGCACATTTCAAGTAGCACAGTCTTTGCGGGAGACTAGAGTTGCCTCAAATGAGGCTGTGCTATCTGATGGGCTGCTTTCCTCCTCGGGTTAATCAGAGCACAATTCCCACCTCTGACCTACCCCCAGTTTCACACCTGGCGCATGAAGAGAGCAGTAAAAGTACACGCACCACCTCAAACTCTGGAAGAAACCTTCGATTCCATCTCCTTTTCTACCACTAGAATGGCAAAAGCAAAACTCAAAGCTTTTAGCCAAGCTACCTAGTTGGTTACAACACAATTATATCGTAACATGGCTACATAGCCTGTCAAATAACAATACCAAGACTAAAACCAATCCACATCTTCCACAGCTTTACATCAGATTGTGTTTATTTCTGTTGCATGGAGCACTAACCTCTCAAAGCTATTTGTACACCCACTCCTCCCTGCTGAGCAGCTTCCTCACTCCAATGAATAACATTTTTAGGAGCTTTAATAAATTCTGGAGGTGAACCAGACCACCAGAACCTATTTAGACTCCAGGAGCTCCAGAAATCCCAA
Organism: Elanus axillaris; assembly: GCA_026212715.1. Lineage (NCBI taxonomy): Eukaryota > Metazoa > Chordata > Aves > Accipitriformes > Accipitridae > Elanus > Elanus axillaris. The sequence continues at coordinate 20,048,740 of JANZLQ010000057.1, forward strand.
CTACCAACAAGCTACAGAAAACATTTTGTAAAAGAGTCAGATGCCAGGACTCCCTAAGTCTCCGCTGCTTTCCAATCCAGCAGATCAAACATGTGGCTCCCTAAAATAGGCACTGAGGAACGTACAAGTCTGGGAAACCTTTAGCTCTCACTAGTGAGACAGATGATGTAAAAGGCATTTTTGCAGGCAGGCCTGTCTCCTAAATGAGGGCACATAGCAGGGAGAAGAGTAATATGCTTGAAAACTGCCATATTCTAAGATCTATAGCAGCAATTACAGATTGATGTCATTCAGAGCAGCCTCAAGGTTGCTCTAAACTGCACTGAGGATGGGGAGGAGGAACACAGGGAGCTTCAAATCCCCTCCAGCCAGGACTCGGCATCATGCCATTGACCATCAACACAAGATGTCTGCACCAAGACATTTGCTGCTGTGCTAAAACCAAAAGCCGCTCACAGAAATTTACCCATGGCAGGGAAAAGCCAGAAATTTTCACTGGCAGGTAAGAACCTAAGCCAGAGAGAAAAAACAAGCCTTTCTCTTCTAAAAGCTCCCACGTAGAAAGGGAATTGCCAGGCAGGCCTGATTAACGCCATAACCAGATGATGCCAGATCTCAATCTGAAATTTTCAGCAGCCATCAGTAACTTACATCTGCTGTACCTCTCACCCTGTAAGACGTTTATTATACAAGTGCCTAAGATCAGGGAGCCCACTCCGTGAAGAACACAAGGGAAGAATGTCATTCCTTGGTGGTGACATGCCCGCATTTTTCAGGAGCTGTCTCATCATGACACCACAACCTAGCTGCAGCACCGCAGCTGCACGTCCTGTGTGTTGGAGCACCTTGGAAGAAAGCAGAGTTTCACAGAGGTCCGATTTCAGAGCAGCAGCTCTTCTCCCCACCCCACCACACTGCCAGGCATCGTAAAGCGTTGTGAGAAGGTGCCATACCTGTACGTGACATGCACTGCAGTGCCGGGCTCATCTCTCTCCCAAATCAAAGCCACTCTGTTCGGAGACCTTTCAACATGTTGATCCAAGCAATTTACTGTAAGAAAACAGAGGTTTAAGCAAAGCCTGATCATGTGAAAGGCACTCTGTAAACTTAGCTTGGTCAAACGGAACAGCAAGCTAGCATAAGATGAAACATCATTTGTTCGCTAGCTAGCCACATGCTCATTTATAACGCTGGAAGTGACAGCATTTGTAGCACTGGTAAAGGTGTCCTTTGCCATATCTGTAGTATGCAAATTCTACAAATACTATACTTAATTGGTACAACTGCCTTAAGAAATGGCACCCCTCAGCTGATTCAGCTCAGCTTAGCTCCACTGGCTAAGCTGAAACCGGCCCAAATCTCAACCCTGCTCCCAGCAGCACAAAGACAAGACACTCTTTTGATGTTTCTGCTCCCCAAAGCAGCATTTCACTACATAAATCTGACAGACTGTCTTACCCAGCTTGCATTTTTAGCACCGCATCATTTGAATTTTCTAATTAAAGCTCATGTGAAACACTTTTATTACAGGGTATAAGGGAAGAGCTGAATCTCAGCTAACTGAAAAATACCTAATACTTTAGGATCTAGGGTAAAATCACAGAGTACAGACACCTACACATTACCAGACATCTGGGAAAGATGAGCACATCTCAAGCTGTGTACTACACCTCCCAAAACTTAAAGGTTTACCAAACTAACTTTTTAAGGTGCATCTCTCCCCACAACAACTTGAGGTGGAGGAAACCTGAACAACTATGTGAGATGCTCAAGTGGACTTAGGGAGAGCACCCACCCTGTACAAACTTACAGAGAATCCACCCAAGAAACCTGCCTCCACATTCAGTAGCAACTTGCCTGATGGTTAGAGATTAACTTTGTAAAGTATTAATTCTAAGCCTAAACTACGCTTACTTATTTCATTATAATCTTCCAAATGCAGTTACTTGATTCCAATAGACAACTATTAAAAACCAGCCAGGCACACTGCTGTACAACTCAGAGAAAACCCTTAAAAAATTGTTGAGTTTCAGATCGTATTTCCTGGTATCTTTAATATTGGCAGGGGAGGATTTCATTTTTCCAGATAAATTAAGTGTGAGGAAAGCTGCCTATTGCTGTCACAATTTGTGAAGTTTAAGTAAACTGCAGCCTGGGAGTCAGCTTCGGCTGTTCCGTGGTCACAGCTGATTTATACAAGAGGGTGGGAATGAGCCCCTAAAGGTGCAACTCCCTCAGAATTCAGCATATTTCATTAGAAGAACAACAGTCAATCTCAAAAATATGAAAAAGGACTCTTCAGCTGTTTAAAGTATTCTATTTTTTAATGTAAATCTCTGCAGCAATACTACAAAAATAAAGGAGATAAAGCCATTCCTTAGGCCACCCTAATATGATACGGGACGACTAAAGCTCTGAGGGGAATGCTTTAAGCAGTTATACACTGGTTTCCTCTGCCGTCTGTCTATAGGTAATTGGATCTGCTGTGGCTTGGTCTGCAACCCTTAGCAACTCCCACCTCCAAGCTCACTGCAGCAACACCCTCACACATTGCACCACACTACAGTAAATCACATTAACGGAGATTCATTGCCCAAGCAGCATTTCTTACTTGTGAGCAGCCATACCAGCCTTCAGAGGGAATTTCTGTTGCAGCGAGCCCCAGCTGAGCCAAGTGAGGGCTTTAGCTCTTTGCTCAGTAAGAACTGGCAGGTGAATCAGGGCCAAACACTATTATTTCCTTCCTGTTCTTAGGCTTACAAGAGCCTTTTGCTCATTTTACAAAATAGAATTTAGTGACGTTCCCCTTACTACTATATCCTAATGGTTTCTCCATACGCTTTCTTGCTTCCTCAACAACACTTGGAAACAATTCATTTTGGTAAGACGTGCTCCTGAGAACCTAGTGCCCTGGTTGGAAGTGCAGTAGTTAGCTGGGTTATTCTCCTGCCCAGGAGTTACAGTGCAATAAACCCAGAAGTGCTGAAGCTCGTAATTCCTCCAGATCCCACCACAAGGTCTCCCTAAGCAAAAAGCAGCAGATGACTCAGTTGCCTGCGGTCCAGCTGTGTTGGGAGATGGTCACACAGGATGCTCTGCATCAGGGACCTGAACTGTTGCCATGTTTCTGTAACCAGTGTTCAAATCAAGAGATCAAGGGACAAAACCAGAGCCTCCTAGCAGAAAACCAGCCACGTGGTGGTGGCTGAGTACCATCTTCACTGTGCTTTAAAAGAAGAAAACCATTAATAGCAAAATTGTTTAATTCTGTGCACCTATGTTTCAAAGATCTACGGTTTCTTTTTACGTAGGCAAAGAAAACTAAGTGGCATTTACTGTCTGCTGAAGAGCCAGACCCATGACAAGACTTAAAATCAGGCCCAGCAATATCTGAATTTCAGACACCTGACCCACAGGGGATCCAGAAGGTGCTGATCCCACTCTACAGAGGAAAGAAACAGATCCCTGAAAGTCTCAGTGCTCAGCCAAGATCTTCTTTTTGACAGGAATCAATGAAAACAGAAGCCTGGCTACAATCCCTCTGATTGCCAGGTGCTGGAAGCAGGGCTGTACACACACCTCCATCAACTTGGGATCCACTGCTGGGAATCATCTCCTGGGAGGAGACACTTCCCTATGTTCTCTGGAAGACCTGAGGAAGGTTTGCTCTTTTGCTGTGAAAAAAGGTGGCCAGGGAGGTTATGGTGATCAAGCGGTGGCGATTCAAGCACTCTCGAAGGAATGGGAAATGAAGGTAAGAAACGTACATCCCTGTTAAAAAGACTTTGCTACTGCGCTATACGCTAGACAGGGCTGGGGCTTACTCCCACCAGATGAAGCAGGGCCACGGCACGGAAGAGTCTTCATGGCAGATACGGTGAAGCTGGAGGAAAAGACCAAGCCCTTCGTTTAAGACAGAAAAGAAGCAGCAGCAGCTTCCCCCTGATAAAAGACTGGGGTTCGCACCGTCCCCCACCTTCGGTTCATCTTTGCGTCACCGCTGCGGGGCCCACCACAGGCCCAAGCGGCAACCTGCACCCGGCCTCGAGGCCTCTAGGCCAGCATGGCCAACGTCGAGGCAATCCCTACCGGCACGGCTCCCGGGAAGCCGCACTCCAGACATAGGAGCTGCCACAGGATTCCCCCAAAGAAAGGGTGGGCAGCGGCTGGGGAAGCAGGACCAGGACAAGACTCTTAGCCAAGTTCATCCCCACTTCCTGACATTTTTCTCCCCGCTTCCCAGTGCGCTTCGCCACACCGCTCCACCAAACCCCTCGGTTCTTCCCCCAAAAAAGAGAAGCGCTGGCAAAACACACCCCAAGTGGGAAGGCCCTCGGGCAGGCCGCGAAGGGCTGAAGCGAGCAGCCCCGGCGGGACGGGCTCCCAGGTCGGCGGGGAGAGGCGGGGGGGGGATGAGCGGGCCCGGGGACGCCTTACCCGAAACGTTGAGGCGGCCGCCGAGGAACCAGCGGGCGGCAGCGGGCGGACCGGCCTGACAGGCCGTGTGGAAGGGGCTGTCCCAGCGTAGCACCCCCCGCGCCACCTCCGCCCAGAAACCGGCGGGATCGCGGGCCGCCCGCTCCTGCCAGACCCCGTAACCTCCTGGCGGCAAAGCGACGGAGTCGTTCGCATCGCTGTGGCAAGGCCGGGTGGGAACCGGGACCCGTCCCGGTGGGAGAGGGAGCCTGAGGGCTCGTAGCCCCCTCGCTCGGGCCGTCACCAACGCCATGGGGGTACGGCCCTACGCCGCCGTCGGGGCCCCGCCGTGACCGGCACCGCCCCCGGCCGCCGGTAGAGACCGCCTGCGGGGAGGGGCTGCCCCCAACGGGGCGGCTCCGGGAGGGCCCGGCGGCAGCCAGCGGCCCACGGACGCGGGGTGACCCCCCACAGCCCAAGGCACCCCCGGACCCGCATGTGGCGCGGGAGCGGCCCCAGAGACACCTCGGCACCCGCGTGGCCCTGGGAGCACCCCAAGAGACACCCCAGCACCTGCATAGCCCCAGGGCAGCCCCAGAGACACCCCCGCACCCACAGGGCCCCGGGAGAACCCCAACAGACACCCCCATACCTGCCTAATCCTGGGAGCACCCCAAGAGACACCCCCGCACCCACAGGGCCCTGTGAGAACCCCGAGAGACACCCCCATACCTGCATAATCCTGGGAGCACCCCAAGAGACACTCCCGCACCCACAGGGCCCTGGGAGCACCCCAAGAGTCACCCGGGCACCCCCCGGGCCCTGGGAGCACCCCAATAGACACCCCCGCACCCACAGGGCCCTGTGAGAACCCCGAGAGACACCTCTGCACCCACAGGGCCCTGGGAGCACCCCAAGAGACACCCCCATACCCGCATAATCCTGGGAGCACCCCAAGAGACACCCCTGCACCCACAGGGCCCTGAGAGAACCCCAACAGACACCCCCATACCTGCCTAATCCTGGGAGCACCCCAAGAGACACCCCGGCACCCACAGGGCCCTGTGAGAACCCCGAGAGACACCCCCATACCTGCATAATCCTGGGA
>JANZLQ010000057.1:20061033-20173907 GCA_026212715.1 Elanus axillaris
CCCCCCCCCCCCCCGGGGTGGTACCAGGTGGCTCCGCCGCCCGTCCGGACCCCGGTGATGGGGCCGAGGTGCGAAGGCAGCGGGAGGCCTCGGGCCTTGGGCCGGGGCCTGCGGGGAGCTGTCAGGTGAAGCGAAGGAGAGGGTCAGTTATTTTGGGGGAGGCCCGGCTGCCCCCCCACACACACACAGCCTCCCGGGATGAGCATCCTTCTCGGTGTCATTAGGTGCCTGTCTAACAGAAGGCTAGCGAGCCAGCCCGTTTATGTAGAGGCTTTTGGGAAGGGAGCGTGTTTGTTGTGTTATTTTGGGATAACTCTTTGGTGCTTGGGTTTGAGGCGGGAGGCTGAGAGTTTCTCCTCGTTACCTTTCGCGGGGTGGGAGATTTCACTCCGGCGTGCGTTGCCGTCTCTTCTGCAGCTTCTGAGTGTGAAGTCTCCTGTCCTTGTGTGCTCGTGGTGCCCAAGTTTCCATTGGTGAATGTGACTAGTCACTGTGCTTTCCCTGCCTACCGGGAGAGGAGGTATCCAGTAACCTGGGTCTGACCCACTGAGAACTTTCAAGATGAACACCATGACCTTGAAGTGCATCTTGTATTTTAACGAAGAACCAGTATGCTCTATGAAGCGCTGAAGTGACACTGCCACTCCATCAGTGTTGCTGAACTACTTGCATGCCAAGTTCAAGACCCTCTGGGTTTTTTGCGGGGTAGGGATTTCAGTATCTGTTGGTATCATGTTTCTGAGCAGTCCAAACCAGCTGTATATTAAAATCATTTCTTCTATACTTTTGAATTTCCTTAGGCTTACAAGGAGGGAGTATAGACAATTTGATTGATAGAAGGAAAGGTTTCCTAATTTTGCCACTGCATATGAATTTTTTATATTCCTCATACTGTCACTGAAAATGCTACCTTTCAGCAACAAACTTCTCAGTGAGTCACAACAGAGATTTTCAGCCTGAGAACTTTTTCTCTGTATGAGTGAAATTTAGCCTGATGTTTTGTGTGAGATAGAGTGTGCTAATGCTCCCTCACACTAATGCTTATAGCTGCTATGCCTATACAGGTGCTATGACTAAAGGGGGGTGTGCATCAGTACTGTCTCGATAATAGTTATTCACCACATTTCAGTGTATTGGCTTCTTTTGAGACTACCTCTCAGTATAGGAGGGGCAGGTTAGGAATTATGTGTTGTGGCATTTTTTCCTTTGTGTGCCAGTGATCATCCAGCTCATAACAAGCATTCTTATGCTGATGTATGTGGGATCAGAAATTTCTGAGATGTGATGCTCATGAATGGTGTATATGGTGTCCACTGCCGTTACGTTTGTGTTCTGTGTGCTTTTGCATGCTTTATGATAATCTCACTCCTTCAGGAATGGGCAAAGTTCCTGGAACTGGAATTATCATTCCCTTGTAGGACAATTTTATTTGGATTAGACTTGTGGACACCTGCCTAACCTTTTTTTCTTGGAATAGTTAGCAAGAAGAAAGTTGGATCCCCATCAATGCCCTTGGTCCTCCAGAAGGGAGTGTCTCTGATGTTAGGAAATCTATTTCAGCAGCTCCCAGGGTTGATGCTAACAATGTGGTGCTTATGGCTCACGTGTGGATTTCTTTCCCCTTCCCTCTCCGTCTCAATGCCAGTGTTTGGTGGTGAAGGCAAGTGTATCCCTACACTGCAATAGGCAGCATGGAGCTCTTCTCCGATGGAAGCAGTTGATACTTGTTTTCCAAACCACGAGTGATCAGACAGATCCAGGAAGAGCCAAATCCCTCTTTCTTCTTCATCTTTAGTGCTGGGATCCCTTCACGCTGTATCTTGCCCTCTCTTACAGAAAGATTGCCGCATCACTTTATAGCTTATTGGGTAGCCCACTACTCTCTTGTGAGTCTTCTTGTGGCCTCACCGCTTCAGTTGTGTCCTTTCACTTTTCTGCCTTGGTCTTACTTAGGTATGTATCAATGTGCAGGGTCCAGGTAAACTCTGTAGGAAGGGCTCCCCGTCCTGGGAAGGTCCTAGATTAGATTAATTTTCCAGAGCTCCATAATGACCTTCCAGTAACATTGGTTCACTTTGAAAACAGACCAAAAGACAGCAAATAGGGCCTTATAGAGGAATATGCCTTGATAAAGTCCTCAAGGGCTTTGTAAACTGTTCCCTCATTTTTAAGGGTTTATTGGGTTTGGCGGTGTCTTCTCCTTTGAACATTACAAGGCACAGCCCAGTATTTGCTGGGGTGATTGTGGAAGCGTTTGCTAAAAGAGTGTTTCAGCTCTGCTAGTTTACTGAATAAGATACAGAATAGGCACTACTAGTGCTTCCCTCCCCTTCTTCCATCATAATTAACCAAAAAGTGGGTATTCCTCTCAAACATTCTGAAATCCCCTTAAATGTCATTGTGGATCACTGTCCAATTGGAATAAATGTTAAGTTTGCTTTGGGAGAAAGCAGTAAGGAGGGCCAGCTGTAAGGCCTCCCTCCCTAAGGTAGAGGAAGAATGGGAGAACCTGTTGGACATTTCTTGAAGCGTTAGGAAGGAGAGGTGGGAGGTGAGGGAGATGATGTGATTCTTACACCATGTATCTGAACCCAATTTGAGACTCCTTTCCCTGTAAGAGTCTCACCAGCTATAAACTGGGCAATGGCAGTCCTCCATCTCATGCAGGGTCAACTCTTGGTCTTCTCCACAACAGTGCCCGCATATTGATGTGTGACCCATGACAGTTATCCCAGAAAATACAGGAAATAATCTAGCAATAGCAATGTGACTTGGAACTCAATGTATCAAGTGTTTTTCACATGAACTTTTTTGTTTTTTGGAGACCAGATACACCAATACATTATACTTGATGGAGGAAAAAAAGATAATTGTCACCCTAGCTTTTTTTATCAGACTCCTAATCCTCTTTGGTCTTACCCAGTTCCATACTGTTTTCCATCACGTCTTCTTTACTACTCAAGAGCTGTTTACACGGGAAAGGGTCTCTTTTGTAGTTGAGAAGGAAAATGTTGACAGCATGATGGACTGTAGGTGTAATCAAATAAGATGTGCTTGGAAGCCCTTTCGTTTTGGTGTCAAGCTGTGTCATCTTTAATTTGGTGAACTATATGAAAGGAACAAACTGCAGATCATGGGCTGACTCCAGCCATATAGACACAACGGGGAACAGAGAGTACTATGCTTGTGGGCGCAGGTTTCCTCTTCTCTGGAGAAATGGGGCAGCCTAGCCTTAAGAAAGAGATTTAGTGTCAGCCGTGATGGATGGAAGTGGATTCCTCGCTGTCTGTGCAACAGTAAATGTTAGGAGGCTCACCGTCAGCCCGGAGGCTGTATGGGTAGAAAGCTTCGGTGGCCTACCGATCGGATACGAAAAGATTGCAAAAGGGATAAGGAGAAGTTGATGTCTAGTCTGTGATTATAGGATTATAAACCCAACTGCTCAGGCCAAAACCTTGTATTGCACCAGTCCTTTTTCTACCAATGACCAAGAGATGATGCTTAAGGAAAGGCTAAGAGGACACGTATAACAGGCTTGCCCTAGTTATACCCTTCTTGGTGTTGCAGTCTGCGGTTTTTCAGTCTTTTTATTTGTTAGCCTGAATAATTTTGTATGTACGCAAGGTGTGTCGTTCCACTGGTAAGAGCACTCTGTTGTGAAACCTAGCTATGCATTCCTGTGTGTTTTCCTCTCTTTTAGCCAGTTACTAGTTTTAGAGAAACTTTAGTTTTATCCTGGGGGATCTTAATTTTTAAGGCCTTTGGTCTGATAGCAGACCAGAAGGTTTTGGCTATCCAGAGACACTGTTACTAGTCAGATGGCCCTATCTGTGTGCCTGTTGAGGCTTTCTAAAAGCACCTAGCTTTTCCTAGTAGGTCTATAAATCCTGACTTCTCTCCCCTGCCTGCCAGTTAGTTTTATTTTTCATTTTCAGTTTTCTGAACATGTCTGGTGCAGAACTAAGACTGATTTTCCAGATCCTCTGCAGAGCTCTTTAAAGTAAACAATAACCAAAAATCCTTGGCATCTTCTGTCTTATCTTTTCTCTATTCAATCTTTCTATTTCTTGTCTGTCTGTCATCCAGCAGACTGGCTGGCTGGCCTCTGGTCAGGTATGTGTGGCAAATACATAGTTTTTATCTGTAGAAATTTGCTTCATTTCTTTAAAATCATCAGGAAAAAATATCATATTTAACTGGGAAGAATTGGTACTGTTTTCTTCTTTTGCGCATATCTTCTATTTCTAAAAGACTTTTTGTTTGTACAGTAAGTCAGTTACAATTAACATGAAGCAATTTAAAGGACCGAGCAGAAGTTGTGCTGGCCAAAGACTTTTTTTTTTTTTTTAAAGGTGATATATTTGTGTTCTTAGTCAACAAAGTTGAGTTACTGTTGAGTTACAAAGTTACCATTTAAAATTTCATCTTGGTGACATGTCCTGATCTTCATAAGGAAACGGAAGCTCCTCATTGCTGCCTGTTTCCTAAAGGCACAGCCCGTCTGTTCTCCCATGGCAAATCACCGTGGCTGCTTTATTCTGGTCTGATGGGGTAGTTTTACTCCTACATTTTTTCCATTTGGGCTTGATACAATTCCTTTATCTATCTCCTTTGAGTCTGTTTTTTTTCTTGAGTATGTTGTACTATTCCTTTCCCTGTGTACCTTGTTCCCTGGAGCGCTAGAGAATGCCACCTTGTTAACAGGTTCCTGGGGTACACGTTACCTCCATGTTCTCCCTTGAATCCATACATCCTAGTTCCCTACATTACTTCTGAGACCTATTTAATCTGTTTGGGGTTTTGGGTCCCATTTAAATATCATGTAGTGCTGAAACTGTTCTTTGGAAGGGGGAGTGTTTCTTCTCAAATTCTGCCTCTTTCTTCCCTACCCTGCATCAAAAGTTACAGAACTTGGTATTTCATCCAGGCTATCATTCTTGGCCTTTATACCATTGAAAGCCATATGGATCATGCTTGCCAGCTTCTCCCTGGAGTGATACAGAAATGGTTGTTCTGGATTAGACCCTGTGGCATGTTACCTGTGACTGTGACCAACGCTGAATGCCCGGAGGTTGGAGTTGGTGGGTGAAGTGCTCTCTCAGTGCTCAGTCGCTTTCAGTTCGAGGATTTTTTTGTTCAGAGATTTTTGTCATCGTATTCAGTTGTCCTCTGCTGGCTGGGTTGGGTTGTTTGGGGTTTTTTTGTTTTGCTTTTCTTAGTTGTTTTTTTCTATGAATTTGTCCAGTTCTTTGGACTCAGTGTAAATGCTAACCTCCACTGTGTCTTGCAGCAGGGCGTTGCACAACTCCTCTGTGCTTTGCATTTGTTTCAGACATGCCACCTGCTAGAGCTGCCTGCTCCTGCTTCCTTAATGCATTGGAAAAAGCGGTGAGCAGTCCTTTCTTGTTCACCTTCTCCATGCGGAACTTGGTTGTGTAGACCTCAATCATACCGCACCTCAACTTGCTCTTTGTAAGAATTTACCTCCCAGCACCTGGTGTGCCACTCTTGTACCTACCTGCCTGGCAGGTCACCGCGCTGTTCTTTCACCTCGCAAATTCTGCTGTCTGCCTGCCAGGTATCTTGAGCTGCCTCTGCAGCCTTCCCTTTCCTCTGCCCACTCAAACAAGGGGATGGTGTAGCTGTCTTATACTCATACCTACATATAGGCATCAGCTTAATGCTCCTTTTGTTTGGACACACCATTAAATTGTGTGTTTTGTTTCCCTCATTTCATGAAGAAGAGAAAGTTGCTCATTGCTTGCTTGCTGAAGTACCTCAGTCAGAGAATAGAAGTCACCTTTGTGGTGACATTGTGTTAGGAGACTTAGAGCTTTGTGGTTTAATTACATCTTGAATTATTTGAAGATGCATTAGACTCTAAAATTTACTAGTTTAGGGGTTATGTAAGTAAGTTATCGAAACTAACTGGTTTCTTTAAATTTTGCTTTCCTTGGATAAAAAGAAAGTTGCCCTCAGGCAGAGTTACTCCACTCGTTTTAAGCAGAAGTGGCTGAATCCTGTGATTTCATGGAAGGCCGCGGGCTTCCTGCTGAGGAGGCAGACATGGAGCACAGCTTGACAGAAGCTGAAATGGATCAGAGGTACCACCCCTCCACTGTGCTGGCACTTGCATTTGACTGACTCTACAACGAACCAGTTCAAGGAGCTCTAAGCCAAGGAAATAACTTTATTTATTAGGAAGGGGAATAGTTTTTTCTGCTGGTACAAGTCACTGAACTGGCCCATGGTGAAATCCTGTGTGCAGGAGTTCAGAGCTGGCAGGGAGAAGGGAACTGTTTCTCTTCATTGCAGGTAGGTTTTCAGATTGGCTAACCAGGAACCTGAAGCAGTGGATCCAGGGTCAGCGTCTGTTTGTAGGCCTTATGGAGAAGAGAATGTAGGTAATGTGGTGTAACGCTGCTTCCACTGATTCTCAACTTCTGTTCATCAGTGTCTAAGCACCCAAAAATGTGGGGTTTGGGTTTTTGTTGGTTTTGGTTTTAGAAAAATTTGCAGTAGCTAAAGCATGCCTTTTTAAAGGTGCCAGGCCTTGATCAGAAAAGAGCAAGAGGTGCCCAACCTTGATCTGAAGAGAGCAAGGGATCTAGAAACCACCATTTCCCTTGTTCTAGTTCCTGTCCTTAAGGAAAACTCCCATGAAAAACTAATTTGCAGTTGTCAGGCTTCAGCTTCTAGCAGATGAGCTAGAAAGGGAGGGCCCTTCAGTTTCTTAAATTTTTATCATTGGGAGATAGTTCTGCACTGCATTCATTTGCTTTTCAGTGTGCCTTTTGGATAAGATAGATGCATTTTAAAGAGTTTAGTTTTCAGGTGGCTAGAAGGCATCTTTCAGACTTTTTCAGCTCCAACATTTCTAGTGACTGTAAGGCATGGATACTGGCCCTTTACCGGACTCCACTGGCTCTCCCCAGGCAAGGACAGAATTGCCTCCTTTTTTTCCCCTGCTTCTCTCTGTAGCGATGCTGTGCTCTGTGTGCATGACCTGTATGGCTTACTCACAGATGTCTGAGCATGAGTTTGGTTGTATTAAGAAGCATTTTGTGGAAGATGCACTTTTTCTTTCTTCTGTTCTCAAGGGGCTTTGTCTATTGAGCTAACAGGAAAAAAAAAAGGAAATGTAAAAGGCGCAAATGCAAAGGGCAGGTAGTAGAGTATTTTCTCATTCTTGTGACAGTTGATGTGAGGGAAATGCTAGGAGGCATTTGGGTCCTAGGGCTCAGGGCTATCTGGTCACGTAGGTCTCTGCAGCCTGTTTTCAAGTTTGATGGCAACTCAGAAGCTGGTATTTTTAGTGTGGTTGTTGCTTCTTTTGCAAAACATTTTCTTTAACCTTGCTACCTGTGTTTCTGATTGTGATGAAATGGTACACATTTTTTTCCCCCTCCAAACATCCTAGGCTGGACTTGAACCAGTAATTGTTCTGTCTGTGGAGTATTATTAGAAGCGTTCGCCAGTAGCCAGCTTGCTCTGGCAAGTTGAGCATAGAATGCGCAATTACCCATTTCAGGTTGAGATCAGTTTGAAAAATTGTTATGAGCTTTGGCCAGCTCAGGCACAAAATTTACTTTTCTGTTATTTTATTACAGCTATGAATAGAATTAAGATTATTTTTACATTCAATATGACATAAGGTTTATGATGCTTTTTTATAGAAACAAATTCTGACCATCTGTGTTCTATAATAGGAAATTCTCAGGATCCAGTTACCTGGCATACCACTGGCAAATTAAGGCTCAGAGTACAAATATTATTTATTACAATGCATCTGCCATGAAGAACACATTTTGAAGACTTTTTTTTTTTCCTGAGAATAATATTCAAGAGATTTTTCTGTCAAGCACAATAAGCTGGTGTAAAATCTGATAGCAGAATGAGAAGACACATGCCTAAGTCATAGAACTGCTTAGCTCAACAGATAGGAAAACTTATGGATGGGAAACAATTATTTGCATGGACTGGGAGAGTGCAAGCAGATACTGACAGTTGTGGGCTAGATGGCATCACTGACACATGTGGAAATGGCTTATATAGAGGCAGTCCAGACCAGCTTGTAAAATTCTTCCATAATCTTAGTAACACCTTTTCTCCTTGGAAGCTGACTCATTCACACAGCAGTGCAGAAAGAAATTAAACAGTCCGTGTTTGCATGTACAAGAGTTTTCATAATCTTTCTAGGATGTTCAGGCATAGAGAGAAACAGGTGCAGGCCACAGCCATTATCTGCCTTGATGGTACTGTCTTCTTTGTTAATATTATCTTTAGGTATTTACTACAAAGGAAACAAATTCCTCTAGAACTGTAGATCCTTCAAATAACAATGAAATTTGAGCTTCCCATCTAAAATCAAGTTTTACAACTCTGGGGGACTTTTGTCTTTGAGAAAAAAACCTCAGGGAACCATTGAATATGGTTGAGAATGCACTGGGATTTCCCAAGGGTAGAAGAAAAAGTGGGTCAGTCATGAGGACATCACCTTCGGGCAAATCACCAGCTGTCTGCAAACTGAAAAATGGTGAGGCTGCAGATCAGAGAATGAAACTGTAGTTTTGCAGGGGGCAGAGGAAGGTTGAACATGCTCCCCTGAGCGTGCTCCAGCTAGAGGGGAGAGTTCCTTCAAAAATGGGAAAAATGGTTACAGAAGGGCTGTAGGGAGATCACTTAAATGACTGTAACAGTTGGCATGACAAAACGTTTTTGCCAGTCCCAAGAAATGTCTTCTGTGTAATTACAAACAGGATCTCTGCTGTGACCAACAGTGGGCTTGAAAACCACAAAAATTTTGTCCCACTTAGCCCGTCATTTAGTCTGATACGGCATATCAGTGCAGCAAGTGGCAGTTGCCTCACTAAGTTGCTAATTTTTATTAAATTTCAGAAAGCGCTTGGCAACATGAAGTTTTGTGCCAAATCTGTAAATACGTGATTTTTCCCTGCAAAATACCCGGTCTTCCAGAATTTGCATCAAAATACCAAATCTCTGATCAGGTACTTACTGTTATGTTCCTAACCTCTGAATAGTTTTTTCACAAGTCTATTTGATCCTTGATAATTGTTTGACTGCATCTATCATAAAATTATTTGAATGGGTAAGATGAGCACTTTTCCCTGGACTAGAGGTTTAAAATGATTGATCTCAGGCTGTAAGCCTTTTAATAACCTAATATAATGGGTTATATAGAAGACCACTGAGCAACAGATGTTACCATTTTGCTGTATGGCTGAGTCGCTTACTCAAGGTAAAATACTGTTCTCCAAGAATAAGGTCTCGAGGAAGGTGCTGTTGACCACAGCTATGAAAAGCGACTTGGAGCGGCCACGTTTGAAGGAAGATGAGTAACAGGCTCCCCACAAAAGCACTCTGCAGGGAGAAGGGAGAGGACTTGCCCAAGAGGGACACTTTGCATTTCCTAAGGATCAATTAAACTGGTCCAGGATCAGGTGATGAAAACTTACCTCTGTGTGGTGTTTCTGGTGGTGTCAGGTGTAGACTGAGTCTGATACCATAAGTATAACCTCTCCTTAGTTCTTGCTTTTCTTCAAATACAGTTGTTTTGGCTACCAGCAGACTACTCAAGCTTTGCAATTAGTCATCTATATTGACTTTGCAGGTAGATATATTTGAGCTGCAGTTAAATATTTATGGTAAGCAGACCATAATGTTCCCTGTTAAATTAGTAGGGGTTAAGCTGGTTATGGTATTAGAGGGATTTCCTGGTGTTGGATTTAATTTTCTGCTTGGATCAAAAATTGGAGCAACTCTGTCAGGGAGATTTGGGGAAGGTAATAGACTTCCCTCTCAAACTCTCCTGCTCCCCATTTTTTTAGCTTTGCTGCTGAGATGTAGGTGGAGAGGATTAGAATCACATAAACTGCCAGTAGTACAGGCGTGCTTATCTGGTGTGCGTTCCTAATGATTTGTTGTCATAATTAACTGTGCTGATTCTCCCTGTAGATACGTGATTTTGGCACAGAAGTCACTGGTGTATCTGACTGCTCTGTAATGTACGTGAATACAGTCTCTGACAGTATGAAATTATGTGTTTGGGGGGGTTTGTTTGTTTTGCTTAGGTTGTATGCTGTTACTTGTAAGTCACTGTGCAGGCAATAATACATTCAGCTGGCTGTGCAACCAGGTAGCCATAATAATGCTGTCAAGGTGCATCTGTTGTCATATTTACTATATTTATGTATGTTCTGTTCAGTGCAGACTTGTGTAGGAGATAATCCGGACCTGTCTGTCTTGATTGCATCTTTTTTGGGGAGTGGTTTTGGGGGGGTTTTTTGTTGTTTTTCCCAGTCATAGCTATATCACTCCTTAACAGTCATAAACCTTTCAAAGGTGAAAAACAGTCCCAGTATCTTGGAACCTCACCTTTAGATGTTTTGTTTTTTACAGAAATGAAATGCTGTGAATAGCAAATCCAGAATTTCTAAGGCTGATGCCCTTGCATGCCTATGAGAAGAATATGTCACAGAGGAGACTTTAAGCCGCAGCTGCTAGCAGTTGAGCCTGCTCTCTAAGCAGGGTTTGCTACAGCAGAGGCAGGCAATGAAGGAAGATATGTGTCTTCAAGGAACAATTCAGAACCTTTCCAGCTCCTGCTGTCAGACCTACCCTAACAGCGTATGACTTGTTTTTAATTGCTGTTTCAAGTTCAGCAGGAGGTATGATGTATTCCAGGGCTGAGGGGCTGTTAGTCCAGTGCACTGTATTTTTTTTAATCAACTTGTTTCCTGTACTGTCATATGCATTTCTACCCTAATAACAGAATGCTAGTGCATGGTACAATTTATTTATACAAAGATTTAAGGGGGTTTTGTTTGTTTTAATGTGAGGGATTTCATTTTTATAATTGGTATTGTGTGTTGGAAGCAGATGATGTTTGTAAAACAGTGAGGGACGCTGAGTGTGTGCAGTTAATGCTGCCATTAACTGAGCCCCAGTTCTGCTGCTCAGTTGCACTTGGAAACTCCACTGTTTTTCTTTCTTCTGAGCACTCTCAATCCTACTTGTTATATTCTCCTCTTACTCCCCACCCCATCTGTTTCATTTTGGCTTAACGCCAGTAAAGTTCATGTTGGGAACAGCTAAGTTATGCTTAAATTCTGTTTACAACAATTTTTGTTTGTTTGTTCCTCCCATGCAAGTATTGGAGGGGGAGACAGATCTGATTTGTAGACTGGAGTTTTCTGGGGTTACTGATTTTGCTTTTGCAGTTACCCAACTTTGTCTCACCTCAAAAGCTGTAATTTGCATCAGCTTTCTAAAACAACCATTGGGATCTGCTCTTAAGGTGGATCTTGTGTTCATGGTGGGGAATTTGATCAAGAGGGTCATGGGCTACAGCAGTCTAAATAAACTTCACTTGTTCTAATTGTTCTAATTTGTAGGCTTCCAGAGGTGAGGATGTGTCCTGAAATAAAGTGGGATATTGCAATTCCTCCACAGTGAGATTAAGGCACTTAAGATTATCCAAGACCTTTAGTAAGATGGTGAGAGACAGACCTCCATAGCTTTGTTCTGCTGTTTAATAACCACTTTGTGTCTGATGAGTTTTCAACTTGATGTTTGTTTGAGTTTGGCTTTATTTTGAGCACTGCTACCACGGTATCTTGAGACTGAAGTAAGCTAACATAGGAGAGATCTCATATATACGTTAGGAATTTCCACAGGGAATGCTCCATATTTATGAGTTTAATTTTAAGAGTGCTATGATCCTCTAAAATTAGGAAATAATTTTTCCAGTAAAGCTGTTTAAAATGTTGCTTGCATGAACAAGAATGTTGTAAGATAGGTAATTGTGTTGTTTGTATGAGACTTTTTTTGATTCTTTATTTTTTGGTCTCTGACCTCCTTTAACGGATGAAGGAGACATATATATTATTTATGCACTACTTCTGAAAGTAACTGGTAAAAACTCAAGTCTGGCCATGCTGAGTCATATCACAGGTCCATCTAGGCCAGTATCCCATCCTAAGGTGGCCAAGAGTAGATATCTAGGGTAAAGAATAAGAGCAGGGAAAGCATATAAAATGGCTCTGCAGAGTGCTCTTGCCACCTTCAGTGATTTGTGAATTGAAGGCTTCCTAAGCTAAAGATGGAATATTTGTATGTAACTATTTAATGGATTTTTTTTAATTGTTATTTTTAGTGAATTTGTCAAGTCACTTTTTGAATCTATGTAAGCTTTTAGCATCTGCAGCGAAGATTTCTTCAGCTTAACAACTTGTATGAAGTTACTTTTGCTTGGTCTAGTTTGTCTCCTGATGAACACGCGTGTGAACAAGGCAAATGCGTTTGATGTAAGACTCTGGCACACTAATTGCAACATCAGGCCTTGCACTGAAATTCTTGCAGACTTGACTCCTAAGTTTGTTACTGTTGCCTATCCCAGTCATGCTTCTCTGCCGGGTCTTGATTTTCATGTGGGCTAAATAATTGCTGCTATAGTGCATCAGATTTTTGTAAGCTGCCTTAAAATGAAACCATTTACCTGTGAGTGCTGTTGAATTGAAAACTGTCTTGATGCCAAACAGAAGGAACAGCTAGCAGAGCAGTGGGTCAGAATGTATAGTGGGGCCTATTAGCCTGTTTAAGCATGTTTTTTTGAATTTCTTTTTTTTAAAGTCCAAGACTAAATTTATAAAACTATACAGGTTCTCCAGTATGGGCTGGAAGAGACAGCAGTGTGCAAGAGCTGATTTCACACTTCTTCATGCTGAGGTTGGCCAAGAGACAGGATTTAGTCCTCTTGTTGTCACTGTTGCTTTCTCACAGCTGCTTTCATTTCTGCCTTACTTGCTATTTCTAGGAAGCCAGTTTTACAGTATCTTAGGGTTGCTCAGCTCTCTTGCCTGTCTTCATGGGAGAGGGCTACAATCATTTCTTGACATCCTGTACATTTCCAACAGGAAAAGACAATCTGAAAGTTCTTGTCTTCTCAGTCACTATCTTCAAAATTATGTATCTTTACATTCTACGGTCTGTGTGTTTTAAAGCTAAAAGTGATGCAGCTATGTCAAAGTTCATGTGCTTGGTCACCCTTTGAGTCAGGAACAGCTTTACTGGAGTTCAAGAGAGATACAGTCCTTCACTCTCTCTCCTCCAGTTCCCCTTAACACCACTTAACATTTAACACGCAGCAATGATGCTCTCTGCCGCGTGTTGGGAAAGAGGCGGTAGCGCCTTAACCTTACCTCTCTCCCACTGACCATCCTTCGCCATCTCCCTTCTGTAGCTACATCAGCAAATTTGGCTCTGGCAGGGGGCTTCGATCCTAGTCAAACAATATTTACACTATATTTTACTGATTTAGAAGGAATGACAATAATGCAGGCGTTAAAAGCATCATTTAAATGTGCTTATGTTTTCTGCACGAAGGTAACTTTATCCCTTCTTTTGCCCTTTCTTTGTGACACTTCTAAAGATCTAGGTTAACATGTGTTACATCTTGCCATGGGTATAGGGAACGCTTCAGTGTTACTCTGGTAAACCCTTGGTCCATAGGCCTGAGCGTGTTTCTGCAGTATTAGTACTGCCTCAGGAACAAATTTTTGATATGTTAACACTGCTTTGTGCTGCTACTGTGATCTAAAACAGCTTGAATTTTGCCTCAGGCTGTAATAAAATTGGCTTTTGGTTTGGCTGCATTGCTCCGGCTGTACCAGAGCATATCCGTAAACTTAGTTCTGTAATTCCGTATTGCCAAATGGCTGCTGTGCCTGGTAGTGCCCAGGAGGATTTTGTTCTGTTTCAAAGCCAGTGAAGATTTATGTGACTCCTTTACGTAACAAACAGGTTATCTCTGTATGCATGTATTATAACGTTGATAAAAGAAAGTGGAATAGTGCACCAGGGAAAGCAGGTCTGCCTTGTCTAGCTTTGAGTGCTCATAGACTTTCGTGCTCTGTCTCTCCTCTAAAATTATTGCTTGGGATTACTCTCCACCACTAGTCACTAGACTGAAATCTGGTTATGCACATGCATTGCTAATGCATACATCACGTACCATACTTTTAGGTGTTTTGCTTCAAAGTGCATGGCTGACCTTCTCTGGAAAGATCCTAAACTTCATTCTACCTGTCTTTGTTGCTACTACTACCCCACGTCCTGGGTCTGTAGCTGTCTTTGTATCCCCTGCAATCCAGAGCCTGCATTGTGGTGTCCTTGTCTTCATGAAGTCATGCCAAGAGACCTTCAACACTAGGGAGGGGACACCTGCCTCTGTACCTGTATGTTAATGTAGGGTTTTTTGTCTTTTTGTGATGTTGAGGCTTTGGGACAGTCTATAATTACATGACTTTTCTTTAAATAACAGAAGAAAAGCCAGCCTTAGAAGAGATTTTCACGGGGATTGTGTCTCTTGTGCAGTCTGCAGTGATGTGCAGGGCGGCTGGGTGCCCAGCGTATGCCGAGCTCACTGGTAGCTTAGGGATATTCTAGTGAGCATAAAGGGGGCTGGGGATGGCATTAGATTTGCTCATTAGGAAGAAGCAGCACAAATGTTGTGCTGTGAAACACAGCATGTACTTTCACATTGCAGAGCTTTCCAGTTTCTTACTTCAGTACCTGGTGACTGAAAGGGCTGCTACCCATACAGATGCAGGACTCTTTCAGTGAGAATTCAGAGCATTTTGCAGCACCTTTCTTCTGAATTTCTTTGCTATTCAGTTTCTTCTTGTTTCTCTTCTATCATTTTGATTGTACTTTAGCAGATGTTGGATTGTATGAACCCTTGTCAGCAGCCCTCTTACTGCATTAGGCTGCTGCTCCTTTTTTCCATGTAGTTATCCTCTATATCTAGAATGAAATCTTCTTTTGTGAAGATCTTTTGAGAAGATGTCTTTTGAGATCTTTTGTTCATGTTTTGTTTGATCATCTTCTATGTCTTGCACTTTTGCCATACTTCTGTCTGCTGCTTCCGTGTGCACACTGCCTGCTGGTCACTCCCTATTCTTCCTTCTCAGTCCTTTTATTGCTAGGGAATGAGCTCTTTTCTCTACTTGAGCTCATAATTCACTGGTGACTTTTTTTTTTTTCCTTTTTTTGGGCCTGAAGAAGTGTGATGGTTGAATGACCAGCTCTAGTCTTTTTTTTCTAATTTGGTATTTATGTTGTTAATCTTACTTAAGTCTGCAGTCAGAGTGCTACAGTAACACTCATTTTTAGGAAAGAAAATATTTCATATTTTGGGGGAAGAACAATAGAACTGCCAAAAGCTTAATAAAAGATCCGTGCTTAATAAAAGATCAGGCCTGCTTCTAAAGCTAGAAGAATATCTCACAGGAAGAGACCAAATGCATTAGGAAGATCTTTTATTAGTCCTGTTTCAATTAATTTTCTTCCAGGAAAATGGAGTTAATGTATTTTTGTAGAAGAATTATAACTAAAAAAACTCAAACCAGAATTAATTTCAGCATAGGCTATCTGGAGCTCCCTATAAAAGCAGGGTAAAGGGGCATGAGGTAGAATGCGAATACTGTAGGAACAAGGTTCCTCTCTGGATTTTAATTTGATAAGTTTTAGCACTGTGTGTATGCTATGAGGACAACTAATTTATACATGGCTGAAGCCCTTTCTAACCATCCCCATCTTCTTTGCTCGGCTGTTCATCACAATGATGGTGTCTGTAATCCTGGCTCTGTAAAGGCCCTTCTACCCTATTCAGATGCTTTTAGGCTTATTGGATGCAATACCTGGCAAACCTTTCTGATTTGTGTTGGATGTCGTCCAATGAAAACCATAAAAACTGCCTATGTAGCAGCTGCTCTGTTAAAGCAAGACCTTTTTGCCTGGTAACAATAACAGCTCTTACAGCATTTGGCATTAGGTTCTCTTTGACTTGTTGGCTGTCAGGCTCAAGAGCACTGGACTCCTGCATGGTATAGCCGGTAATTGTCACCCTTTTAGTTTGTGCTGCTGACTTGAAGCATGGTTGCGTCTGCCAAGTTTATGCATGGAGTGAGCTGAGGTGTTTGCAAGGTGAGTTTGCCTTCTTCCCTAAGAGACCAGTTCTGATTTAGTCATAAGCAAAACCTGTGGAAATGTAGCATGTGCTTGTGCTGTGACCTGTACTAATTTTGTCATTCCTTCCCCCCACCCCTTTTTTCCCCAGATAAATGGCTCATTTAAATTGGGAGCTACTAAAATATTCTCTGGCTGGCAAATGCAGTGCCTAGCAGCAGTCATCAAGGACGAACCAAACATGAGCGGAGGAGGGGAACAGGTCGACATTCTTCCGGCCAATTATGTGGTCAAAGATCGCTGGAAAGTGGTGAGTAGCTCCGTCTTTGTGCTTCCTTTGGTGGCCCAAACAGATCTTCTCCTCCTGGAGTAGTACAGATACTTGACTGGTTAATCCTGGGCTCGAGCAAGCAACAGTGGCGTGGCATGGTTTGACATGTTAGTAAGATACTGCAAGAAGATGTTTAATATTGCTCAGGTGGTTTTTAGACTATCTGATACTTTTTGAAGACTAAACCTGCCAAGGATTTTTAGGTAGGATTGCACTGTTGCAGCAGGCTGAGTCATCTTTTAGTAAGAAACTTAGATTTCGAGTCACTGTGGCAAAGAATACTTAGAGACATGCCGATAAATAAATTACAGTAAAATAATTTAAAAGCAAATGTTTAAGGCTGAAAGGTCAGCTACTTCAAAAATCAGAAATTCCATAATTAGCTTGTTGGTACAACTTCTGTGTAAATTTATTAGGATACTTTTTAAACTCATATCATCACATGTTAAGAGTTTTAGTTCTTCGTGGGACAACTGTCTCATCTGTTGTGAAAGCTGGATGGGGTACACTGAATTAATAGCCATTTAATCTTTTATGATTCGTTGTATGGCTGCAGATCTCACTATCCATTGAAATTCATGGCATGAGTTTGCCATTTAAACTCAGATCTTCATGTTTCTTACTGCTGTGGTATCTGTGCCAGATACATATATATATTTATTTTTTTTATTCATGCTTTTACCCAGGTGATACAAGAGCGAACTATTAGCTTGCTTTCACAGATAGGGGTTCAAGGTTAGTTAGATCTTGATTTTTATTATTTTTTACAGACCGGTTAACTTTTATGACCAAAGCACGACTCCGCTACACATCAGGGGCATCAAGGCGTGCTCACCACTTCTTCTATAGATTGGACCTGGCTGTCTTGACTTAGGCACTCAGCAGATGAGCATGTGATTAGTGATGGCTTGTGATTAGCGACTTCAGCATCTTGACCACAATCATGCAAGAATGCTGTGGTAGAGACATGTGGAGAATCTTGTCCTCTAGACATGCGTTTCATTGCCACCAGATTTGTTCAGAGGATGCAGTTCCTCTTATATGTAAGGCTTTCTCTTTAGTCATAAAATGAGGTCTCTGGGATGGTGGGGGAAGTAGCATTATATTATCACCTCAGTTAAAGAAACTAGAATATAGCACGTGAAAGGATCATGTACCTTTATACTTTTTGAAATTCTGTTTGTGTCTTCTGAGAGTTTTTGTTTTCTGGCTTTAAAAGCTTTGCTTTTAAAGAGCTGAAGAAAAATTTAAATCCTGTGCGTGCCACTGTGTCTGTTTTATAACTTGGATTACCAGGAGTGTCTGAATCATTAAACTCACAGCAGAAGCCTTACTTGTTTGAACTACAACCGATTTGTAGTAGTAGCACCAAGTTGTTTCTCTGTGCTAACTAGCTACAGTACAGCTGCCCTGTGTGTTTTGCAGTGGGCTCTGAAGAGCAGATGACTAAAGAGACTCGGGACTCTGAACTTGCTTCAGTTCCAGGCTGTGGATAGGTTATTTTCAACAGCCCGCTTCAGACAACATACTATCCTTTTGTTGGACTTGCCAGGTGCCTGTATCTCTCTGTTGCCTTGGACACTTCCACCTTGCTGTGTTCTTGTTACTCCCCCATCGCCTGCCTCTCTTCATCCAAGCTCTTTGCTGCTGCTTTGTCCCCAGCCTTCACTTTTCAGTTGGGCCTACCCCTGAACAACCTGTTTATATTTAAGCAATTCAATCTGCTCTTCATTCTCCATGCTTCCTGAGAGCAGATGGAGAATCTCAATTTTCTCTGTGATTAGATACCAAAATGGAGACAACCTATATCCCCCTCCCAAAGCTTTCTGGCACAGCTGGAAGAAAGTCTTGCTGTGCTTTTGCAGCTCTGGGCTGGAGCACATATACTTGTTTTGGCAGGATGATACATGTGCAGGTTAACTGACGTATAGGACTTGAAACATGCTCTGTGCTTATGGACTTCTCAAAAAATACTGCTTGCAGCTTTCATCTGACCCTTTCTGCACGAACGGAAATTTCCTCAGAGCCTACAATTCGGTCAGATTGGTGCGTGTTCTTTGCAAAGCTGAATTTAGACACTGTCATGATGCTAAGCCATTGCTTCAGGTGCATGGTTGCAAATAATCATTCTTCTCCATTCTCCTTTACCCTAGCTAGCTTTGGCTTGTACCATTCCCACTGTTCATCAGACTTTGAGTTTCTCCTTCATAGATAGGAGTGCTGAAACTTCTGTAAATGGTGGGAGTATTTTTTTAGCACAGTCTAAACAAAGTAACTTTGTTCTTGGAAACAGTAGAACTCTTAAAAGCACCAAAACCTCCAAATAAAAGCCTAAAATATGCTCAGTTATGCTCATAGGGGAACATTTCAAACTAATTTTAAATTTGGTAGATGCACTAAATGTGGGATTCAGTGACTTCATTGTTGCATGAGTCTGTGACTGGGGACTGCTAGAAGCTCTACCCACTAACTCTGCCTTAGAAAATACAGAAATGTGCAGCTATGTTGTTAACAACTACCTCTAACTAGAGAAATAGCTTTTTATGTTTTATAGTGTTGGCTCACAGTAGTCGTCAGTACTGCAGTGAGGTCATTACCCCACTTGAAGACCCTGGGAAGTTACATGACTGCTAAAGGGTATAAATAGCAACAAGAAATTCTAATTCTCAGCTCTGAGTATAGCTGGGAATTTGGCCTTGTGCTAGCTGACTTATGTGGTGTGAGCTTTCATTGAACAGTCATCTCTGCCCCCCTAAAAGTGCACACCTTTTAGGCAGGCCTTCTGTGCTGTTCCCTTGCTGTGCTTGATGTTGGTGTGGGACCAGTCAGAACTGCAAGCTGTATGGGGCTTGAAGTAATCTGGGGGAAAAAATACAAAAATACCTCTTGGTCCTATGCTATCCATTTCCTTGAGCCGAATGGCAGATGAAAAAGGGAGTATACCTTAAAGTGAGCATACAGCTGTAAAATCAGTAGTAGCATTTTTTATTTTATCATAGACCTTTCTGAATCTAACCCATAGCATGCAAGCCAGACAGTCCAAGCTTTGCTGTGAGTGATGGATCCTGCTCAAGCAGGTGTGTGGCATATTTATGTGATGCTGGGGTTCAGCTGCCAGAATGTTTTTTGTGTAATTTGTCCTCCCATTGTGACTGTCTTTGGCTGGGCATCTGCTTGAACCTTGTAGTTCTTAGTGCTGGCATATTTCCAGTATTGAACCAATTTCTAATTTTAGATCAGTTTAATGGATTCCTTGAATTCCTTTCCTCCTCTGCTATATGCTGGCTGACAAAGTTTTGACAAATGAAGATGTTAGTTCTCTGCAGTTAGCCTGTTGGTAGTTCATCTTCCTGCTGCTCCAAGTCAGTAAAGTTTGGCTGTCTGACAGCAATGCTATTTTCGTTCTTATTTTTGGAGAAAGGCATGGACGGGGAGTGCGTATACTTTTTATCAAAACTTTTGGACTTGAAGAAGCATTCTTTTGAGTCATCATTCTTTACTTGCAGATTCTTTTGATGATTTGCCTGGATGAAATTTGGACAGTACTGGAACAATGTGACTTTTGCTGAGACCCCAGAGGGTGATTTGATCCACACGTGGTCTGAATGATGCGAACTGCTTTGTTCAGGGGAGGGAACAAAGTCAAACATAATTTGTACTTGCTTTGAACTAGGTATAGATGTTAAGGCTGAATGGATATAACTCTCTATTTCACCTAAATGCTTTGTATTGGGGATTCACAACTGAGACTTACTAGCAAGACAGAGCTCGCAGCTCCTGCACTGAGCTTTGAATACAAGTGGCAACTCTTGCATATGTGTATGCTCTTTTATCAGGTGCAATCCGTGCTTTGGTTTCTACCAGGTTTCTGAGGTTCTTGAACTAAAGTTTTGGTTACGTTTGTCCTTCTGTTTATTTTGGAAACCTTGCTGGAAGCCACACAAACTTCTGTGGACACTTCACCTTGTGTTGGTCACAAAGCCCATTTATGGTTCCAAGAGGGAACTTGGGACAAGGAAGGTGCTTTGTCAGTCTTGGAGCCTGTTTTGGTCTCACTCTGTGCAGAATTGCTGTAAGTGGGCTTTGGCAGGTCTTCAGATGATTTAGAATGTGGCTGGTTGATTGGCTTCTCAGTTCATGCCTGGTTTATATGTTAGTTTTCCCCTGAGATCAGTATAACTCCAGTCCTCCTGAGCAAGTTGAGTGGACTGTGAGAGTTTCGTGAACGTAGGTCCACTCTTCCTTAGCTGTTGTTAAGTCAGATGAGGCCTGCTAGCCACTTCTGGATCAAGTAGCCCACTGAGTTGGGCTGCAGGAGTTGCAGGCTTGACTATACAAGTGCTCCTAAAAGGCAGTCACAGTAATCACTGTTTGACCTTGTCAGCATTTGAAGCCTGTGGGTGACAGCCTTGACCCTGGCTGAATTCACTATAGGTCGCTGGCTCTAGGTTTGGTCCTTTGCTCTGGATTCAGAGCACATGTGCTTGTTCGAACCTTGCCACCAATCCTAAGACTGAACTACTTGTGCCTTGGTCGTGGAGCATTTTCCTGGGAAGGTCTAGTCTTTATATTATATCCTTGGAAGGCAGACTTTGTTTAGAGCAGCGGTGTCTTATATCCTTGCTGAATGAAAGATTAAATTTGTAATTGAGTGCTATTTTGGGGGGGGGGGGGGCTTGGTTTTTTGAACTGTCCTTTTGTGGGTACTGATTTTTGGTTAGTGGGAAGGCTGTGTATTGTTTGGGGTTTTTTTTCCATAGGCTCTGGAGGATTATGCTGCCAGAGTCTTTTCAGGGTAAATCCAAAATATTTCAGAAAGTCTCCTTTAATTAGACTTCAAAGGGAGCCATCTGTGTCCTGTGTAACTACTGATCCATCCAGGGGGGCTTTGGGAGTGGCTTCCCCCATCAGGACATGGCTGTTTAGTGTCAGCAGTCCTGAGGGACAGTCCAGTGTGGGGAATTCCTGGAATGCCCTAGTTGGAGACTGCCACACTGAGGGGTCAAGTAGAGTGGCTTTTCGTTAACTCCAAGCGCCTAATGTGGCATGAAACCTCTTAGCATATGGAAGAAGCTCTGCAATGAGCTGTATGGTCATTTGGCTGTTAGTGGAATGCTGAAAGGACGGCAGTTATGTCTGAGATGCAGCTTACTTAATTTTAGTTGTCTGTGTGCAAGTTGAAATAGATACCTGTGTTTCATCAGATGAATTGTTCACTTGACTGCGCAGGCTCTAATGGAAATCTGGACACCCAGCTCACATATAGGTTCATGCATTTGGGTGGAACGAATCCTGCTGGTGTTGTCAGCCTGTATCCCAGTCTTAACAGTAAATGGACTGGTGGAAGGTAGGAAACGGGATGAGAAGAGAGTATTCCCAGAGCAGTGAGGCTTAGCATGGGCTGGTGACTCATGTTTACCACTTAGGTGATACTTGTTAGGTGTTCCCATCTCTTTCTTGACTTTGTTTAACAGTTTCATTATTTGTCTATTTTCTTGAGTGGTATATGCCCATCTCTCCTTTGTGTCCAGCAGAAGGCTGTGCTGAGTTCACCGTAGATAGTGAACTCCTACACAGTAGCCGAGCAATGAAGAAAGGCCGGTGTGGTAAGCTGCTGACCTCAGCCAAGGCCTTGACTTGCAGGATAACAACTTGCTATGCAACAAAGAAAAGTAAATGGCTGCCGATGGCCACTGCATGTTGCTGCAAAATCAAGGAGGTTGACAGTGCTGGTGTGCTGGGAAAAGTATTGCAGAGAATAATTTCCGTAAGAGAGAAAGAAAGGATGTGGGGAAGCAGAGGCAGCTTGAGGGCTCTTGGACAGTGAGGTGCATCCATTGGCTGGAATGTGTGTATAAAATTGGTTTTCTGATTCAGTAGAAGCTCTGATCTTGATCTCATGTCATCTCACATTTGTTGCTCTGTAGACTTACATGGATCCTCTGATTTGGCTGTTTTCCCAGGTGAGCAGTCTCAATACCTGTTCCTTTCTTCCTGAACCTGCTTCTCTGATGCATATGTTCATTTTCTTTTTCTGAGGTAGCAGTCCTAGTCTGTCCTTAGTTTTTCCAGGCTCCGGATCATTCTCTTCACCCTGAAATGAACCACTCCAAACTCAGTGAAAGCCTCTAGCAGCAAGGTGATCGATATTGTGCATTGTACATGACTATCCTACAGATCCTTACAGTGCCACTATCCCAATCGTATTTCTGTGTTGTTCCATTTATATTGTAGTAGCTTTGCATTGACAGCTGTGTTGGACGTGGAAGCTGTCCCTGCTAAGGCCAGTGAATGGAAAAGGGTCATTGTGTGTATCGGTGCTGGCTCAGCAATATTTCTCCCCAGATCCATTTCTTGAATTTGCAACCCAGCAAGATGTTTGGGTAGCCTATGTTTCTTCTCCATCCCAGCTATGTTGTGTTATATTTATTACTGTTGACTTTTGCTTGTTATTTTACCCATTTTCCCACTGAGACTTTTTTAATCTTCCTTAAAGTCCTTCTAGATCCTGACTAAACTTCTTGCCTTCTGCAGCTTTTACTGTCCCTTTCCTTTCTGTGTCATTAATGCATCAGGCAACAGAAAATTTTGTGTTTTCTATCCTGAGGTATTAGCTGGCATGTTGTTGCTAAGGGAGCATTGTTTTGATAGAAAGATTTTTTAGTAGCCAGCTCATTTAGTGTGAATTTCCAAGTAGAAGTAGGGCTGCACTGTAATAATTTATGAATAATATGTGGTGACCTACTTATTAGGCTGTTTACTGTATGAATATGCCTGTTTAGCCCTGTGGAAGGTTGTGAGTAAAAATGACAAGTAAAAGGAGAGGAATGGCTCCGGACAGCAACTCTCAAAGGGTTCAGAGACAACAGTCAGGCTGTTAATATGGAAAATAGGACCTTCTTCATGCAGAGCTATTTTTTTTGACCTGGCAGCCAGAAAAGCAAATGGTTTGGATTGCCTTAAAAAGAAAAAAAAAAACAAAACCACTGCCCTTCAGAGGCAGGGCCATTTGTTCAGCAAACTGGACAGATGCACAGGATAGGCCTTCTGTGTTGCAGAAGACACTAAAATATCATCTAAACCTCATTAAACATTGTGTAAGATACATGTTTGACTATCCGCCTGATTTAAACTTCTTTTTCCCTTCAAGTGTTATTGCTGCTGTTGGAAAGAAGCAGCACTCAGGGCTTCCTGAGCCATTGTGAACACATTTGGGAACACAAAATGCTGAAGGGAAGGGCTGTAGCAAGGTTCAATGAACAAATGCTAAGCAAATCAAAGGAGCCCTGACCTAGCTCTGCTGTAAAACCTCAATTTGTTCCTGGGCATCATAGTGTGCTTAGATATATCCAAGAGAAACAAATATAAAATCATTTTCCTGGCATAGACATTGACACTTGCAACACATTAGGAGTCTGTCTTATACATGCATATGTATAACTATATGTGCATATGCTGTCAAGTCTCAGCAGAAGGAGAATCAAGGAATCACCTTCCAGGAAAGGCAGAGGATTCCAGCTTGCTCTCTGAGTGGGTGGCTACTCTAGAACAGGCAGATGATCTATCTCTAGTAGGTGCATATCAAATATGCTGAAATTTAGACATCTTTACCTTTGAGTTTGTCAGTTGAACTTGTTTTGATTTCCAAGTATTGATATCCTTCTATTGTGAAACAGTCTTTAATTTTGCTCAGAGACTCAAAAAGCATCATTTGGTGTGTTTTAAAATTAAAAAGAAAAAAAAAAGAAAGAGAAAATGAGAAACAATGGAGCTGTACTTGTGGCTTGTATGTAACTGTTTCAAGGTAATGCAGTTGGCAGTTCTCTGAAATGTGATAGTGAAGTAACCACTAGCAGAGCAAGTCAAGCAACTTGTAAAATATTCCCGTGGATGTTTTGTTCTGTCTTTAAAATCCTGTGAATGAGATGTAAACTTCATTTAACTTATTTCTTGAAAGCATTAGTTCCAGCTACCATGGTTGTGTTTTACTGCAGAGATGTGTTTGTTGAAAGGCAATGACAGTTTTTTCTACCATGGCCTGGATAGTGGTTCTACTATCTCCTTGAAGGGTCTTTCCTTGAATTTTGGCAAGAGCATTATTGAGCTAATAGGCGTTATCATTTGCTTTTAAATGCATCACGTGTCATCACTTGCTAGGCTCATTCTTTGTTGTTACAGCAAAGAATTTATACATAGCACAGTCAAGTGGGTAGCTGGGCTTTTGCCTAGCTGTGCAGGGAAGGTATTCAGGCACAGCACAGATTGGGAGCTGAGTTTGTTCTCCCTGTGCAGTAAAGAAGCTAGTGCCTGGCTCTGGGAGAGCCAATTTGATGTTGTCTCTTATACATTGTACCAAACCTCTCTGTACTTTTCTAGTTGAAGAAGATTGGTGGCGGTGGCTTTGGGGAGATCTATGAGGCAATGGATCTGCTGACCCGTGAGAATGTGGCCTTGAAGGTGGAATCAGCCCAGCAGCCCAAACAAGTTCTCAAGATGGAAGTGGCTGTCCTGAAAAAGCTGCAAGGTAAGGCAGAAAGTTATTTGGAAGTGCTAAAGGTCACTGTGCGTGTTAGCATTAGAATCTGAAGTTGCATATGTTTTTTATAATTTTCTCTTCAGCTTCCATCTATATGTGATGTTACATTAAGTCATTCAGCTCAGAAAGTTACTGCATTCTGCAAAGCATCCTACTCAAGTGAGTTCCAACTACAGGGACTATTTCTGTCAGCCACGCTATAATGAGGAGACTTAAATGGAACTATTGGTACACTGCTCTGTGCAGTCTAGTGATACTGATCAGATAATAAGGAATAGAGCAGGCAATGTCTCATTAACAAAGGAGGGTAGCTGATTGCCTTCTAGAAGACTGGGACAATGTTTGTGACTATAGCACTGTGAGCATGATGGAGTCTCCAAGTAAAATGGTTGACTAGTAGATGACTGCAAAAAGTGGATAACATGAAGTATAAGGAAACTGGCAACTGGTTAATTTTTCATGTACGTGACTGTCCTGAAGGCAAAATGTGAAGTGACTTTAGGTCTTCTAGTTTTGGGAGTGGTGGTTTTGAATTATGTTAATTGGAATGATATGCCTATTCTTAATTTTCCCTAATGCAGTTTTATATTGGTTTGGATGTGGAAGTCAGCCCTGGGACCATCGATTTCTGTAGTTGAACCGAAGCAAAGCTTAAGAGCAGGTTTCAAACTGACTGGGAAGCAGCAAAATGGGAGCCTTCCTTGACTCATGTCCAACCCTGCTTCCACTTAAGAAATTACACTGAAGGGGTACTTGCCTTATGCCAGAATGCTGTTCTCTGTGTGCTCAGGTGAAACTATAAATAAGGCTAAAAGTTAAAACTGCTGATCTTTATAGTCGCAGTCATTCTCAGGAGTGAACTAGTAGAACAGGGTGAAAGAAGCCAGTCAGTATCCCAAAGGCTTTTGCAATGCTGATGAGGTACAGTTTAACACCAAAGGGTGCAAGGGAGCAGTCTTGCTGCAGTTGTTCCTGGCTGAAGGAACAGTGAGAGGGCTTCTGCTAAAAACTGATTGCTAGGGGAGGATGTAAACAAGGAATTCCCAAATCTGCCTTTGAGGAACTGAGAACTGCTGTTTGCTGAAGTGCATTGTGCATGGATTTCCTTGTGACGGCAAGGCCAGCTATTGAGAGGTACAGTTTACATGTTCTAGTATAATACGCCTTTAAGGGGATCTTCCTTTTTGCAGGATTCCCACTTGGGCTGAGGAAACGCCTTCCCATGAAGCAGTGAGCCCTTATCACCAGGGCTTATGTTTCAGAGATAGTGTTGTAGCCCTGTGTCCGTGTCTATACCTCTGCCCTTGCACAAAATCTCCAGAGGTATGATTGAATTAGAGGGTAAGACTGTTGCAGGTCTTGTGGAACTGGGGTTACTCAGTGTTTGTGACAGATAGCCTCTAGGTAGAAGTCAGTGAATTATTTTTGAAGGTCAAATAGTTCTCCAAGTTCAGCACTTTTAAGAGAAGGACTGATAAGGCCTTTTTTGAATACACTGTATTGTAATAGATGCAGCTGATCTGGGTAGAGGGTCGAAACAAAGGAGAAATCAACCCAGGTCTTTAGGAGGAAGCTTGCTGTTGATCTGTGAAAGGCCTGGATACATAGAGCTCCCAGAGAACAGCAGAGCAGGTGGCTGAGGTCTGCAAGCAATGTAGCGAGGGCAAGCAAGGCAGAGATTTAGTTATTTTCATTTGGTTGTATACTTGGAACCGCTCTGAATTAAGGGAGGGTGCGTAGAACAGTGGGCTACCAAGAGACAATGCTGTCGTGCTTGCTAGTGTCAGTATGTGTTACATCCAGGGCAGAGAATGCTTGGAAGGGATGACCTGAAAGGCACCAAATCAGAACTAGCATCAGAAAATGTGCAAGGATTGACTAATACTTGTTCTTTGCCATCAGCGTTTATTTCTGGAAAATAAGTTGAGAATACCAACTGCTTGAAAAAACACCCGCAGTTATACACAGCATGATCCAAGGAACTGGGGAGAGGGAGTGGTGGCGTGTGGAATTAGGAAAGTCCCTTGGCAAAGCAGTTAGCAAATATTAAGGGGCAGAAAAGACAGAAGAAGCAGACTTGGCTATGCGTCAGCTATCCTGCATTTAAGAATGACAAATTACTTCAGCCATATTTTTACAAATCAAGCTGTTCTGTGAAGAATTTAGCTTTTTTGTTCAAGGTTAATCCCCAAATGCCTTACAGAAATAAATGGTAAAGTTAAAATAAGAAATAAGGTTGAGAGAGTGAGGAATTGTGTATTGTGTATGTTTTCTTTGTGAGCTGTTGCGAAGAGGTGAGAAACATTTTACAAAGGGAGATGCTGATTTTATCCAAACAGTTGGTGGATAGAGGAAATTGGTATTGCCATACATGATGTAGTCAGTTCATGGTTTTCCAGGTGAAAAGCGAGGCAACAGTGTTGTCTAAAATTCCTCTGTACTAATCTGGTAGAATTGAACATTGCAGTCCCTCTTAAATAGTGCAGCTATATTGTTTTCTATTTATGTATCACACCAACATTAAAGGACTAATGAGCTGCTGGTCTTTTCAGAGCTTGTGATCAGGGTCTTGCAAGTTTGGAACAGAGGAGGCTGGCCATTAGCCCATGCTGCAGACCTACGTCAGGACCTGATTTGGGTGCAGCCCGACCTCTCAGTGCAGTAGCTCCTGATAGGTTTGGACTGCAGGCTGTTGCCAACAGTCAGACTTTCTGGGACGCTTTCTGGAATAGCCACATAAGGAACATAGCTGCAGGTCCCTCACAATGTCCTTTCTGCACTGACAGTCCACACAGAACAACTGGGGAATGAATCAGTTAATGACTCTTAGAAGAGAGTCTCTATACCTTCTAATAAACACTGTATGTAGTTTTCTACTGTGAGGGTGGTCAAACACTGGCACAGGTTGCCCAGAGAGGTTATGGAGTCTCCATCCTTGGAGATATTAAAAACTCGACTGGATGTGGCCCTGGACAGCCTGCTCTAGCTGTCTCTGCTTGAACAGGGGGAGTGGACTAGATGATCTCAAGAGGTCTCTTCCAATATAAATGGTTCTGTGATACTTGTGCTTGGCTATGTGAGATCAGTGCCGCTTCACTATCTCGCAACTGCCCTGTAGAGTCATTTTGTTCTGTTCTTACTTGATTTGATTTTTCTAGCTGTAGAGTGCTTTATCTGTTTAGGTATTAATGTCTTTGCCAAAGGCAAAGTTCTTTCTGACTTGTATTGTACTTGCAAGGATCATAGATTATCTTCTGACCAACCTTCCAAATCTTCATACCGTCTTGGGGCTGGGAAGCACCAGCAGTGGTGCCCTTGTAGGCTTTGGGTGAAACATGATTGAGAAGTCAGCTTACAGAATTTCTTGCTTAAGGAGGTGATGAGCTGAAGCTCTCAGTTGTCTTGTTGTTGCACATTTACCCAAAAAGTTTCCAGCAAAATTTCTGTCTTTTTCTTGCCTTCCATGGACTATTTTAGTGAAAATCAGAACCTCTTGGTCCCACAGAGTTGCTGTAGAGTATTTCCTTGTTCAGGCTGGTCTTGAAGGGCACAAGACATTCTGTCTGGTGCTACTCTATCTGGCCAATTCTAATCAGAGCACCACAAGATAGGGGTTTTGTTTTTTTCACCTTTGGTAAGCACTGTTTGGCTTATATTGTCCTGTTGCTCCCCTCTTCTGACAGGGCCTTGGCACTGTTGAACCAAAGCTATTTTCTCAATGTGTGTTGGTAAGCTTGCATGGGGAATAGGGAAATTGCATTCTCTTTTTGGTACCATTAGGAATGTTGACCTCAGTATCACAATGTGTATTACTGTCCTTGTTGCTCAAGGAGGCCTGCATCCTCCACAGTGCCTGATTTTACCCATATCATCACTGCAGCACAAGCAGATGGGATCCTCCATGATGCCAGGCCTCTTCCATGAAGAGTCACCATTTGAAAACAAGTCTTTCTTTCCAAATCTTCACCACGTGGTGGCATTTAGGCAACCATACCTTGTTGTAGAACCAGTGGCCACTACAGATTATGACCTTGGACCTCTCTTTTATTTGAGATCGTACCATGTGTTTACCCACTGCTGTAGGTAAAGTCCTCTGCTCTTTATCAACACCAGCCTGAACAAACCTTTTGGCCTGACTACAGGACTTGCTCACCACTTCTGTTGGGCTTGATTATCTCTGGCTTATCTGTCCCTTCCATGGATGAAGGAGTAAGCAGGACTAAGTTTACCTGGAGGATCAGAAAATTTGCCTTCCTTGAAGAAGGCTGCTGTGCAGTTCCCAGGTACTGGGTGTCATGTCATTCATCTCACAGAGTCCAAGGAACTGCATCAGAGACTAGACTTTTGCAGTAATAGATTCTAATATACATATTTATCTCTAAAATGTGCAATAAATAACAAGCAATATGGAAATGATATGAAAAATACATGGTGTACAGCAATAAGAAATGTGTGTATGTAGTTGGTAAGTATAGGGGTAATAAATCAAAGTAATAGTATGAAAAAAGATAACGAGAAAAATTATTTTGTAGACTGCTAATAGTGAATTACCCTACTAGAGACAAAAATCTTACTTATAACAAATCCAGAAACTGTTTTAGGGATAGTTGGGCACATCTACACAGGGAACTTCCCC
Source organism: Elanus axillaris (assembly GCA_026212715.1). Classification (NCBI taxonomy): domain Eukaryota; kingdom Metazoa; phylum Chordata; class Aves; order Accipitriformes; family Accipitridae; genus Elanus; species Elanus axillaris. The sequence continues at coordinate 20,090,524 of JANZLQ010000057.1, forward strand.
ATGAATACAGCTTCTCTGTCAGAAGAATACTATTTAGTGCCAAGTTCTCATTTTATTACCTTAATCACTACTGTAAAATTATCTTTAAGTGAGATAATTGTATATGACTGTACCATTTGCACATAATTTTAATTCATTGGGCTTTTCTACTTTGCAGTCAAGCGTTTTGAAACCAAGCCTAAGCTGCATTGGCAAAATAGTTCTTGCAGATACAACTTGTCTCCAGCGGAGAAGGTTGCTGGTTTAGTTGTATCTGCAAGTGTTTTGCTGTGCAGACAAGCCTTTTGATCATGTATGTTAAAGAGCAAATGGAAATAAGATGTGTATGGCTAAGGGAATTAGCAACTTGCTTATCCAGAGAGCAAGAAGGGCCTTGGCGGGGTTTTCTGTGTTTCACCTGCTTAAGTTATGTCTGCATTAGTGAGCAGTATAGGACCAGCAGTTCAGTGGATAGAAGCAGTTGCTCAGGCCTATACATCTCCAACATATATGGCTTGGGGATTTTACACTACAAACAGCATGTGTTTGGGGGATTTTGCTTTGGGTTAGTTTTAATCTGGTCCCCCTGTCTGAGGGACCAGTTGTTGGTTTGGACTGTCTCCATTAGGATTTGTGGACTATTTGGTGTGCACCTGGAATGGAGCTTCTGGGTCTGTTTGCTCAGAAAAGTTTACATGGCCCAAAGCCACGCTGTGAACAACGCTGACACATGGTAATTGCGATGATTTAAGGCAGTATGGGGACTTGCTTTAAAGCCTCATTGCTGTTATAAACCCGGACTTTGAGACTCCTGTTCTTTGGAATCATGGGGAGAAAAAATGGGATGGTTTCCTGTCATTGAACATGTAGAGGGAAGAGTCCTGTCACTTCTAGAAGAGCAGATGTTTTTCTACATCTTCATTGCTTTTCTAACCCTTTGGAATACTGACAGACAGAAACCTGCTTGCTCTCTCTGACTTTTTTTCCTACCCTGGATTCGCTGTAGAGCAATGTTCAGATGGCAAAGGAGCATCTGTGAAATACTGGCTGGACTCTGTTTCCCATCTCTGGGGTCTTTGAGATTAATCAAAATGCAACAGCTCTGTTAGAACAGCTCTTGCACAGATTTTTGAGGTGCTTGGCTTGGGCTATCTCAGCGTCAGTCTGCCTTTCCAACAGCAGCCTTAATTGCAGAAAGAGTAAACCAGTATCCCTGATTAAATCCAGTGGATTATTTTCTCTAGCTTTCAGGCTGCTGCAGAGGGGTGTGAAAACCATCTTTACATGCCAAACCAGGCACTGTGTCTGCTCTAGATGCTCAGCTGGGGCTGTGTGAGGCCCAGCAGCAGATACTTTGAATTCAGAAGTATTCTCCCCGTTCTTACCCGCTTCTTGATAGGTCTCTCTGGGAGCACTCTGAGGGCTTTTGAGACTAGGATGGTGCAAAAGGATCTCTTGCAAGGCACGCACTTTGGATGCCTTCTGGTCCGCAGGCTCCCCAAAATATGGATGTGGCTACGGCATTCAGTTTCTTTTGCTGGGATTCTCCTTGGAGCAGCCTAACAGTCAGAGATGGTCAGTTAAAATGGCCAGATTTTTCTGGTGCTGAGCATTGTTTTCTGTTCATCTGTGGTGTCAATTTTGCCCTGGCGTGAGGCTGTGAGGCCCCATGTACTTGCCTTTGACCTCACTCAGCAGCCAGATATTCCTAAACTCTCTTCAGTGTGTCATTTTCTTTGTAAATGCTTTCTTTTCAGCGTAACCAATCTCATTGTATAGGACTCTGATTAACTTTATTCTGCAGTGCAGAGATCTTCTGCATATTGAGTAGTTGTGCAAGATGCAGCCTGGACAAGGCTTTGTAGTTTCTGAGTACCTGATTTTATTACAGCAGATAGTGAAGCAGGTCTGTGTTTCTTGTTTCCCGTTTACTGCCAGGGGTTGGACAGGTAAGGGTTTCCTGACAAAATAAGGGAAGAAAAGGGATCTCGCTTGTTCTTTCTCGTTTACTAGTGGTAGTCTTTTCTTTTTGCATATGTGAGTTTTTCATGTTAAAGTGGTGCCTTAACTCTCTGTGATTCAGTTTCTGTTACTTTTGTAGACACGTTTTATATATTTCTACAGTATTTTGCTAGGTTGATGTAAGCAAGCTATCTGTAAAGGCTGGAAAGCAGGGTAAATTACCTTTGGCAGGTTTTTAGGCTATCACAGGGTGGCAGATACAGACACCAGATGTAGCTCTAGCCTGTCTGCCCAGCACTGCATTTTTCCATGTGGAAGAGTCAATGGATGTTTGAATGAAAAGGCATTTGGGCCACATGTTTTCTTGGTCAGCCATGGTGTCACGGGATATGGGAAGGACATGATGGGATGAATGAAAGAGGATTTCAAACACACTTTTCTTGAGGCTGTGTTGAATTCTTACTCCTTCACTATTCTGCCTTTCCCTGTGTGGGATCCATTATCAGTTGCTCATCTTAAAGGTTTTAATGGTCTTGGGAAAGAAGTAGAGGAAATTATGCCATGCAAGGTCAGGCAGTTTTACCTTTTATGGTTTGATTAGAAGCCTTTTGGTTTTATGTCCATTAGCTCATTCATTTATTACGGAAGCACTGGCAAAGTTAACCCTGTTGATTAAATCCTAGTTGATTACTATTGTATGATGTAGTTATTTAAGCCTTACTTTCAGCATAGAATTTGTTTTCTTTCATGTTCAAAAATCCTTGTCTCCATCTGAGTTGACAAGTCCCTGAAGTCAGCTAGTTTGTCTGGCCAGAGGTGAAACTTGCTAAATGCAAAGGAAAGAAAACTGTATGCTAGTCAGCTTTGCTGAGCTACAGACACCATTTCCAAGTAAGGTTAGAAGATGGTAAAAATAACTCTCATTTAATTTTCTAGTCCTGATGGATCCTCCATTTCTTAGTTGTACAGAAGTGAATTCAATATCCCCACAATACAAAATACGTGGTAACCTGATAAACCTGATGCTGTTGTTGACAGGTGAATAAAAAAGAGGATAGCTGTAAAATGTATATTATATCTATAACATAGAGCATGAGAAATAGCTGCAGCTTTCCAAATGCTGGTGAGAGCAATTGTATATAGCTAGATGTCCACAACTGTGCATAGAATAGATACCGTGGCAGTGCCAAATGCTCAAGTGACTTATGTCATTAAGCACTTGGGCTTTTTTCTACGCAGTTGTCTTTAGGGTTGAGCTGCTGGCTGGCTGTGCCATGGCTGATTATTTTTGGCCAGCAGTATACCATTGGTTTTGATATTTCATGTATTACCTGAATAAAAAGAAACTTGACCGATGATTCTGGATTTAAGCTGAGTTGTGATTAGTGAGATCAGAGGTTGCTGCTGATGCAAGAGGCAGACATTAAAGAAAAATGAGTGTTTGACATGGACAGATCCAGAGCATAATTTAGGCTGGTGGGGGGCACCTCTGGAGGTCTCTAGTACAATCTCCTGCTCCAAACAGAAAGAAATAGATCCGGTTGCTCTGGGCCTTTTCCAGTGCGGTTTTAAATGATCTCCAAAGATGGAGATCCCGCAGCCTCTCTGTTCCAGGTTTGACCACCCTCGTGGTGAAAAAGAAAAGATACCTAATGGGAATTTCCCACGCTGCAGCTCATGTCCAATGCCTCTGTGTGCCTCTGAGAAAAGTCTGGCTCCATCTTCTCGGCACTATTCTGTTAGGTGGCTCTGAGCAGCAGTTAGATCCTGCTCTGCTGCCTTCCTAAGGCTGAACAAACCCAGTTCTCTAACACTGTCTTTGAATGTCACGTTCTCCTTTTCCTGCAACCATCCTGGTGGCACTGCTGGACTCGTGCTGTTATGTCGGTGTTGGTCTTGTACTGTAGAGGAAATGCAAGAATTGGTAAGGTAACAGTTATAAGAGTAACAGTAATTGCCATGAGATTTATGATAATCTATGCAGTAGAAGTTTCTTCAGTGTTTTGGGTGGACTATTAGCAATGAGACAGTTCATCTATGGAGATGAATCACAAAATAATTTTAGCATAAATTTAAAAGATTAGATTCTTGAACTCCTTTGGGGAGAAGAGTGGTTATTTGTTTTCTGCAAGTGAAAATGCAGGAAATATGGAGTCTGTTACCAAAAATAGATACTTTAAATTGCAACAAAAATGTCACATATTTCTTTCTTAGTATTTATTTGATCAGTTTCATTGCTGTATTGAAAGTACATTAGGAATATTTACTAACTTAAATGAGTAGAAGATTGGCATGAATGTTCAATTCCAGCAGTTTTTGAAATTGATCCATGTGGAAAAATACATTCAAAAAAGTATCATAATTTAATTTTTAAGTGCTGTGTAATGAAAGTTTTTCATGTAATGAAAGTTTTAAAGTATTAACATGGGGTTTTTAATCATATGTCTACAAGGTGATGAATACCTAGCCTAGGGTAGAAGGGTTTTCCAGATACTTGAAGTTATTTTTATACATGAGGATGTGGTTATTGAGTATAATTTTTTAGTTCCTTCAGAACAAGGATGGTGAAGACCATTTTAGTAACTGAAATATTTGTATTTCTTACCCAGTATTATATGGGAGATTATGGTGTTCATTTTACTTTAAAGGCAGCGGTAGAAAGAATATTTTTCGATGGGTGAACATTAAAACATTGCCCGAACTAAATGCTTGGAAAAATGAATGCTTATGAAACAAAATAAAACATGTGTTCTCTGAAACTTTTCTCAGGTCAGTGTTTATGAACACCAGGCTGACTTACTCCTCCAACTGGTTCGGGTTTGTGTGGTGGGGTTTTGTTAGCAGGGGAGGGGCCGCAGGCCCGGCTCCTGTGAGAAGCTGCCAGAAGCTTCCCCGGCTCCAAGTTGGACCCGCTGCTGGGCCAGGCCGAGCCCCTCAGCGATGATGGTAGTAGCACCTCTGGGATAACCTATTTAAGGGGAACCGGTAGTGAGTAGGGGATTGGAATGTGAGAGAAACCCCTCTGCAGATCCTGAGGTCAGTGAGGAAGGAGGAGGAGAAGGTCTCCCAGAGGAAGGGATGCCCCTGCGGCCTGTGGCAGACGGCAGGCTGTCCCCCCCCAGCCCTTGGAGGGGAGCGGGGGAGCAGATGCCCACCTGCAGCCCGGGGAGGAGCCCATGTCAGAGCAGGGGGATGCACCCCAAGATGGACGTGACTCCACGGGAAAGCTCATGCTGGAGCAGGCTGTGCCTGAAGGACTGCGGCCCGGGGAAGGGACCCACGCTGGAGCAGTTCGTGAAGAACTGCAGCCTGTGGGAAGGACCCACGTTGGAGAAGTTGGTGGAGGACTGTCTCCCGTGGGAGGGACCCCACGCTGCAGAATGGGCAGAGTGTGATGAGTCCTGCCCCTGAAGAGGATGAAGCGGCAGAAAATCGAGTGATGAACTGACCCCAACCCCTATTCCCTGTCCCCTGCGCTGCTGGGGGGAGAAGGGAGAGAGAACCAGGAATGGAGTTAAGCTGGGAAGGAGGGAGGGGTGGGGGAAAGGTGTTTTAAGATTTGGTTTTACTTCCCGTTATCCTGTTTTGATTTGATTGGTAACAAATTAAATTGATTTTGGTTTTTTTCCCCAAGTCAATTCTGTCTCTTGCCCGTGATCATCATTGGTGAGGGATCCCTCCCTGTCCTTATCTCGACCCACGAGCTTTTCATTCTATTTTCTCCTCCTCATCCCACCGGGGAAGAGGAGTGAGCAAGTGACTGCTTGGTGCTTTGTTGCCCACTGGGCTGAAACCGCGACACCAACATATGTTAGTTAGTTAACAGGCCAAAAGTCTTTATAATCTCTTGCTCTGTTCCTTACTTTGTTGGAAGATAGCTGCTTTGTTTTAGTAATAAACTTCCTAAAGTGATCTTTTGTAATATCAGAGTGGTTGTTCAGTGAAACAGTCTAGCAAAGGAGCAAGTGTGATCTGGCAGTTAGTGCAGTATTATGGTTGTGAAGCTCCCCATACTAAGTATACCCTGAAAAATCTTTTTTTCCCTTTTCTTACTTTTCTGTGCTATGATCTTCATGCTTAAGGAGGGCAGGTGTGAGGAAAGAGGGCTCCTTCCTGCTGCCTTAAAGGAAAGTATGACAGTCCCATCATCCTGGCTGCACAGGAGGTTATTAACAAGATTGTTCTTGTGGGCTTCATAATTCTGATCAGCCTCAGGACTGATCTGCAGGAATCCCAAAGTCATGCCTGAGTGTCAGCCTCCATCTGCTACTTCAGCATGGCATGAACTCCTCTGAGAGAGCAAACCATTGTAGCCTGGTGCCTCTTTTAGTTGTAAAATGAGTAAAAGCCTCAGAAACCCAGAGGGATCGATGCTGCAAGCATTTATCCCGCCTATATGACCAGCTGGCTGTACATACACCACCTCTAAATGTGGCCTGCTTTATCTACACTCTGTTATATTCCTTTTGTTTCATGCAGGAATTGGAACAGTCTTCCCTCTCCCCCTTTCTTCTTCTTTTCCTGATGTTGCTTGTATTGCAGAATAGTGCATGGGCAAGCTGTTCTAGGGAGACCCTAAATTCGCAAGACCAACAGGTCAGGTCTGAGCCCTCTTTAGGGTGGAAAGGAGGATTCATTATAAAATCAAGTCAGTTTGGGGATGTGGGTCATCAAGAACTGTCAGTTCATAATCTTAAAAAATTATAGTAAGCAGAAACATGTTGTCGGCCTAAATATGCATGCAATTCTCAAAGATAATAAATAAAAAATTAAAATGCTTTTTCTTTCTGTAAAATTTTGTTATCCAGAAAACAATAATGTTATGTAGGAAACTGATTTAAAAAAAAGTCTCAGGAATATAGTTGAAATAAGAAGAGGCAGTACTGAATTAGCAATGATGTGCCTTTAAGTCACAGTCAAGTGTGTTGGACACTACCACTCCTGTTTTGCTGAAATTATTTATTTTGGTGGCCAAGTTCTCCTTGTCAGAGGTTTGTTTTTTAATGTTCTTGCCTTTAGTTTTAGAGCAATAAAAAGCACATGGTGTCCTGCATATCAGTGCTTTGCAATTATTTAAAACAATAAAAACAAGTAAAAGTTGGAGTAATTTACCTTTTTTACTACACAGTAGCTCTCATTGCCAGTAGAAACAGTCATTGTTTTGGCTGTTGCCTCAATATCCATCTCCTGGTGCTCTGAAAGGCAAAACAAAGCAAGGAAGGGCTCACAGTGTGTCTGTAAGTAAGCCAGGCTGGTCTGCGTGAACCTGTACAGACAGGTGGTCACTGTGGTGGTGTTGCATGCTCATGGTGGTGGTATAAACTGCAGTTTGTCACACTCTCACTTGTGTCCTGTGTCAGTTTGAGGATTCAAGGATCCTTGATACTGATTTCTACTCGTGGCTATTTCACAGGTGGTTTTCTTGTTGAATGTCAGTACTATCCTGAGCTACGAGACTGAGAAGTACAAACAAAATCAGTCTGTTCTGCAAAACTCCCTGCCTGATGCCACTTGCGGTTACAAGCCCTTGATCAGAAACCATTTTTCTAAAAATCGTGATCACAAGGTTGTTATCCTGTGTTCCATTCTGCATGTTTCTGTTCCTTTTCAGGGAAGGATCATGTTTGCAGATTTATTGGCTGTGGAAGGAATGAAAAATTTAATTACGTGGTCATGCAGCTTCAGGTAAGTTTTGTGCTTCCCCTCTCGGCCCTGTCCCATGGAGATGGCATCACAGGGAAGGATTTACAGTGAGAGATTAAGGCCAAGCACTGGTGTAGAGACTTTGTTGTAGATAGAAAGTGGGTGGAATGGGAGACAGTGAGAAGGGGTGCTGTTGCTGTGATATCCCTTGGGATAGCTCCAGTTGTCAAGACACGCTAAGATCTTTCATAGCTCTGCTTCTCTGTTTAAGATGGCTTTCTCTCAATTTTCTGGGGAAAGCACTTGATTCAGAATGCTTGCAGGAGCTACCCACAGTATCGTGCAGCAGTGGCAGCTGTTTGAAATATCTCCTGCTGAGCTCTGTGATGCAGCATTCAAAATACGTGTCTTGTATCAGAGCTCAGAGTGCGATGGGAGCCAGTGGTATCACACCAGCAGCACAGTCTTCTCTATGAAAAGGAGTGATCTCTGGCTCCCCTGTCTCTACCAAGCTCAGCAGTAGTTTGAATTCTGCTGTGAAAGTGTTTTCTCCTGTTTGAACACTGCTGATACTAAGTCAGTGTGGGTAAATACTTGCGTAGCTAGCACATGGGGACTGTACTGCTAGACAGCCAGCTACTCCCATCAGTTAGCCAGCTGAAGTCTTATATGAGTGTATACATAAGCCACAGTAACAGCAGGAGCTGCAGGGACCTCTGCATGGTTCAGCATGAAGTTTCACCAATAAAACATATATAGTTAGATCTTCAGACCCCAAATATGGTGGTACTGTCATGAAAACAGCTTTCTTTTTCACGAAAGCGCTTTCTTTTACAGCATGCAGTCACAGGAGAAAGAGTTGGAGGGGAACAAGTGGGAAGAGATGGCTGAGTCAAAAACACATGGAAGAAAGGCCTTTAAGGAGAGGGAGATTGTCCCTGGCTCGAGGGGAATACTTTCAAACTAAGGTGCTTCTTTCTGACACAGTTGCCTTGGAAGCTGGCCTGTTTCAGCACCTGTCATAAGAGTTGACAGGGAACTTGTCCTATCTCTCTTGCAGCTTGTATGATCAGGGCTTTGCTGTGCAAAGCACTGTATGATTATACAATACAAGCCTACCCTTCCCCTGAAGACCTTCCAGCCCATGTCATGTTTCTTTATGTGTAACTTGGGTGATAGAACATGCTGAAGGAAAGTGGGAAGGTTGAAGCACTAAGTAATGAGAAGTAAGCTGCTGCATAAACTGGAAGGTTATTTTTAATTGGTGAATGCTGAATGAAGTAAAATAGACCCCAGTACTTCCTTATAATAAACTTTTGATTGTTTTGAAGCATAATTCTACTGCAAGGCAGAAGTATAAAACCAGTAAATTCCTGGTGCTTGGGTTTGCATTTTATGCACTGCTGGCATCCCAGCTGCTGTTACGGATAGAAAAAAACCTTTTGCTCTCTAACCAAACTGGCTATTACTGCTGCTGCAGTGTGAGTGTGAATATGATTCTTGAAAGGGCTAATCTGGAGCTCATGGAACAGCAAGGCTTCTAACCCCCTGATCCTGTCCTTAACAAGCCTGATGAAGATGACTATACCTTAGAAAAAACCTCTGCACAGAACCTCTTACTTTCTAGCCTGTTCTTGACTAAGTAGCTGAGCTCATAGAGTAGGCAGAGCTAAAAACCTTTTCATTATTTGCAAATGAAGACTTTGATACTTAAAGCATTAGCTAGTTTTGCACCATCACTCTTCAGGCTAAAATTCTCCTTCAACTTCAAGATCTGCTGGACATGGTTTATCATGTGTCCCTCTGACTGTTGTATACTGCAGTTCTCTCCCTTTCTCTTTGGTCATGGGGACTGAGGTGTCCACTCTAAGCTTTGTGACTCGTAGAATCTGCTGTTTCCTAGCCAGCCTGATAGTGTTTATTTGGAAAATAATGCTAATTTTCTGTCTTTTCGTGGGGGCAGCCTTGGGTTGTTTCTGGAGAGCGGGTGTCTGAGACTGTCTCCCCAGTCATCTGGGGAAAGTTATGGCACATTACAGTGCGCGACACTGAAAAAAAAAATCTGCCTTTCCCTGTTATTACTGGATAAGAGAGTTGCTGTCCAAGGAACCACTTTACAGTGGAAAGAAAGATCTGCTGTCAATTCAGTAACTTGGATCTTTCAGGATAGCGATGACAAATCTGTGCTGCCTCTAGTAAACTGTCACAGAAATTAAAGAAGAGAAGTAGCTTAGTCTTACTTTGTTCATGCTAAGGAGCAAACCTGGGCCGATTGCTGTGGCTTGGCTGTTACCTGTATTGACTGACCTGTATCAAGTGTGGTTGTTGAAGGGACAGAGCCCTGAAGTGAAACATGGGTCAAACCAATTTGAGAGACTAGTCATACATTATACATTAAAAGAGCCAGTTGCAGTTGGCTCCTTAAAGTCTGTAAATAACTTGAGAACTGGAAATGGGCAGATGAATAGATGGCATTTCACTGGTTTGGAGAACAATCTGTGTTTTCTTGTCAAATGTTTAGAATCTTTTAGATATCTTCTGTTGTGAATTTTGTTTGAATACATCTGGACTTGTATTATAAGCATGTATGGCTTTGCAGAAGCAAAATCAAGAGATTCTATAGTATATTAATAATCGGCATGTCCCTATAACTTTTGTTCTTGATGCATGTTCTCTGAAACAGTGAACTCTTATTCCTAATGTTTTTGATCAGTTGATAAATGCATTAGTTCTGTGGAATTGAGGGGAACTCTGCCATAGAATATACTCATTTTTACACCTTCTTTCTCTTTGCAAATCTAAAGAGGTATAGACAAAACTGAGATGACAGAGGTCAAAGAATATTGTGATTTGCCTAGTGTTTAGTCTGTCCTTTTTTTATTTTTTGCTAATAGTCTTTATTTTCATGCACAGCTGGTATACCTTTTTCTCCCCAGAAATTTAATTAACTGGAGGTAAATTACCAATTTTTTTAATAAGTATTTTTTAAGTGAGTGGAAAAATCCTCCTCACCTGATTTTGGGTATGATTCTCTTGATAGACACCTTTCCCCGTTTTGGTGTTGCCACAGCAATGCTGACTTGAGCTCGAGCCAGACACTTGTGTGCTAGGGAGTTTCTGATGAAACTGCTTCTATGAGCTGTAACAGATAGTGGCTTCATGACCTGCTTATCATATTTGTACTGCTTTAATCTTTAGATGGCCCAGAGAACAGACAAAGGTTGTTCTTAAATCACCTTCTATATCGTCTGTGTTTAACTGTAAGGAGATGCTGGGCTCACACAGTCTGAGGCACTGCTGTCCATGCCGTGCCTATTTCCCAAATAGCACCTCAGCTGACTTCCCAAGATAACGGTCTGGCATCTTCTTATCAACAAATACATCACTTAAAAGTTAAAAGGAAGTATTGGAAGATCATATACAAGAAATAAAGGAGGCATAAGATGAGCACTTGTCTGATTAGCATTTCTGCTTTTTTGGGGATGCCTGTTAGAATTCGGCAGCTGTGAAATGCTATGCTTTAGTGTGATGGCTTAAGTGTTTTATTGATTGTTTCAGGGGCGAAATCTTGCAGATCTCAGAAGGAGTCAGCCTCGAGGGACTTTCACGCTGAGCACAACATTGCGATTAGGCAAACAGATTCTGGAATCAATAGAAGCCATTCACTCTGTGGGATTCCTGCATCGTGACATCAAGCCTGTATGTTGTTTTGGAAATTTTCCTTTTGCTTTTATGTCTGTCTGTTCTGCTTGGGTCAATAAAGACGATCTGAATATGGGCAGATCTCAGTGGAGGCATTTAGGCCTCCTTGCACACTCCCACGGTCTGACACATTGGCTATTTTCTATAAGTACAGAATAGTAATATAGTATTGTCATTCCTTTAAGTGCGTAGCAAACTAGTTTTTATCAGCAGAGGCTGCTTCATGGTGGGTTAGTAGCTGTCAGTCAGGCTTGTACCAGTCAAGATCACATGACAAAGCAATCTAATTTTGAACAATCATTTGGAGTCCAACCAATTATTACTGCAAAAGGGGTTAAGAAAGGATGTCTTGCTCTATGACCCATCACTTGAATAAATTCTATTTCATGTATTTGACTTAGCTAAATAGTCCTCTTAATCTTTTCTTAGCAATTGCCAAAAAAATTGGAGCACAGTTTCCAGTGTCGGAAACACTGTTAAAACGTTGGTCATCTGCCTAAGTGAGGCATCAGTCACTAATGTGACTGGCCAGAAATCCTTTAGCAGCCATCCATTATGGTAAAGGATATAACTTTTAAGACGGGGGTTAAAAAAGAGCTGCTCCATTTGCTTGTTGTCAGTTTATTTACTATAAACCAAACCCACTGTTTTTTAGATGTCTGAATGTTCAAATACATTTAGGTAATGCAATACAGCGGGTGGAGATTCTGGGAGTCAGGGCAGAATAATGCATGCTAGCAGCTGAACCACAAACAGAAGCATTGTCTACGATAACTCCAGCCCGTTATGCAAGTGGTGGAGCTCTTAACTGCAGAGCTAGTGGTGTTAAATGTAGCTCTTTCTCATAGCAGCTGAAATTTAGCAAAGATAATGTGAATTTAATTATTCCACAGACTCCACAGTCACTTATCTGCAAAGTGAACTTCTTAACATGGCAGTGATTCTCTAATCATGATGTTTAAGATGCATCTTAAAATTCTTCTTTTTGACTTATGTTCCCACCAGAGGCATGTGGGGCTATATGATAAAGTTTTGTTAACAAATTGCCACTCTTACCCAAGCTGCTGGTATCAAATTGATTTTTTTCTTTCTTTCTTTCTTTGTCTAGTCCAATTTTGCCATGGGCCGCTTACCTTCAACATACAGGAAGTGCTACATGTTAGACTTTGGTCTGGCCCGTCAGTATACCAACACTACTGGTGAAGTCCGGCCAGTAAGTAAATTTTAAGTAATTTTTTTCCACTTCTGCAACTACTTAGGCATGGAAAGATTTTGTGATTTTTTTTTTTTGTTTTTGTTTTGTGGTTGTTATGCTTGGTCATTATATTGGACTGCATTTTCTGCAAGGTGAGAAGCAGCAGGTGACTTCAACTGAGTTGGGATTCTAAGAAGGAATGCTTGCTTTTGTCTTACAAGGTGTGTGGCTTTTTGTTTTTCTTTTTTTTTTCCTTTAGGATAATCATGTTTTCCACAGGCTTGGAATACTTACTGAGTACATTATGGCCAAGCAAACAGGGTGAGCCAGTGCTGGCCATGCAACTTCTGTAGTCCCAGAGGACCAGTCTAGTTCAGTTCTCTGCGATCTGGGGAACCAGGTCGGGGCATTCTTAAAGCTTTTTATGACAAAAATGCTAAAAGTTAGAGCCTGACCTGTTCTCTGAGGCCGAGCTTACTGTGAACTGCAACCTGTAATGCTGTTCTCACCCTTGCCTGTTTTGTGTATATTGCCCTCTGTCCAGATTTCTTAGCAGGAGTATTACAGCATGCCTGCTTGGAGGGGAGGTAAGGGCACGGGGCATAACTTGCGCCATGTGACATGTGCATTATCTTCAGCCCTTTTACCAGAGCTGTTATCTGGTGTCACTCATAAGGATGCATTACGCTTCACATGCTCTCGGTATCAGTCAGAGCATTCCTAGTTTTATTTCGGAACACAGTGCTAGCTGTGTTGGATTGTCTTGAGGGCTCAAGACAATCTCTCTGTTTATCATTCTAGGCTTATACCTTTTGGTCTGCACATCTTTTCCATCTGCAAGATAATTATTGTTGACAGTGTGAGAGCTAAATTCAGAGACTCTGTAGTGCAGGATACGGTTGGAGAGTGGGAATATTCTTCTATTTTTTCTTCTTTTTTTTTCCAAGTCTTTTCAGTTGGACGTTGCAAGCTTTTTCTTACTAGCTGTAGATGGGAGCAGCTCCAAAGGTTGTGTGTCTGCATCTTATTCTTAAGACACACACTAGGTACTCCTGGTCTTCCTTGTCAAAGCTCTTTAGTTTGGGGATAACTCTTCTCCATATTCTTCTGTTTTCAAAATGCAGCCCCATTCCTTTCCTCTTTCTGCAGTCAGAATTCGAGCCCATTATGGATTGAAACTAGCATTTGGTTTTCTGCAAAATTTCTTCATCGCTTCAGTGAAGCAACTATGTTTTATGTCTGTATTTCAAGTTCCATTGTTTGAATACTGTTCTTTCTTTAATTGTAAAGAAGCTAATTTTTCCATATGTATTCTTTTGGATCCTGTCTTTTCTTCCTTTTTCCCATTAATTTAAAATTACTTTGCTTTTGTTTTGCTACATCCATAGAGAATACTCCCAGGCCCTGTTTTTGGAAACAGCACTACATCCAGCCTTGACATTTTTTAGAGCAAAAGATTCTCCAGCTGTGTCCTGCTTGGGTTGGTGTGGGTGAGGTGGGACTTTGTTAGGATGCAAGACTCTCAGAGAGTCATCTTAACTCTGGTCATTCTGGTGGTTGGCTGCTTGCTTGCCACAGATGGGTCTCTTAGAAGGACTAATGACACATAATCTTTTCCTGAAAAAAGACATGGGAATCCCCAGAGGGGTGCGAGTATGCTCTGCTGAAAGTGGTAAAAAGTTTGTTTGGGATGTGGGAGGATCATATAGGGTAAAGTCTCATATACCTAATGTACCTATTCTCCCATGCCACACTTCAGGTGGTGAGGCTTTTTGACAAAAATGATACAATAAAAAAATACATATTTACTTGAATCACTTTTAACATTATGTTATAGGCAGCACACTGTTCGATCCTTTTGTGTCCCTGCTGCTTGATACCACTGTTGAGCCCCACTTACTGGACTGAGACATTTGCCTGGAGAAGCATGTTCTGACTAGTGCCCAGATAATGCACTGAGGATTAGGAAGCAGATGGGTGTGAAGGGCAATATGAAGAAAAGTGAAATAAGATTTTTTGGTGTTTTTTTTTTTCTTTTTTTAATTAAGAACTTTTATCTTTCATTTTACCAAAGAGATTATTTCAGTCTCCAGTAAGGTAGATTCTTCTTCCTCCATTCTCTTTCAGTTCCTTTATCCATGAAGAATACATTTCCCAAATTTATAACATGATCATCTTGAGCCTATTTTTTTTGTGATTTGGATCTGAGGTACAATACACAAGATAGGTAGGGGAAGGAGCTCACTTCTTCTGGAAGCATGTCTGAATTTTGCTGTCAATAGTATTCATTTATTAACAAACATTTTCTGCTCAAGTAGGTTCTGTGCAGTTTCCTACAGTTTCAGAAGCATTGTCATACTTCATGAATAATACCATAAAAAGTATTTGCTGTTTCCACATCCTCTGAAATTCATAACCTCAGTCTTGCTTGTCAGCTTTTCAGAAAGACTATGAATGACTTGCTAGTAATACAGACAATGGGCTAGCCTTTAGGATGCTGCGGTTTTGTTTTGGGTTTTTTGACTTACCTTTTGCTGCCTTATATTTGGTCACTTTTCTGTTTTGAAAACAAGTTTTATTTTGAAAAAGGGTAACGCCAGTAATTCTGTGGAGCAAAATCCTCTGGAGAGCTGTGTTGGCACTGATTTTATGTATTTTCTTTTTTATGTGCAATTCACTGATGCCAAAGATTATGATTTTTTTTTATATGAAAAGGCAAGGAGCTCCTTACTAGGTGGATAGCATAGACTGTCACTAAAAAGGTCTCATTCTGATTTTCTAGAGGTTGATTAAAGCTTTGAGGTGGGATCATTTCTACTCTCCATGATCTTCATTGAACATTAGTTCCTCCATCCTCAGCTGTTCCCACTCTGGCTTTCCAGACCCTCTTTAAAGGGCTACCACAGTAGCTTTTACCTAGGGAGCTGTTATTCTGCTAAGCTTCTGATGAGTACTATGTATTTGGTTTGTATGTATCCTCCTCTTCCAGAGGATAGCTAGTTGTCAGTTCAACTTGATTGCTCAGCATTTATAAAGTTATGGGCCACTTGGCATAACTAAATCCAAATTTATTCTGAATCTGAATTTATTCTGTGCTTCAAGGAAAACAAAACTGTTCTACCTTATGTGGGATGCTAATATTAGCACAAATGCTACTCTTTGGAGAAAAGCTGTTGTTGCACAGATTTGCTTTCATGGGAACAGTCTCACCCCTCTACCACTTGCCCCTTGCCAGATGTTGCAAAATTTCCTGGATAACATTCTGTAGAAACTTGTATTGCACTATGAAGACACAAGATGGTTGGGGCCAGAATGTGTGTAAGGAAGCATCAGTAACAATTTTTCTCTCTGTTTGCAATTAGGGGACTTGGCTGTTCTCAGCAGTCTCATTACTTGATATTTCTCTGAGGGCTGTAGAAATCAGTCTTTGGTAGTTACTCCTTTGGACAGGTAGAGCTGATGTGTATCAGTCATGTAGCCATTTGGCCGAAGGCTGTTACTTTGGCTACCATCAGCATTTCTGGCATTTGGGTCAGAGTGAACATCCTGGCTAGCAGGAGGAGCTCTGGCTATTTATGATAAACGGGACAGACTGCTAGTGCAGAAGATTTTAATCTTTCCACAGGGTTTTGTTTTCAAACACTTGTGAAGACAGGGAAATGAAGGAAAAAACAGGCAGCTTGACAAAACTGCTAGAAGAGATGCTGATTTCTTTACTGGTCCCCCCTGCCCCTCCAAGCCCCAGTCTCTCTTGTTTGAAAGGTTGCAAATACTGGTTAAGATCTCTGATCTGTATTCAGCAGGGTATGTTTGACCTGGGTTTTCCCATTTCTCAAGGGAGCACTGTCAGTGATAATTCACAAAGTAGTCCTGGTCCATTACCCTTAGTAAAACCTTTTGGTGCTCAATACTTACAAATTTACTGAAACAGAGGGTGGAAAAATTACTTAGTCACAGTAAACAGGGCCATCTCCAGGGCTGTGAGTCTCCTGAGGTCCCTTTTCTAGGGAATATGTCTTAATTTTGTGCAAAGCTATAAAGCTTCAATGAGAGAGATTGCAATACAACTGCTCCCATTCTGCCTGTGGCTTAAATATATGATGTTCGTGGTACTTTGTTGTCAGGTGAGAATGCAGGAATTCCTGTAGGAGAGGAGGTTATTGAACCTGAGACTTCCAAACTTTGGGTGAATGATCTAATGCTGGAGAGAAGAAACTGCGCTCCTGTTCAGTGTTGTCCTTTTTGTGTGACTCTGAACCTTCATTTCTTGTTTTTCTTGTTCTGCTCAATGTTCACAAGAAAACTCCTGGATTGCTTCACCCTGCCATATTGCCTCTCCGGGCAGAGTTACTCAAGCCCCCTGTGAGTACCAAGGCTTGCAATTGCAAGGCTTCCTTTAGTTTCTAAGAAGGCTTCCATCTACTTTTTCTTCCTCATCTGGCAGTCAGTAGCAGATGCTTAGCATTACATTACCTGTGTTAGTTGATGCTGATTAGTTACTCATTAGTAGTGACTGTGTCCTCATCACCTGCTCCAAGGAGAGCTTCATACATTCAATCCAGTCTTGTGCAAACACACCTCCTTGCCTACCCACTCCTTCTTTCCGATGATTGCGGCACTCAAGTTGTGCGAGCTGTCCCACCAAGTCTCTGTAATCCCAGTGAGATCATAGTTTTTCAATGGCACATGGACCACTAACTCCTCGTGTTTGTTTCATGTGTGTAGGTGTTTGTGGACAGGCATTTGAGGTGGGCCACCAGTTGTGCTGCTTTCCCTGGGGAGACACGAGAGCTTCTGTCATCCTCCACCCTGGCACCTCCTCACAGCCTTTGTTCTTCCATTTCTCTTCAGGTTATGGCAGTCCTTGGCAATCTGTCCTTATCATCCCATATCCAGGCCCCCAGCAAGCCGCAAAGCTCTTGAGACATCAAGTCAGGCCAGTAGATTGGGCTTCCATTTCCTGCAGGAAGGATTTTTCAGTGACCATCACTCACCTTTGCTTCTTGGTATGGGCATTTGGCTCAGGCTCTGCTGGCTCCCCTGACAGGTCTTGTTCATCCTCATCAGTTCCCAGGTTACTAAATCTGGAGCAGGAGCCTCCCTTCTGCTGCTAGCTTCCCTCCTTTTGGGAGTCTTCATCTGTTGGTCCTTTGGGCATAACTACCAGTTGTCCCTTTTTCCTTGCATTGCAGCATTCATGATCTTCACTTTCAGAGGCTCTGCGAAGATTGTGTCGATCTCTTGTTCACCCTCCCTGGTGCTACACAGTCTGATCACCTCCTTTCCCACCTCAACACAGCTCCTTCACCTAGCAATGCCACACCTCAGCCATGGTGCTCTTAGAAGTAAGGCCATTAGAAATGCCACATCCTCCCTTTGGGGCTTTTTCTGGGTTGAGGACTCCAGTGTGCTAAAGACAGTTGCATCAGCCCATGCTGGGGACCAAGCCCTGTGGCCCATCACCACCATCATTGCAGCCTATCAGGTCCACACTTGTCCCCAGCAAAGTTTCTGGGCCCCTTTGCACCTTTGTTTTGCTAACTGCTGTCACAACTGTTATGGCTCTGTTAGTTGTCTATTTACTGCGCTGCTTATAAATACCATAAATAGAGGGAAAAATTAAAATTTTCATGCTTTTGTTGCCAAAGTTTTTGTTAAACATCAAGAATCTCACAGTTAAACTTTGATCTAAAGGAAATTGGGTTCTGAATTTGGCTGATCTCAAAACATTCTTGTCTCGTGATATGACAAATAACCTATCAGCAGAGGGGAAACTGAAAACACAACTTTGACCAGGTTGTATCGTGAAGTTATTGTTGTGTGCGGGTCTTTAAGAGTTTGTTGCCTCTTTAAAGGACAACTGTAATTGCCACCACTCAGATGAGAGAGAAACATTGTCTTTTGCAGTGTAATTTCTTAGAGCGTGGACTTTCTCAGGGACTGACATTTTTGAAAATTCAGATGTACTATATGGGCTAGTTTGCCTTTATCTATATGCACAAATGTTGCAGAGAACAATGTTGGTGATGTGCTACTTTGCCTTAGAAAAGCTGTGTAGACTTTTCCTATTTACATCCCAGCTAGCCACGTTTCTACTGATTTTGTTCTTCAGGAGAGTTTCAAGTATTCATTCTGGTGCATGGGGTCTGAACCAACATTATACCTTTTAAAAATTAGCATTGCACTTGCCAGATGAAACAGAAAGCAGGAGGACTGCATCTGCCCAACTACATGTACCCTACCTGTAGGATATCCAGAAGCAGCTTCTTTAGGACTGGAGGCAGGTTACCAGATGAGGTGCATCGAGCCAGTGATGCAGTTGTTATGATCCATGTGGAATAGGATGATGAAAGCTACAAAACCTTTTTTAGTGCCTTTTATACAAATCTAGATTGAGGTAACAGTTGATGATGCGTAAGATACCACCCATCCAGTTTCAAAGAATGTACTGCAGATCTAAGCAGTATTCAGAAGACAGTAATGACAAACTCACGTGAAGAGGGATTGAAAAGATTGTGATTATAACCTGAGCAAGTAGGTGAATAAAAGGCATTTTATAAAAGTCTGTAAAATACTGTGAAGCCTTGAGAATTGAATAAGAGAGCCTGTGTTCTCTTTGGTTACACAGGAGCAAGATACTCTGTGATAAATTTAAACCTATAAAGGGATACATTTATTCATGAGGCATCACTTGCTGCCGCAGGTAGTCAGCATGCATTGGGAAGAATAATACAGCACATGTGTGCAGGTCAGAGACTGGTCTCAGTAGCAGCGATGGGACAGAGGGTGCTGTGGTAAAGGTAAGGGCCAGCTATAGAAAATAGGGGGGGGGCTATAAACTGGCAGGTGAAATTCTGTGTAGATAAAAGGTGATGCTCATGGTGTGTATTTGGCGGGGAGAACAGTTCTAATTTCACATATATGATAGTGGCCTCTGAGCTGACAGCTATCACTGATAAGTAGGACCTTGGTGTTACGGAATAGCTTCATGAAAACGTGGGTTTGATACTCATCAGCTTTCAAGAAGGTGCTCAAACATTAGAACTCATTGGGAAGGGAATACAGGACAAATCAGAGATCACTGTTGTGACCCTTGATGAGATGGGGGTGGCTTTTCAGAGTTCTCATAGCATACCCGAGAGAAAACTAAATGGATCTGAGGTGGACTGAGCTTCTATTGGCCTTGCTCTTGCAAAGAGCCTTATCTCTTTGTGTTGGTCATAGTGTGATGCTAGCAGCAGTTGTGGGTATTGGCCATCTCTGCCATCTATTGTTAAAAGTTTGCTTTAGGGTGCTTTACTTTTTAACCTTTCTTCTCTGAGATTTTTGCAGTGGCTTCACTTTGTGGCTGCATGCAGGCAAACTAGCCCAGCAGCAGGAAAATGAGTAAATATAAATTTGTTTAGAAACATTTAAAAAAAATGGAAGAAAGAGCTGGTGTTTTCTTCCATATCAGTGGTCCTCCAGCAGAACATTTGCACCCCATTTTTGCCACATTGGAGAAGAAAATTGGGAAATACTAGTAGGTTGGGGACAGTGTTGTGTTGGACCAGTCTGACCTTTGTCCAGACTACTCATACATAGGAAGCAGTTTTTCCTTCCCTAAATACCTACAGCAATCCCATTGCCTCATCCAAGGCCACTGTCCTTGTTTTTCAAGATTACGTTCTGCACCCTCCCACACCCCACAGTACATTTTATCCATGGGATCTCCCCAGGATTTGTGCTATTGTACAACTTCAGTGGCAAGGAAGCATAGTTTTTTATATGGTTATACTGATGTGTCAGATACTTTGTTATCAGCACGAGGGTTTCCATCCAAGTGGGTTTCAAGTGGGTGGTAGTTCAAGCCCCTCTAACTCAGTCATGGAAGGCTTGGCGATCTGCTTAAGGAGAGATGGCTTATGGAGGGTATCTGTTAGTTCAGCTCTAGTTAATAAATGCTTTCAGATGCAGAGGGTACTCCTCTGAGAAACAAAATGAGTTTTCTCTTTGTGGTTTTGTTTGGGTTTGGTTGGTTTTTTCCCCTCCCATGAAAACATCCATTTTGGGGTGAATCCCAAGACCTTTCATAAAAAATTTGATATTGCAGAATGCAGAGAGCATTTTAGGGATTTAACAATTATTTCCTCTAGATGCAGTCCTCTGCCATGGTTCGGATAGAGACATGAGCAGTTTTGTTCACTGTGATGCCCTGGTTGTACAACCCACCTTTGCCATCCAGCAGTCAGTGTTGATGCACATCTTAGGACAACAGAACTAACCAACTGGGGAATGAATTGAAAAGTTGGGGGTTTTTAAATTGTGGAAATACCTTCTATAGAAAGTGCACAAGTTAAATTTTTTATCTTGCATTATTTTTTATAGCAGAGAGCTGGACTAGCAGAACATGTTTGATACAGAGAACTAAGGCTGAGAAGAAAATTTGAACTTGGAGGGGAAAATAGACATGAATGTTGTTATACAGATAATATGATAAATAACATATGCTTGTATAGTGGAGGTGTTCTGAGTTATGAAGTTGTTCTGTGCTAATATAGGTCAGGTTTTGAACAATAACTCCTTGATCATTACTGGTCTTTGTTCAGGTCTGCTAGTTTTGTCACTAGCGTGCAAGACAGAAAGCATTATACTTTTCCCCTGTCTGTGACACCCTGCCTTCAGAAACATATTCCCTGTGGCTCCACAAATATTAATTGAAAGTGGTCAAGGGTTTAGCAGCTTGGTCTTAATTATTTATTTGAAAATAGAGGAGAGGCTGTGTTTTTCCTGGAATCTCTCTCATTGGAGGATCTGGGCCGTTATGCTCAGCAAGCATTTTTTTTAGCTTAGTCAGCTGCGGCCCGTTGATTACATCTCGATCTCCTCGTGGCTCAGACTGCACTGCAGTAGTTTGCAGTGCCTTGCTGTAGATACTGTACATGTGCAAGGGCGGCTCTGAGTCAGTGGGCAGAAAGATGATGTTGTAGGCAGGACAGTGCATAGCCTGTTCAGACGAGCATGATGAAGGCTGCAGAAATTTGTCAGCTAAATGAGAAAAAGGTATTTATTTTCCAAATGTCTGTGCATAGTGTTAAAAATAAACTTCACTGCAGTGAACAAGGTATTAGAAGAGGAGAGTATGATATGTTTTTCTACCAAGTAGTTTTTTCCCCACTGGAAAATGAGCTATAACACAAAGGATATTAAATCCTACCTCCTGAGACCCCCAAATATTCAAACATAGAAGCCTGGTAGCTTTTGTACTTACTTTGTACTTGAAATATACGTAAAGCAGTAATATTATGTAGGAGATAAACATTTTGCAGTAGAATAAGCAGATTTGTGGACCTGCAGTACTCGGAGTACTATATTAGCTTAGGAAAGGTTATGATTTTTTTCTCGAACTTTGTATTATAAGGAGGTAATTGGAGAAAAGGCTGAAAGCACAGCATAGTCATATTGGTTTACACAGAGATGGGGAAAAGGAAAAACATGGACCTATGTCTTTAAAAATATCGCACATTTAAGATGTTATAGAAATGCCATTTCTCTGGGAATGGGTTAGTTATAAAACAGATCATCATGAAAATTATGTAAATGTTCTCATTGCTACTTTCCATTGTTGGACTTGAGAAGGGAGTTCACATTCTAGTTTAAAACATTACAACTACAGAAAGCCAGTGCAATTGAAATTAATGTATTAATAGCAGACTAACTGATGGCTTTGAAAATCTATTAGCAAGCAAGGACTCTTGTATCTTGTTATTACTAGCTGTTTCTCTGCTTTCCTGCCCTGCAAGCCCTGGTTCAGTGAGGATGACCTCAGATCATCTACATCAGGTTGTTGGTGGTTTTCTTTTATGTAGCAGTGCTCTGGTTAGAGCTCTTTTCCTACAGGCATGAGGGAAAAAGGAAGGACAGCTCAGGCTCATATCCCATATATGCCCGCAGGGAACTGAGATACCATTTTCCATTTCCAAGTGCCTTTACTGCCAAGCTGCCGGGGGGGAAATGGTATGTCTGAATGTGTCATTCCTCCTGGTCAATGCTGTTCCACTTGAAGCTCTGATTATTCTTCCCACTGGACTACAGAGAGAGAAGAGAAAACTATTACTGTGTCTGGTGGTGAGGGAACAGGGGTTTCACTCCCTGGGCAAGTGAATGACTTAAGTTGGATTGCAGGTCAAGTCTCCCCTCCATCAGGTAAGTGCATTTGCTGCCAGGTGACAGAGTGCTTGTCACACACTTTCTCTCGCTTAGTAATAAATATTCAATTATTCTGTGCAAAAAGGATCCTTTCCAACATGGATGTTCTTAGACTCGCATCTCAAAGCGCGCTGTGGCTTAGAGGTGAGGGTGTACTCTGGAAGGAGGGAGATGTGGTTTTCTTGTCTGTCCAAGGGGTGGAGAGATTTGAACTTAGCTCTGCTGCATCTCGGTGATTGCCACGATTGTCTTTTGTCTTCTTCCTTTTGGTAGAAAAGGACCCTCCTCTCCATCTGACTCCAGGAAAGCATTATGAGCTGTAAATCCCAAATGAGATGTGACTAATGCTCTACAACGCTCTCCAAAATATTGCCATTTCAGTGGTTCCCCTGCTCTGTGTTACAGGACATGAAAAAACTCATCTTTCTTATTTAGCACTCCCCATGCTTTCCATGGGGATATTCTGTGCTACTTGTTCCGCAGTGGGACCATGCATGTAAGAAACAAGTGCAGCTCCGAGGCCAAAATTCTCTTGATAAAAATCGAATGATAATTGAAAAATAGGATTACAGCTGGAATAAGCTTTTGATTAAAAAATGCTCATTCGTAACCCTGTTTCTAATGCGAGAAAGGCATCCTCATCTAGAGCACATATTCTGGCACAGGAATTGCATGAGATAGTTGGTGCATGCTATTCAGAAAGACAAAATTATTACCCTGGACTTTTCTGATGTTAAAATCCATTGGAAATTTTGAATTCTCCGAAAGTAAAGAAGGAAAGATGGCATTTTAACTCACCTCCTTCAGGTCTTTTGCTTTGGAAGGAATAGTGGGAGACTACAAAGTAACTTTCTCAAAACTAAATTTCATGCACAATCTACGGAATTCTTAGAACTTGCACATTTTTAGGGAAGAGGAATACTGAGACTCAAATAAGAAACTCCATTGGGTCGACTGCTTTTTATTAGTTGATTTCTGTTGGAGTAAGTATCTCTCAGCCGAGGTCTTTTCCTCAGTTTGCTGAATTGAGTTTTAAGGTTATGTAATATAATACTGGTTCTTGCCTCTGATCAGGGTGGCTGTCACGTTTCTATACTGTGTAGTTGACATCTTAAGATACAGTGACCGCGTACGTGGCCTAAAAGCAGCACTGACTTTCATTCTGCTCTCTTTCAAACCACCACGCTGCATCCCACCGGACAGCGGAGACCCCGCTATTTCTAGGTGGAGCACTGCAGCAGTCACCAGGGAAGGGGAAGATGCCTGAAGCTGGCAGCTGGGAAGCCTGTAAAGTTGGCAAGCCAGTGATTGTATAGAGATTGCTGGTGAGAAGGCAAGGCGGTGGATGCAGAAAAAGCCAAGTATCTTGGGTGGGCACCCATGACAATTCAAATGAGGAAGGGGACATCTCTGTTTGTTTTTAGATACTTATGCGCTGGTGTGAGAACTTGCTCTGGGTGAAAAGGGCAAGAGATGAGAAAGAGCAACTCCCCTGGTTGGTTATTAGATCAGTTTGACTGGGGAAGGAAGGGAGGTGTAGGTATCAGATAATTTTAGGAAGGAAAATCACGGTAGAACCGTACAACTGACCTGTGATTGGGCTGTATGCATCTCCACTCTCAGCTTTTTTTTAATACTATTAGGTGTGATATGTGAGCAGGGCAAAGTTAGTCTCTAGAGGGACCCCTCTAACCATTTTGCATAGCACTCAGAAACTACAGAGGCTCGCTCAACACTTTGTGTCTAAATGAACCCAAGTACGGCATGACCCAACAGCCCTGGGAAGGATGCTGGGAGATGGCAACAGCTAAACAAAAGACCCAGGTTTCTGGAGGGAAAAATATTGAATTGTTTTTTAATTCATTTCTGTTTAATTTTTTTCTCATTTTGTTGGTTTTTATCATGTTTTTCTTTGGGTTTCTCTCTGTTTTACAGTTCTTTTGGGCTCTTCTTTTGAGGCTGTGTTTGATGCGTTGGCTTCCCATCCGCTGCTCGTAACCATCTCTGCTATGAGTTGTGAGTGAGCCATCACCATGCTTCTGGGTTTTCATTTTGTTTTGTGCTTTTGTTATATATGGAAGTCCGAATTACACCTGGTTTTCTTTTTTCCCTCATGATATGTTTGTTTTTTCAGCAGGATCTTGACAGCTACCTAAATATGATGCAGAGTCCTAGAACACTTGGGATTCTGCCTGAGGGGCTGGCAGACATTTGGGTGGTGCCAGAGACTGTGATTTTGTCACTTCTGTGGTTTCAGAGGCAAGGGGAGGGGAGTTCTCTTATCTTACATTTTGGCTCCAGCTTCCTCTATTCATTTCTGACTCCCCACTGGGATAAAATATGCTGCTGTCATTAACGATTCTACAAAGTGCTGCTGTTTAAATTAGCAAGTCAAAACGTGTTTAAGAGGTGCAGAATTTGTCTCCACTGAAGAGGTGGAGATGCATATTCCTGCGTCTCCTCCATAAGCCTAACGGAAGCAGGAGATTCCTAGAAGTCACAGAGATACTTCCTTTTAGTTCAGTTAAAGCTTCCTTTCACTTTTCCTTCTTATCACAACTTTTCCAACAAGTCATTTCAATTCAAGGTATACCTCCAAGTGCTTCCCATGATCTGTGGCATTTCCTCTCTTCCCTTACCACCTTCTCTTTGATCTGTGCTAACTTTCTTTTCATTTTCTTACTGCTGGAAATCCTTTTCCTGTTTCCAGGAGAGGTGGGTTAATGATCCCAGATGACAGCAGGCTGCCAGGGGCAAAGGTGGTGGATCTCATGAGGTGTTTGCACAGGCTTCTAGAAAGTTGGGGGGGAACCAGTGGTCCTGTTCCCTGAGAGTACCACAGGTGTAAAAAACAGCAGGAGAAAAGTACTGGCATCCAAATACAAGGTTTCAGGAAGGAAGATGGAAACTGGGACATTCAAAATACCAATCTAGGGACCAGTGAGGCAAGAGGAAAAATTTTAATCTCTGTGTATGAACGTGGTGTAAGGAGCAGGGATTCAGATTAATGAGGTAATACAAGCATTCCTGAAATAGACGGAGCATATACAGAAAAGACAGATTTCATGTGAATGGTAAGGGAGACACTGTTGGCACTTAAAATACAAATGATCATGAGTGTTTGAACTGGAGAATGATGAAGAGCCGATGGGTGCAAAAGAGCACAGTTTGGAACAATGCATCCACTTCATACAGGATTTCGTTACCTAATTCTGTCTTTGTGAGGTAGTGTACGTTGTTAATATATTAAAAGGAACGCAGAGTATAATTTTTGCTCTGTGATAGTGATCTAACACATTCTCCCAAGCTAAAACTCATTTTAAATCAGGTTCTAACACAACACAATATACTTCATATCTCTGTCATCTCCCTGACAGCTCTGTGTAATAAGTTACTTTAGCTTTGTGCTAGACACAGTCTGAATGCAGGATGAGATATACTTTAGACTGAGTAACATTTTTGTTAGTAATACTGATGTAGAAAAATGAAATCATGTATACTTTAAAATTGTATTTCAGCTTGCTAGCTTATTACCTTCTTATAATTTTGGGGATTCAAACTAGTTGGGTTATATATGATTCCACAGTCTGAAGGTCCTAACAGTTAAAATTTCAGTTTTGTGTCAAATGTGGACTGGACTGGACAGCAAGGATGCTTATCCAGGCTCCTTTCCACTGCTGGCCAATGCAGTGGTGGGATGAATTTTTTTCACTGGAAGAAATGAGGAGTGTAAAGAAATCATCTGGAAAATTAATGTTGATGAATTCAGAAGAAAAGTCAGTAACAGTTGGGTGTACAGCATGTGCTACAATAAATGCTCAGGCAGGAACTGTTTGTTTGGATGAAAAACAAGGTATCTCCACAGCCATGGAAATATTTGATTGCAGTGATTAGTGACACAGTCAAAAGGCATGACTAATTGCCTTGTGACTGGCAGGGCAGTCAAATATGGTTAAAAGAGGTGAAACCTTTATGAGAAAAAGATGCTGTTAACACAGTTAGCATCTGCCTATTTTGTTCAAATCTCTAAACGTCCTGTCAAAACAATTGCGAAGTCTTGCTCAGTTGCAGTGCTCTCCCTTCGCTGAGGTACCGCATGAGAGAGGACTGGAGCGAGACCCCTTTGGCTTCACCTGCCGGACTGGCTTGGTTGTTGGCTGTGGGACAGATGCACAGTTAAAAGATGGCTGGGCTTTTGGTTTGCTTCTGAAAGAGGAGGGGAATACATTTGCAAACTGCCTAGAGTTGTTTTCGGAATAGATCCAGTTAAAAACTGCAAAGATAGCCTGTCTGCCAGAAATAGTAAGTATTGATCTAAAAAGATTTTCAGAGACATTACCAACCATACTGAAACCAGCACATGTGGTATACTTGGTTCAGTACATACACAGTTGATCACTGAAGACACTGAAGTAGGGAAAGACATGGAAGACAAACTCCCATGGACTGCAAACATTGAACAATATTTGTTCTGAAAACATTACGGGTTGCACACTAGAATTGTTCACAATACGCTCTTATTTTATGGCTCATGAAAGGTATCCAAACACACTAGCTTCCACTCATAATGGAAAAGTGGAATGTCCTCTGGTTTTTGAATATGTAGAGGACATTTATGGTGATGGTTGATTCCAACAGATGTATTCCAGTGGCCAGTATTCTGCTTTTCAGCAACTCACATCAGTGAGTTCATTGGAATTCTGAAAACAATTTTGCAATCATTTGTCAATGGAAATCCTAAATGTATGTTCCGGGAGGAATGAAGTACATGATCATGAATATAATATCTTGACTATTACCTGCTGCTAAATAAGTAGCTTACAGCTCAGGCTGGTGTACTGCAGGATTAAATGGTGCTTAAAGTGCATGGGATATGCATACGGGTTCTCCTTGTGGAGTATTTGATTAACATAAAGGAGTCATAAGATAGACTTGTAGCTTTTTTTGCTTGGAGTCACTGTAACTTAAGAGCTGCATTATACACCATTCAGGTCTGTGTTAGTGGCACAGTGTTGGTGAATTTGTTTAAAAAACATTTCAAGTTTTATTCTTTCTGAGGGTATTGAAACTCAGAGCAACTTTCCTGTACCCAAAAGGAAGCAACTGAATTGTACGTATTTAAACAGACAGAAGGGTGCCCTGGAATAAAAGTACAGAGTTTTAGGCTTAGTTCTGAAAGCATAGGCACAGCTGAAAGAACAACATGAATCAACTGACCTAAGTGGGACAAGTTACCAAATTAGTTATTAATGTGCTTAACTTTCTGCAGTAGTAGTTCTTTGCCCAAGCTTAGCCTTATGATGGAAGATGTCTGGGCCTGAACCAGGTTTTGCCACATGAATTTTGAAAGTACTGCTGTTAACTCTGGTGCTTCTAGCTAAGCTGAAAGGATTTGGTGGATGTCATTATTTAAATGCAGTTTCTTCAGAACAATGACATCTTCAGTAAGTGAACTCACATGGTCTAATGTTCTTGTGGAGGCAGCAGTGGAAGGATTTGGAAGTGTTGCTCAGTCCCCAGAACAGAGAAAGCCTCCAGCTTGGAAGAATAGGCGTGGGAGGATTGCCTTCTTCCCAAGGCCACTAGGTCGAGCCTCCGCTTCCCGAGGACGTGAAGAACAAGAGAATCAGAGAAAGAGAAAATAAATGTACATCATTTAGGGTACACTGGGAAGAATCTGGGAAAAAAAGCAAGAACTCTAAAAGTCAGAAGTTGCTAATTAGTTTAAGTC
The DNA here is from genome assembly GCA_026212715.1 of Elanus axillaris. Classification (NCBI taxonomy): domain Eukaryota; kingdom Metazoa; phylum Chordata; class Aves; order Accipitriformes; family Accipitridae; genus Elanus; species Elanus axillaris. Next base: position 20,118,924 of record JANZLQ010000057.1, read on the forward strand.
GTACAGAGGATGTCGACGATCAGTGTCAGCGAACGCATATGGTCACCTGCCCTGTGTCAGAGTAGGGGATCCCTGTTCTTGTCCTGACCAGGCTGCGCTCAGGCTTTGCTTAGCTCATGTTATTCATGACTCAGTTTTGCACTTGCACTTCTTTACTAGCTTTTCCCTTGGCCTGGAGTTTAAAAAGGAAAATACGATCTTGGATAATGTTCTTAGCTCTATGCCTAGACTATTACTATTCTAACCTGTCACTGTAACCACCTTGCCCTCTCTGTAAAATAAGCTTTTCTAGAAATGCAGACTTGGAGAATGCTGTCTGTTTAGCTGGCTGCTAGAGCAGATGAAGGCAGTAAGAGCTTTGTATCCCTTGGGTACATATGAAATGACAGTATAGACAAGAAGTTCTCAGGAGTTAGCTGCACAGGGGATTTAGTAATCTGCTCGGTCTCTGATATCTTCTGTTGTCTCCCTTCAGCCTCGCAATGTTGCTGGTTTTCGAGGAACGGTCCGCTACGCTTCGGTCAATGCACACAAAAACCGAGTGAGTATTTTTGTGTTATAAGGAGTTAACAGCAAGCTTATTTCTCCTCAGAAGCCTGTTTTCGGGAGCAGAGGAGTCAGAGGCATGAGTTCTGGTTTGTTACCTACAGAAGTTAGTGTATCAAATGAATTCCATTAGGTAGTCAAGGCTGTTGACTGTAAAATCAAAATTATGATTCAGTTATTGGATCCTCTCTAGTTGGCAACCTTAATAATTGTAATTGTTGCATTTTAAGGGAAAGAAAAAACACACTAAAGTGAAAATCAGGTTAAGTGCCAGGCTGCTTGCTGCTAGTTTCTAGAAGCGCTTGGCTGTGCATTACCAAATGCCAAGTCCCTAAATCCATTCTCCACCTGGAATTTTTAATATTAACATCATGCCATCAGGTGAAGAGCCCCCTAGTGAAAGCTAGGTTTATTTTTCCCTGAAAAGAGCCATTATTTACATAGTGTCTGGTCTGTTTCATTCTAAACGCTTCCAGAAGTCTCATCCAACATTCTTCTCAAAACACTCGTTTGTCCTATTTCAGTAATGTTCCTGTGTAGACAATAAACCATAAGTCCTCTGGTTCTGCATTATGTGCCTTACCAGATGGAAACTATCAGCCCTCCTGCATTACCTCCAGGTTTTTGGCCTTATTTGGGATGAATCTGTAGGATGACCTGTGCCATATGAGGAAGTTTCAAGGTTTTTTTAGGGAAAGAAGTTATTGTATGCAGAAGGTGGAAAGTGTGATGTGGCGAGGGCAGTTGAATGCCATCATGTGAATTCATTCTGTTTCCTGGGAGACACTGAGAAACCTGAAGTATAATTTTTGGAAGAGCTGAATAGTGCCAGCTGTAGCTGGCATCAGCTGAAGGTATATTTAGACACAAAAAATGCTGTATAATGCATGCTATTCTTAGAAATCATGTTCTAGACATCGGATGTTGAGCACCAAAAATCATTTTATGTGCTTTGACAATTTCAGCCTTAATCCCTACGTTTCAATTTCCCATTTGCTAGGCCAGGAGAAGAGTGGTATGTAGAAATGTTACAAATCTGTAAATTGTTGTCGTGCTTGATGATGAGTGTTTTGCAAAAGCCCTTGAGTAAATGCTGTCTTGCAAAAAGAGTTTGAATGATAGTTAGCTTAAAAATAGTAATAAAACCCACTTTGTACACACAGTTTGGTTTTTTTTCTTAATCTAGCTTATTCCATGTCCCATTAATAAATATACCACTCCTGTATACTCAGTGAGGGAAAGTCCTATGGAAAACTTGTGCTTGTTATATAGATAAAAATCTCTTAATATATTCACAAAAAGGAAAACAAATGAGGTTATTCAGGTACTGTATTGATATTGCCAAGTTTAATAAATGCTTGATTTTGCATCTTTAATCTGGCTTCTTTAATCATTGAATGGAAAGTATGACTTTTCTTCCTGCTTTTTAAAATGAGGTAGCTCATCTGGAGAGCACACTTGGACTGCTGAGCAGCATGGAACTTTGCTCCTCAGTTTTCGTCTCTCTTTTCTCCAGGAGATGGGTAGACATGATGATCTGTGGTCCCTCTTTTACATGTTGGTGGAGTTTGCAGTTGGTCAGCTTCCGTGGCGAAAGATCAAAGATAAGGTAGGAAACTCAGTGTCTATGCTTAAGATAGGGTGCTATATTTTTATTATTATGACTCTTACTATTCCTCCTGCAGTTCAGTGCATCTTTTTTGCTGAAGTAAAGCCAGAGCCTGATTTTCATCAGATCTTGCTGCAAGATGCTAACCTGCTTTTGTGTGTTCCGACGCACAGTGTGGAGCTTGTCTTATTTGGAGTAACTAGACATTTTCTTATGCATGTTGTTAATCATATTTGATCAAGTGACTTTGACTTTGTTCTTGCAAAGCAAGCAACAAAAGCAGAAAGGCTGAGCTGTCCTTTAGACAGATAAACAGGGCCTTTAGAAAGGTGGGAGGATAACGCTTTGCCATGCTGAACAAGGCAAATGGGAATTGCAACTGGAAAGTTAAACAGAATAAAGCTAACCGTTCATGTTGTCTTGCAAATACTTTATGCTAGAGAATAAAATTCCTGGAAGGAAACAGGTCACCTGTGCAGAAAGCTGTGCTAAAGGGACAGCTTCTGAGGAGTGTTTCCAACTCAGGATTCCCCTTTGGCCTTTGCCCACAGTGATCAACCTCACTTTGCTAGGGACACCACATCATAGAAGTGTGCAGACACAGCGCTGGGTCTAAGAAGAGGCCGTCTTCCAGGAATGATAAGACTATATGGTATTCCAGGAATGTTAAGACTGTATGAATATGAAGCAATAGAAGAGGTTCTTGGCTCTGAGATATTTTCTTTTTTCCAGGAGCAGGTTGGCATGATAAAAGAAAAGTATGAACACCGAATGCTGCTAAAACACATGCCTTCAGAATTCCACCTTTTTCTGGACCATATTGCAAGCCTAGACTATTTCACCAAGCCAGACTATCAGGTAGGCACCTTTATTGTTACTGATCTGATGCATGGCACTCTGGATTGGCATTTGAATTTTCTAACATTTCCGTGCACGTGTTCATGTATGGCTGAGGAATACCTTTGCAAGGACTGGAGAGAAAGGTTGGACTGGACAGTTCTTCAACATCTCAAAAGTTTTTTCTTCTCCTTCCACCACCCTGTCCAAAATAATCCTATACTCCAGGCCAGAAATCTCTCCCCAAGCAACAGAGTACTTTTGGCTTTCATTAAAACACAGAAGTGTTGACATCCTCCAAATGTGACAGAATTTTATCACAGCTTGCCAAAGTCTGCAGAGCCTATGCCAACAGCTTAACAGTACGCACCAACCTCTTTGTTTTCTTGCAGACTCATCTGGGCCTTAGCTATTACTATCTCTTTCGTTAATACTCAACATACTTTTTTTCTCCCATTCACTGTTTGCTATCAGCATGTATGTGATCAGTTACAATAGCTCAAACAACACAATATAACTGAGGCAACTTGATTCTATGTCCCTTTTTTATCACAGTCGTTCTCTCTGTACATTAAAGCCAGAATGATGAAAACAACATTTTATTAGCAGATCTGTGCAGTCTTATAAGAGTGCCTGCTCCTGTTGATAGTGCATCAGATGAGTGGGAAAATGGTAGGAGGGTGTTCCAGCAAACTCTCTCCAACAGTGCTTTTGTATTTTAGCCACGTACATGTTGCAGCATAGCAACCACAACTTTCTAAAAAAGAAAAAAAAAGGCAAATACATTCTGGATAGTACAGTGGAAAAATAACATTTGCCACTAAGATGGAGCGCTATAGAGGGATGGAAGTGGACTGAGGAGATGCTGAGGGAGATGGATTTGTTTAGCCTGGAGAAGGAAAATCAGAGAGGGGATCTGATTGCTGATTTCCACTGCCTCAGTTGCAGGGAGAGAAGAGGCAGACTTTTCTCAGAGGCAGCAAGGGAAATTGTGACTAAATCTGGGGGGTGAATCAGAATGAGGGTTCTTAAGTACGAAACAGGTACCTAGAGGAGTTGTGGAATTTTCATCCTTGGGGATTTCCAAAAGTTGACTGGATGAGGAACCTGATCTGACTTTGCAGTTAACCCTGGTTTGAGCAGATGATTGGATTAGAGGTCTCCAAAGCTCCTTTTGAACTTACACCCCCCTATATTCTATTCCAGTTAAAATAATTGTGTCCTAACAGTACTGAAAAGCCATCCTTGAGATGGAAATGGAAGATGTTTCCAGACAATTTTAGTGCAGTACAAATCATGAAGAGCACTTTCATGGTGGGGGATTTGTCCGAAGCTGCGAATTGCCTCTTTGCCTTCAGTTTCTTGCAGGTACAGCTCTGGGAAGAAGCCTCCAAAAGGGAACTCCCCACAAAAGTCTGGCATTGCAGCTTGCCACCAAAAACTGATTCTTCTAGCTTGACTTGGAGGCCTATTCCAGCCAGCAAATTCTCCAAACATCTCAGCTCCAGAGATGTCTTTATATTGATTTACCTGGATTTATTACTGTGAAAGATTAAAAAGTGTATCAGGTGGCATCTGAATTTGTCACCAGTACCAGACCCTCAGGGAAATTAAGGAAATTGGGAAGTATGGCTGCTAATATATAAAGTCATGGTTTATTTAAAAATTGGAACGACAGGATTAGAAATAAGGAAACAGAATAAAACATACATGAATGTAATTGGAATTTACAGGTCACCATTTCCCTTCTTAGCTTTTTAATATGTTTCAATTTAAGATGTATGCTACTCACCAGGTGAGGATTATGATGGAATGCTGTCTTTTAGCTGGACAGGTTTGGTGTTTCCTGTAGCTAGCCAGCACTAGTCGACCTCTGAATTCTCCTCTTTGAGAGAAATTATGATGAAAGGGCAGCTTCACTGGGCTGGAGAAAAGGTATTTCTGGCCTAGTAGCATGTCTCCAACAGTGTTAGTTGTGCAAAGATTATAGAAGAATGAATATTTAGTGACATTTCCCCAGAAAACTCTCCAAGCTTGAGGATCAAGGATCCTTGAAGCTCAAGAATCTCCTAAACCAAAAATGTCTCTGTATTTCAGAGCCCTCAATGAATTTGTCTTCCATGAACTTGTCTAGTCTTCTCCTGAATTCATGTAAAATCTTTAGCATCCATCATGTGGCAGGGAGATACCACAGCTTAAGTGCTTGCTGTGAGAAGAACTACCTTCTTCTGTTTGTTCTGAACTTGCCACCTGCCAGCCTTATTTAATGCCCCTTACATCTCGGACATAACTGTGAAAGCTGGTCCCTAGCCCCTCTGCTTCTTCCCAGCCACACGGAATCTTACAGGCCTCCACGGTATCACTCTCTGGTTACTCTTTTGCCCAGACCCAAACTGAAGGATCCTCATCTACTTACTTGCTTTTTGCCCAGAAGGAAACCTTTCCACACCTTTGGTTTGTGTCTTCCTCTGAACCTTGTCCAGTTGTACCTTTGTGAGGTGAGGACTTGCCAGCATTGCATGTTCAAGACATATGTAGCCCACGAACTGATAAACTGCAGTTATGATGTTATATTCCATTCCTAAGACTTCCTGATATTTTATCTGTTTTACCCAGTGGAAATGCAGTTTTGATTTCTCCTATTTCTGTGTACCAAGTGAAGCTTTGGCTTCTTTTGCAGTAGCATGAGGTTTTGGTAAAATCCTTCCTCTCCCACCTCCATCAGTTTGAAGTAGGGAATGATGCATAAACACTGCATGTGAGCATCCAATAATAAGATCATTCGGACTACTCCCTCCTCCCTCACTGTCTGAATTCTCATGTATTATGTCTGTAACTTCTGATGTATGTCTTCTGGCTTTTCAGGATGCTGGATATCATAGGATGCTTTTGGCTTTAGAAAGAGTCCAGACATGAATGTAAGAGGAGCCGTACTGGGTCAGCCCCTCCTTTCTTGATCCTTTGTAAATGGGGACAAATAGGGGACTGGCTGCTGCTGCTGTCCGCCTTGCTTCAAGTGGTCCATGCCCTGAAGTTTGCTGTCTTTTTCTTCAGCTCTGCCACCATCAGCATCTGGGATTGTCCCTTTAAGCAGATATGTTAGTGTGAAGGATGGGAAAGGGAGAGGGGTGAAATACACCTATAGCCCTCACCACCATTGTGCAGCATGCCTTAACTGATCCATGAAAGAAAAAGCAACTGCATTTGCTATCTTCAGACCTGTTTTATCACTGTCACAGGAAGAAAGTTTTAGAGATGGAAGGCAATGCACATACTTCATCTCAGTGACCTCACGACTTCCGCACCCATCCTCTCTTCTCCATATTGTTGTTTAAAAAAAAGCAAAGCAAAACAAAACAAAAAACCAAAACAAACACCCCACATCACAAACAAACAAAAGAACCCCAGTCCTCTCCCACCACTCAGAGCCACATTTCTCTCTCTCTCTCCCATCTACCCCCTACCCTGATTTATGTCTTTTTCTGTCTTGTGCGAATTCTCTCCTCTCTCTCCTAGTTTTTCAATTCTCCTACTTGCATTCTTGCCCCCCTGTGATGGGTTTTTTTCTTTTTTGCACTTGTTAGCCACCATGATTATCTCTCATTTGCCTCAATTAAATAATTAAACTACTGTCTTTTCCCCTATCAGCTCTGACTGGGAAGACCATAATCCTCCTTAACACATGAAAATAACGTTGCTAATACTCAGGACCTCAGCTGACGATCTGCAGCACCCAAGTAGTCGCCTGCCTTGGGAGGAAAATGGGATTACTCCATTGCATGTCTGCAGCAGGTTTGCTCTTACTTAGCCAGTGATCTTAGCTGGGCTCAGAAGCTAATGGGATGGTGAGCCTTTTCTTCCTGGACCTACTCCCCATGGCGGTGAAGGTTGCCAAGATCATACTTGGTCACAGACTGTGGCTCTAGATCCATGGGAAGTGTCTGGTTCTTAACCATTGACATCTATGCCCCAAGGCCAAGCCATCAGATAGTGTTTGTCAGTAGTCATCTGCCTTGCCTTCCATTTAGATTGTCCTAAGCACACTTTTAGACCATCTTAAGCACACTTCATGCTGAGGGGCGATTTTATCACAGTTCTGGGCCCCTGAGATCACATTGGAAGACATAGATACCAGGCTGTAACTGAAGACTAAGTGTGACTGGAGACCACTATTCTCTGGTGGATAGATGGCACAAGCTTTGCCTAGGCATAGGTGAAGAAAATGATGGTAGAATAAAATAGAGTTGAGCTGTCACATGATGGATCTTGCTTACACCTTGTGTTTTTGCACTTCTTGGGCTCATGGCCTCTGACATCAGGCCTGTCCCTTTCATGGATCCTTGTCAGTATTGGTTCATGGTTAGGGTCAAACTTTTATCGCTTTCACAGCAGGAGGATGTGGGCATTACAGCAACACTTTGGGGTTTTCTGACTCATTTGACAGCAAGAGGGACATGCCTTTTTCCTGGCATAGTGAAGATAGGATGTGAGAAAGGTGCATGAAAATCTTTCCTGCTACAGTTGCATGCTGGGTCCAACTGGTAGAGGGATAGTTTCAGGTGTGGTTGGGGAGGTGGCTGGCTTCTCTCCCCAGAGATCCATCTTTTTGCAGTGAGTATCAGAAAAGGAATGGTGACCTTTGGTCCTGGGAGATGATAGAATTTGGAGTGTCTTTGCCTGGGAGCCCATCAGATTCCCTCAGCTGGTGGATTGTGAATTGCATTTCACCCAAGAAAAAGTGATCACACTATCTGTGATTGTATAAGACAATGGCTATCTTGTACACATCCAGAGCAGAGGTGGGGAGGTAAGAGCTTTGTCCATGGACCTCTTCCTTTCACATGCAGTCGATACCAGATATTGTCAGAGCATTTGGGAAGGACTCTCTGTGGACAACCAGTGCCAGTTTGAGACCTCTCATGTTGGCCAAGTTATTGGAAGTCTTCCATCATGGCGTTAGTGTTTTCTCCCCCGGCATCCCTCTAGGATTTGTATCAGGAGCATTACTTTATCAAAGGGCGATCCCTGCCACTTAAGAGGCGTGCCTAATATTTATTCTTCAATACTGTGTTGGGGATTACAGTGCAAATTAGAAACTTGAGCAAGAGCAACTTGCCACACCTGAAGTTTATGCTGAAAGATTCCGTCTTCCCAGATGAGCCCCAGAGAATTCAAGGCTGGAGCATCTGGACAATCCATAACTGTTTTGGGACCTTTTTCACCTGCTATTTCGGGTCTGACTGTGGTTCATTTCCTGAACCTTGCCAGGAGAAGGCATTTGACAAGATGTATCATGACAGTTTAATGGGTAATTTCTGCACAATTGGCTGCTTCTCTCTCATTCTATGAGGCATCAGCCCAAAACATGGGATGCTACTACAAAATGTGCAATTCAGCTTTATGTCTTCATGGACATTAACATCTTTAGTACAGAAACATGTTGGGTCTCTTCTTTATCCCACCAGTAGTTCTGCTGCGTTTGTCACCATATTCTCTCCCCATATAGACTTTAGGCTGAAGCCTCCAAGTTCTGCATTATTTAACTGAATAATTTCATTAGAAATGCAGGACCTCACATATGGCTGTGTTGGCCTAAAGTGTCCAGTTTCCCTTTGACAGCAGAACGTCAGATTTCCCTGCGTAACGCATTGATGCACAGAGCACTGTTGCCAGTAGCTTCATTCTCTCCTAAAGAATATCTGTTCTTAGAAAGCAACAAGCGTAAACCATGTCAGCATGAGCATGTGTACTTGCAGTCTTATAAAGAAAATTGTATCATCCTTTTTACAGTTTCTTCTGCAGCCAAATGTGGCAGGCCACAATGTTGTACTGGTTTTGGTTGGGATAGAGTTAATTTTTTTAGTAGCTGGTACAGTGTGTTTTGCATTTAGTGTGAGAATAACGTTTATAACACACTGATGTTTTAGTGGTTGCGAAGTAGCACTTACCCTAAGTTAAGGATTTTTCAGTTTCCCATGCTCTGCCAGCAAGCAGTTACACAAGAACCTGGGAGGGAGCACAGCCAGGACAGCTGACCCAAACTGGCCAAAGGGATATTCCATACCATAGAACATCATGCGCAGTATATAAATTGGGGGAGTTGGCCGGGAGGGGCCGATCACTGCTCAGGGACTGCCTGGGCATCAGTCAGCAGGTGGTGAGCGAATGCATTGTACATTATTTGGTTTTCTTGGGTTTGCTTTTTGCTTGTTTTTTATTTTATTTTATATTATATTCCTTTTCACTACTATTATTATTGTTATATTTTTATTATTATTGTTAGTATTACATTTTATTTTACTTGAATTATTAAATCATTCTTATCTCAACCCACATCTGATTCTCCTCCCCATCCTACTGGGAGGAGGGGGACTGACGGAGCGGCTGCGTGATGCCTAGTTGCTGGCTGGGCTTAAACCATGACAACTGTGCGTAAGCATATAATAGGGCTCCTGACCAAGCTGCATTTGAGCCAGACACTGCAATGAGTCTGCATCCTAGGACTGTGTTTTCCTGTTTTGTTTACATCTTCTGGCAGCCCTTGAACTTCACATATCAAATGTACTGTTCTGCATATGTCTGGTCTACAGGAAAGGTGAGCTGAAGTTAAGGCTTTAGAGTTACAGTAACAGCCAACTGCAAGATTTCATCAAATCAGTAGATTTAAAGACTTTTTAGATTTAAAGAAATTTTTCTGTAGATTTAAAGAAACTTCAGTTACCAAGCCAAAACCAGCCTGAGAAACAACTGATATGATTTTATGATATTTGCTTTCTTTTCTTGGTACCTTTCATAGGTAAGAAGGAGATGAGAAGCTGCACTTGGTCCTTATGCTCATACCTCAGATTTTTTGTGAGAACCACCCTCAGCTACTTAATGTAAATTGTTTTTGTAAATTTATTCCAGCTAATCATGTCCGTTTTTGAGAACAGCATGAAGGAAAGAGGCATCACTGAAAATGAAGCCTTTGACTGGGAGAAGGCTGGTACAGATATCTTGTTGTCCACTAGCACCTCTACTCCACCACAGCAAAACACGAGGCAAACAGCAGCCATGTTTGGGTGAGTATTGCAGTTACGCCAGTCAGAGTATGGACATCTTCAATAACAAGCTCAGTAACAAGTTCATTTTTGAAAAACTTCAAGGCCATTATGATCCTGGGAAGTTGGAACTGCATGGCAGACACTACTTGATTTGACTTTATGTATATTAACATACATCTAAGGTGGTGGAACCCAGTTTCAGATCCTCACTGTCCTGAAAACACATTTTCTATTGGGGATGAGTGTGTGGTTGTTGGAGTCACATTAAGGGATGTCTGGAGACTTTTAGCCAGGATTGATGGAGCCCCTATGTTTGTTTGTATATTTTGCATATTATATGGCATATGTGGCTAGAGCTTCTGTGATAGTACCTGCTGGGAGGCAGTTGTTGCCTTGCTGTGGGGTGGGTTTGTGATTGATAGTGAGCTGAACACAGCAGAGTGCACGTACTCGTCACACCTCGAACACAGGGTATTTCGTGTGCTCACACAAAGGTGCACCAAGCTTGGGGCTCAGAGATGGAAATGAGTCCAAAGAAAAGGTGATAAAGCTTAGTTCACTGGTCTGTCTTGGTGCTTTTGAGGGGGCTGACATTAAGGGATAACAATAATCCTTAGTAGTACTATGGAAGAGAAAAGCTTAGTATTATAGAAGGTAAAAGGTATAAGGCCTATTAAGCTTCATTTGCTCATGCAAAGAGGGGAAGTTTCTTCTAAGATAAATATAGTGTAATGGGCACTTGTGAAGAAGTTTGCAGCCTGTGTATCAAGGGTCCCATGATGCTTTTTACTCATCCATCCCACTGTCTTTGCAACTGCACCTTAGGTGGAATCCTCTTGTTCTGTTTCTGTTTGTCATATCTGGGATAATGCTGCACTGCCTGTTTTTTCAACCTGGTAATACCCTAAAAGCTGCTAAGGAATTTCTGTGGGGCAGTGTGATAGGCCTCCTTCTTTAAGAACTAATAATTTTACCTTTCTTCTTCTCTCTTCCATAGGGTGGTTAATGTCACTCCAGTACCTGGGGACTTGCTTCGTGAGAACACTGAGGATGTCCTACAGGGTGAACATCTAAGTGATCAAGAGAATGCTCCTCCCATCCTCTCAGGCCGGCCAGCGGAAGGTCTTGGTCAGACTCCAAACACCCCTTTCAATGAGGCTGAAGTTTGGGAAGAGACAGATGTGAATCGCAACAAACTCAGGATCAGCATCAGCAAAGTAAAGAACATGTATTTGTTTCCTGTAGCTGTTGGATTTAGGGCAGTGGATTCATAGACTATTAGAAGCCACATGGACTCACTGATGTAGCACCCTATATAATGCAGCCTGAAAAGCACTGTGGAATTTCCCTGTGGAAATAGGAAATTGCAAACAATTTTCTCACAGAGCAAAAGCCATTGGGATTAATTTGGATCTTTATGCAAATAACATTTTGGAGGCCAATAATGTTTGAGTGAATCTTTTGTACAATCATATCATTATCTAGGATCTTGATATTTCAGTCAATGGAATTCTAGTTCTTACATAGTTGATACAACATCAGAAATGTCCCAGGTTTGAAAATTAGAAACCAAAATTTTATTGTGTCCTAATCTCTTGGGTAAATAAATTTCATCAGAGATGTCTTTATAAGCCATATTTTTTCTACATCTGGAATCATCACTAATTTTTCGCTTCCAATTTTTTAATTTTCCTTTCTAAGGATAGCACAATCTATAAGGAATATCTAATGATGGTTTCACCCCTGTGAAGAGTGAGACAAACTATCACTTAATATTCTTATATTTCTGCATTCCAAGATCATATTAGACTTTTTAGCTTGCATAAAGTGTATACTTAGTTGGTTTTCTTCATAGTCCCTAAGATGTTTCTGAGTCCTTTCTTGTTAATGTTACCTAATTTCTTGGAGGCATTCCCACTGAATGATGATTCCGTAGTAAATGTTAAGTATGAGAATCTAGCAGTTAGTTTATTTATTAGATCAACTTACATATTGTAAGTAAATTAGTATTTGTTGTGTTGATCTCAATTCTTATTTAAAAATCAGAATCTCACATGGCATGACATCAGATACATACAGAATCTGTTAGCAGAGAAACCTTCATCAAACAGACTTAAAATATTATCAGGGCATATCAGATTCACTACACAAACCTTTCTTTAATGGACATTTGTGGAGTAGCATGTTAAATCTACTAGTCTTCTGGGTCTGACCAGAATTCACTTCAGTCTCTACTGGCACAAAGTTAGTCCTTCTTTCATCCCTGTAGATATCTCCACTATCCTTAGTCTTATTAGGAAACATTATTCATGGTCAGGAAATAATCTCATCTAACTTGCTTAAAGTCTCCAATGCAAATAATTTGGATCAACGTGTTATCTGTATGGAACACTACCAGCGGCATTCCCCAATACTGACAATTGTAAACCAAGTTCAGATCACTTCTTCATCTCTCACTGGTAAACTGTGTGTATTCCCTGAAGTTCTCATTCAAAGGCACTTGGAAATAAGAAAAGCCTGGTAGAGTGGGACAGTTCTGTTTCCACAACATACAGGAAAAAAAGAGTATTACAGAAAAATCCTGGTAACTTCTATGTGTTTTTCTGTTCCTTTGAACCACCAGGTGCCATGATGCGCTTCAGTCAGATTGAGATGTGCACAAGGGAGTCCTAAACGTCCTTTTTGGGTGCTAGTTGTACATCATGTCTTAGGTACCTAGCGCTATCATTCACAAGCCTTGTCATAACAGTGGCTAGAGGCAGGATAGGTTTCTACAAGATCCACAGCATGACCAGGTGACTGTCCCGCCGAGGGATATGCTATTTCTTGTTGGTTTACTGGCAAAGGAGCTTAGGGAGTTAGTCAGCATGACAATGAGCACTTCAGTTCTGACAAGCTTGGTAGCTATGCAGAAGTGTATGAAATAGAGCCCAGGGCATCATGCTTTCCAAAGCTGAAGAAGTCTGTCCTTTCTCTCTGTGCGGGTATTATCTTTAGTCTGACTCTTGCCTGTCCTTTCGCTCTGCTAGGTTTATTATCTTTAGTCTGACTGTTCGCTTAGAGAGAATCAGTTTTTATTTAAGTCACAGTCACCACATGGAGAAAAAAAGGAGGCTGCAGACTTGATACAAAAGGGCACAGCTTCACCTCTGCTTGTTATCTCAGGCATCCCTTGTGTCTTCAGAACCACAAGGGCAGCTGGTGTGTAAAACATCATTCTGCTATTGACAGCTTCACTATCCTTCATCTTCCAGTCTTGTAGCACTAGAAGTAACTCTGGCTCTCCCTGTCTTGCTTTTTGTATTTAGGTGATGAGTAGATCTTGCTATGTTTTTTCTCCCCAGTACCTCTCTAAGGTCATCTTTATTTCTCTGTTCGCTCAGTTCAGACCTCCTTCTGTCCCACTTCTCCCATTTCTATGCTAAGGACAGTTTCCTTGCTTGCTGTCACTGACCTTTCTGGTTCTCCTTCCTCCACTGGATCGAAGTTCTCAGTATGTGTTTTTCCAGAAGCCTCTTCCCTCTCTCCCACACCCTCCCCCAGTTCTCTGCTCTTGGATCTTAGCAAGTTGCCTGTTACGCTACAGTTACATCAGCACTTTGCTCTTTTCACAAACACATTTGACCTTCCTTTGTCACTAACCTTCTGCTGGCCTGAATGGATTACAGATTAAATCATTATCATCTATTCTGCTTTTCCTGTAATGCCTGAAAGTTCTCCTCCACCCTCCCTAGCTGCAAAGGCTCATTAGTTATGCATTCCAAACCCAGCCTGGATGGTTTAGATCTGCTAATTTATGGACACTGACTGACTTGCCGTAAACACAGTAGACACACAAAGGCAACTGTCTTGATCAGCAGCATTTTACTGAGAAGTCTGCTTGCATTCAGAGCCTCTGGCATTAATAGAGGACAAGGGAACAGAGGGCATGTTGCAGAGAAAGGTAAACACTCACCATACTAGGAACTTGCACTAGCACCTCAATGCACATCCCCACAGTGTAGCAGCTGATGTTGCATGGCTGGCAGCAAAACAGGGTTGAATGCAAATCCTAGACTGCTGCTGTAGCCCTTGGACCATTCTGCCTCTACACTTTTGCCTAAGAAGGTCTCTTCTTCCAAGGGGAAGCAGCACAGTGGAAGGCAGAAGGCAGCTGTGTTAGTCACCTACTTTGCTCCTTTATCTGCTGCTAAATTAAAAAAAAAAATCAGATTCACTAAGGCCATATGAAAACAGAAAATGTGTACAGGTAGAGTATGAACCAATGAATCAATGCTCACAAGTGTCCATGAGCATGTTAGGTACCTGCATGCCCTTGGGTCTGTAAAAGGCTCTTGCAGATGTTGTGGTTGAGTATATGTCTTGGAGGACTTTGTTTAGAGGACCAAGACTTAAAAACAAAACAAAACAAAACAAAAAAACCCAAACCACTCTGGGAATTAGGAGACAGCTTAGTCATATCAAGTTCATCAGAAGTAAAAGTAAGTACATTACAATACAGTGCATGGACACTGCATTGACATAGATAAGCAGTTAGGGTTTATGTATGCAGTAGGTTTGCCCATGATAACTCCTTTGGATCAACTGTTCAGGGTAATTGAAATGCAAAGGCCATCTTTTAAAGATGTTTAAATATTTGAATCAATTTAAAATCCATACCATGTTTTAATACTAGGTAATTGCCAGATCATATGGCCCCTTGTATTCCTTCAAACATTGCTTGTGTAGATTGTGAAAATGCAGCTGAAACCATATCCTTGAAGAAAGCACAGAGCAACAGTGAGGGATGGGAAGTCAATGTCTTTGCTCAGATTTTGAGCTTCTCTGTGTTTACCCCCTACAGACTCAGTGCATGGTGGAAGAGGAGCAGAGAAATGGTGTCTGCCCCAGTTCCCCTGTCCGAGTGCCTCCGGAGTCCCCTACTGCACAAGTGCGCTCCCTAAGATACCGCCGCGTGAACAGCCCTGAGTCAGAACGCCTCTCCACTGGTGATGGCAAAGCAGATCTACATGAAAGAAGGTTTGCTCACGCTCTGTAGCCTCCTACTGCTTTTAGCAGTGTCTTGTGGACTGACTGCGAGACCAACACAATCATTAGATCAGCAGGCACTGGAAGTTCATTTTGGGGTGGAGGTGTTCATGAGCTTTGTGATCTTTCTGACGAGACACTCATGTCTGTTAATAAGAAGAGTTAGTGGGAATGATTCTCATCCTGTCCCTGGATGGGAAGAACTCCACAGATGGAAGGAGGGACATTTGTCAGAGGGAACGCAAAGCATGAGGCCAGAGATAATGTAAACAGTCACAAAGGTTTTGGCTGGCCTGAGGTGGGAGGGAAGAATGGATCTTGTTGGGATACATACAGGGATGCATGTATTCTGGAAGCTAACTGGCAGATCCTGATCTGGTGGGTTTCATTATTTCATTACTTTTCATTAACAGTAGTAATAGTATTAATTTCTCAGCATATAGCGTTGTGCTTGTTTGCATGTGAAAAGTACACGTTACACCCTAATTTTGAGGGTAATAGAAATACCATCTCTCAGATCCACAGCAAAGAAATAAACAAAAAACCAAGAATAATAAAAATAATGGAAAGAAGCTTTTCAAAGTGTTGCATGCTGGAGAACACATGCTACAAGACATAAGCCCTTGGTGCTGGTAACGCCCTTCACATCCTTTGTTACTCTGTCTTCCTCTTACCATTGAAAGTCAGGGCATGGACTGTGGTTGCAGGATGTGCTGGTGAAATGGCCCCTCTAAAAGAGGTAGGAGAGAGACAGGCTGCCTTCTCAGAGAAAATCAGACAGACTTCAACCAAGAGAAATAGTCACAAGGAGACAGTAGCTGAAAATGAAGAAGGATCAAAAAGAACTAGAGAGAGGATGAGCCCCTAGCACTACCCCCAGTTTATTAGGTACTGTTTTCTTCTGGGTGGCTGTGGGAAGCTGTAATGCTTCTCTGTAATTCAGGAAAGATTGTTTGTGTTGCTGTTATAATAATTTAGGGTTTGAATAATAGTTCTTGGTTCTTGCTACCTCTTCTTTTGCTTGCTCAGAAGAAAAGCTCTTTAAAATAGGAAGGGAAAAAAGCCATATGTAATAGTCAGCAACACTAGTCCTGTATATTCACTGAATGCTTTTAAATCCTTCCTTTATTTCTCCCACTCTTCCTTGTCTACTCAGCATCATGCTAACTTAATACAGAAAAAGTGCATTATCCAACCACATCCCTTTCTCCTGCCTTCTTCCCTCAACTCCTGTTTTTAAAATCAAGATCTTTTTTCATCTTCCAAGTAGCTTGCACCAAGTATGGTGCAAATATAATTCCATTCTGCCACACAGTCTTCTCTTTATTCTGTTTTTGTCTTTTGACAACACAGACCTGACTCCCAGCAGTGGGAAATTCTTCTGGCTTTCTGGAGTAAATTCTTCCACTCCCAGAGTCTCTCCTCTGCTGGAGAATGGGTGAAGACATTGGCTAAATCCAGAGTTTCTTTTGGTTTTTAGCAACAGCTCTTTAAAATCCAGTTCCACACAGAGTATAGGCCATTTTGCATTCTTACTTTGCATACTTAGTGTTCCCTATTCACAATAATACATTTTTAAGACTTTAACAAATACAGCCTTATTTCTTTCAGGTCCATCGGATGGCTTTTGCTGAGATCTTTGGTTTTGCTCACAACTTTCTCTACATCAACCTTTCATGCACCTCCTTCTCTAATTCCCCTTTCCTCATCAAAAATTTTCCATTTTTGCTTGTAATTCTTTCCATCTCAGCTTTGACCTTCCACTGTGTTAGATACCCAGTTTAGCTTAGCAGCCCTCACCCAATGGTCAGTCATGCCCCTGTTTCCCCTCATGCATGGGAGGCTTTTCCCAGAAAAGTCTGCAAGGCTCCTGTATGGTCCTTGTTGAAATCCTTTTGTAAAACACACTGCAGCTGTCTTTTTCTGGGCAGCAGACACTGGCTTTGTGCAGCAAGCTGCTAGCCTTTGTGATAGACAGAGAAACAAAGCAAGCAGCAGGTACAGGCCAAATGAGAAGCATGGATCATAACACTGTGGAGCAGAAAGACAGAAGTGCCACTGGCTTCTCCAGCTGAGATGCTGCCAGAGCCAATGGGGCACAGGGAGCTTCCAGGGCCTCTTTGAAAGGTATTTCTGCATGGCTGCAGAAGCTGCTGCTATTTAGACCACAAGCCACTGAACATTCATTATAGTATTCTTTGTAAAAGGATACTTGCCATATTTCCTTCCTGCTCCTCCAAAGTATTTGGGCGTCATCTATGCACAATGGGATCAAAGAGTCTTGCTGTCTTCGAAGAACTCATGTGGCCGCCTTCGAGATAGCACAGTGCAGCTGAAGAGATTATAGGAGCCCAGCAGAGACACTGTTAAGTCAGACAGTAGATTTAGGGGTGTTTTGGTTGGGTTTGTTTTTTTTTCACAAACCAGTAGAACTTAACAAAGGGGAAAGAGTATATTGGTGTTGTTGGGGCAAACTGTTTATCATCCTGTCATCTACAAAGAATAGAGATGCTGAATTGGCTGTCATACTGAAACACTTCAGGGGGAACAACTTCATGCTATTGTAGGTTCTAAAGAAATGTTTTTGCTTAAGCTTGTCTTTCTGAAGTGTACTAAGAAATGTGTGAGATGGACTAGACAGGTTTTCTGTCAACTTTTACGATCCCTAAATTTAAGCACAAACCTGATGTATTTTTAATGGCTTCATGTTCTGTCTTTAGATCTCGAATGGATTTACCTGGCTCTCCATCACGGCTTGTATGCTCCTCCCAGCCAGCCCAGATGCTGTCCATTGATACTGGCCAGGCTGACCGGCAGGCAAGTGGTAGGATGGATGTGTCTGCTTCGGTGGAACATGAAGCCCTCAGCAATGCTTTCCGCTCGGTGCCACTCGCAGAGGAGGAGGACTTTGATAGCAAGGAGTGGGTTATCATTGACAAGGAGACAGAGCTGAAGGACTTTCACCCAGGTGCTGAGCCAAGCACCTCTGGAACCACGGATGAGGAGCCTGAGGAACTAAGACCTATTGAAGAGGGTGAGGAGAGAAGGCGCTTGGGGGCAGATGCTGCAGTCAGGCCGAAGACGCATGATGGGCGAAGTCGGGGTATGCAGCCTGTGACTGAGGAGGACAGTTCCCACAGACATGAAGGACCTTCTCAAACAGTATCTGACAGTAAACACGAACAGCAAACAGGAAGTCCAGCCCACTCCCCCCTACATTCAGCACCAGCTATCCGACAAAGGAGACGAGAATCTGAACCTACTGGTCCTCAGAGACAGGTAAGATCCCTGGGTCTGTATCTTGTTGCTTAGCATAGCATCATCTTAGGAAACCTCAGCTGTGCTGGAGTATTCTGTGTTTCCAAGCATGGATGCTCTTGTGAAACTCTTTCTGACAGTGCTTGCAAATGTTGTGAACACCTTAGAAGTGCTCCCTATAGCTAGTAACGTCGTCCCCTACCAAGGACACACTGTTATCAAGGTCTTTCAGCCTTTTTGGCACAGGGACAAGAGGAGAGCACAGCTGTGGTTGTGGGTGTCTTTAATCAGTTCTCTTACTGCTCTCCCACAGTGTTTTGTTAATAACCACTTAGTTGTATGGAGATGTCGCTAGCAAATCTTCTCCAAATAGTTTCTCAGCAGTGTACGGCAAGAGAATGCCCTCTGATCTAATCACACACCAGCACTGGGCAGGCCTGCAGCAATGCAAATCATAAAATAACTCCCTGAAATTAAACTTTCTTCTAAATACCTAATAAAAAGCTCAGAGTAACCAGCACACACATCCCGTCAAACTTACTTCAGCAACTGGCATTGTTGTTACCAGGTATTTACTCACAGAAATGTTCTTTACCTACCGTGTTTTTTCCAGGTAGTTGTAGAGGGCTTTTTAATTTTGGTTTTGCTTTTTCCTGTGGTCTTGTGAAGATATAAAGAAGTTCAGTTTTTAGTGGGAGGTAACTTATTAGATTACCTGGAGAAGAATGATATAGTGTTAGGCTCAGAGTTCCTCTGTCATATCTAATCTTCATTTCTCAGACATTCAGAAGAAGGCTGTCCCAGAGTGTTCACTGCAAGAGACAATAAAATTGTTCTCCTGAGGGCTTTTTCTATTTTTATGTTAACAAAGATCTCTTATGCACATGGGATCCATAAGTGCAGCAAAGAGCAGGAGAGTCTCGGGTCATGGACACAGTGATACTCTCCTACAGCAGGCATTCATGCAGTCTGCTTGTTCCTCTCTGGAAGATGGTAACTCCATCTCCCATTCCCTTTTGAGCTTATTCTCTAAGGGAGTGTTCACTGGACTGGAGCATGTTAAAAGAACATCCTTCCATTCAGGCCTTGCCCAGATTCCTCTCTGGATCCTGGAGAGGAACAAGAAGAAAAGGACTGTTAGTTTTGGCAGCAAAACATGAAGGATACAAGAAACTATATAAACAGAATCAACCCAAATCCTTGCCTGCCAGGCAAGGTGTTCCTTGCTAAGGTGTATGAAGCTGCAGCATTTACAGGAAGGATAGAAATACTGACAAGCAGGCACTACTGGGACTGTCCTTGAGCACGGGATAGTAGCAGTCCATGCTTCTCATGGAGACTGTGTCCAGTTGCGAGCTTCCTAGGTAGTGTTTGCTGCATAATGCAAATATGTTGAATGCCCCAGTTATCTAGAGATTGCCTAGGCAAGGTTGGCAGAGTTGGAAGGGTCTGTGTCTGAATTTGTTCCATCTGTACACTTACTGGTCAGTGCAAGATGTGCAAAATCTGCAAGATGCAATGAACATGGCAAGAGTCAGCTGGTAAGAACCAGCTGTAAGAACACTTCACTGACATATTTAGCATAGCTAAAGAAGGCTGGAGGTGCCTGCTTGGCCATAGCACATAATACTGCTATGTGAAATGACTTGGGGGAGTTGAGTGTGATGTAGTATGAAGGCTGCTTATCACTGCACAGTGATACTTAAAAAGCAGGCAAAAAAAGGTAAATTAATGCGATTGTGGGTGATCACTGCTAATACATTAGACATCCTTGGTTCTCCAGCGGACTGTGCATTTTTTTGCTCCTGTGCTCTGAAATACCCTTTAGTTACTCCTGGGCCTAGCTTTGTACATATAGACCAACACTGGACTTCTTTGGCTGGCCAGGAATTAGCTGTGCTTCCTTTGATGTCCAGACCCTTCAGTTGCCTCTATATACACAGCTTTGCAGTGACATTCATATTTTTCCATTTGCTGTCACAAAACCAACTGCTGACTCTCAAAGGAAAGATGACTTGGTGCCTCAAGGAAAGCAGAAGCTTGTTCTCCTTAGGTACAGCAGAGATGGAGGGACAGCTGGTTGGGATGCTAATAAGAAGGTGACCAAGGACTTAACTAAGAAAATACTGAAGGCCTCACTAGCATTGACAGATGTTTCCCGTAGCTCAGGCTCGGGCTTCCTCTGGGCTTGTTGAAACTGTGATTAGATTGTGTGTATGTGTGTGTGTGCGTGTGTGAGAATAAATCTTCCTTATCTTTGAATATGAACTGAGCCTTTTAAGATAGGTAAAAATGTCACTAAATGAAGAACTACCATGACTAAGGTCATAGGCCTTGTTGTACTGATTTGGGACCTCATTCTGGTCTCCCAAAAACTGGTGATCATACATTGGTGTCAGTAAACTGAGAGCAAATGAGTAATCCCTGCTCTAATGCTTTCTTCTGTTCCTCCATTCTCTGGCTCCAGTATATAAGCCATTACTTGTTACTGGCGAAAAGACAGTGACCTGTGGATTATCAGTCACAGTGTGGTTGAGGTTGGAAGGGACCTCTGGAGATCACCTAGTCCCACCCTGTGCTCCAAGATGGATCAACTAGAGCAGGTTGCTCAGGATGGTGTCCAATCAGAATATCTCTGAGGATGGAGACTCCACAATCTCTCTGGGCAACCTGTTCCAGTGTTCAATCACCTTTACAGTAAAAAAACTTTTCCTTCTGTTTAAATGGAATTTCCTGTATTTCAATTTCAGCCCATTTCTTCTTGTCCTTTCACTGGGCACCACTAAGAAGAGTCTGGATCAATCTTCTTTTTCCCATCAGGTATTTATAAATGTTGATAAGAATGCCCCTGAGTCTTCTTTTCTCCAGACTAAACCATCCCAGTTTTCTCAGCCTTCCCTCAAATGAGAGGTGCTCCAGTCCCTTCATCATCTTTGTGACCCTTCGCTAGACTATCTCCATGTCTCTCCTGTACTGGGTAGCCCAGAACTGGAACACGGCGCTCCAGGTGTGGCCTCACCAGTGCTGAGTAGAAGGGAAGGATCATCTCCTTCGACCTGCTGGCAACACTCCTAATGCAGCCCAGGAGGCTGTTGGCCCTTTTTGCCACAAAGGCACCTTGCTGGCTTGTGTTCAGCTCAGTGTCCACCAGGACCTCCAGGTACTTCTCTGGCAAACTGCTTTCTAGACAATTGGCCCCCAGTGTGTGCCATTCCTCCCCAGCTGTGGGACTTTCCACTTCCCTTTGTTGAACTTCATGAAATTCCTTTTTGCCCATTTCACCAGCCTGTCCAGGCACCTCTGAATACCAGCACAACTGTCTGGTGTGTCAGTCACTCCTCCCAGTTTTGTATCATCTGTGAACCAGGTCATTAATGAAGCTGCTAAACTGTAGCATCCCCAGTGTCGACCCTTGGCTGCACCACTAGTGACTGGCCTCCAGCTGGACTTTGTTTCCCTAAGCACAATGCTTTGAGCCCAGCAGCTCGGTCAGTTTTCAGTCCAACTCACTGCTTATCTAGCCTATATTTCATCATTTTATGGGGATGTTATGGGAGACAGTGTCAAAATCTTGAGTGAAGTCGAGGTAAACAACCTCCCACCCAGTTATCTCATCACAGAAAGCTATCAGGGTCATCAGACATGGTTTCCCCTTCATATATCCATGCTGGCTGCTCTCAGTCACCTTCTTCTCCTTCATATGCTTGGTAATGGCTTCCAGGTGGATTTGCTCCATGCCCTTTGCAGGCTAACCAGCCTGTAGTTCCCTGAGTTACCCTCATTTAGAGCTCAGGTGTTTGTTCAACTATATAAATCTGTTGGAAAAAAAGGTATTGTAGTACAAGTGTGAGGGATGGTGGTGTCCTCATGAAACTGTGGGGTGTAAGAGGGAACACAGGATAAACAGATGCTGCTGTGGGTAAAGTCAAGTACAAAGGAGGCTCTGAGTAGCCTGGGGGAATTTCTGACCCAAATATTCTCACATATTAGATATCTCCCAGTTTTAGCTGACAAGAAGACAGCTGCAGTGGAGCGTAGACCTCATGGGAAGCCCTGGTATAAAGGGAAAACAGGTCTGTCATGAAACTTATGTCCTGTTCAGGCCCTTCTGTCTGTGCATCACTCAGTGCAGTACTGGGCACCCAGCAAGCTGTTTAACAGAGCTGTTAGGGTTTACTTCAATGTATGCATTTCAGGAATGTGCTAATAAATCTCTGCTTATTTTTATGCACTAATGTGCAGATAAAGCTATAGAAACAGCTAAAACTGAGTGGAAAAAAAGATTGAACCTGCACTTCTGTTTACATATTAATCCTGACATAGGATTGCTGTTACTGTTGGAAACCATTTATATCCACACCTAGGAATACAATTTAAAAATCTGTCAAGTTCTTAAATATGCCGAGTAAATTCACTGACACTTGACAGAGACAGCAACTTACTGCTGCCCTCAGTGTTTGAAAGAAATACAAATGTTCATACGTTTATGAGTTTTAGCAATTACTTCTGACTGTAGGTCTGTGCTCATAGGTATTTCTTGACTCTGAATCTCCCTTGCTGCTAGTGCAATTGGCATTGTACAAAACGTTTTGAGACTTGCCTGCCTAAAGCATGCCTGTCCAAATGATGTTGCATCTAAAAAACACAAGAAAAGTGAAGCAATAGTGGGAGATCATATTAACTCTTCCTCTACCTATTCTTGGATATATTCTGCGGAGTTCAGAGAGCATTTTGGTTACACTATGTCTTACAGTGCCATCTCCCAGAGCCAAGAGTTCATCTTTTAGAAAAGGTCCCAATGTGAAGAGGCACTGGTGTATTTCCTCACCAAATTAGCTGTGTCATTAGAATCAATCTTAAAAAAATCTCCCTTGGTGCTATATTAGGCCTCTTTTTCCCACAGCCAGCCTTCCACAGCCAGGAGAATGCCACAAATGAACTTATTTAAAATTGTCCATGTCTTGACCCTGAGATGGCAGCAGCTGTGGAGCTTATGAGCCCTTCCCAGCCATACCCCACCAGTGGTGTCTTTGCTGAGATCACACAAGGGTGCCTGGGCCAGCTTCACCTGGGAGTCCAACTTTACCTATAATCACTGGTTTTCTTCTGTAAAAAACTGTGCTGAGACCCTCACCGAGCCAAGAACATATTCTCTGTTCTGGTGCTGAGCCCATGGGTGCTCCCATGCTCCTGAACTTCATCACTGCCTGATCCGAGCAATGCTAAAGTTGTGACGTGCCCAATACCCTTGGGAGCAGCAGAACTCGTCAGAGGACAACCGCTTCAGCAACCCCAGTATGCTGTTCTCTTCCTCCATTGATTTAAGTTGGTAACGATTATTCTTCGGAAAGGGACACAGAGACACAGGAGAGGGCTGCTTCACTACAAGGACAGGGCTCCAGCATTTTGGGTGATCTGTACTGCCTCTCTGATTCGTGTGGTATAGAGCCCTGGGTTGCCCCAGGTCTGTTACCTGGAGGAACTCTGATTTGCACTGAGGACTGAAAGCTGAGCAGGGCTTTCTCGGGGTATTATTTTGGGCCCAGTGGCCTCTGTGGCCCCAGATCCTGGAACAGTGAGGAGGGAAATCCTTGTCACTCCCAGCGTGCCTATAGACAGCAGGAGGAGAGGACAGAAACTACTTCACTGGCTCTGAGGCAGAAAGAAGAAAAGATGGGCTGAAATAATAGAGCAACAGATAGAAGCAAAACACAGCAGGCCCTTAGGGATTATGACCATGGGCAGAAGAGGTAGGCTGGGGGAAGAAGGCAGCAGGAAAAATGAGATATGAAAAGGTGCTGTGGGTCTTGGTTTGCTTTCCCTTCTACAGCATCGTCTGTGGGCCTCTCTGAGGGGACTTGAGGGACCATTTCTCAGTGATGAGAAATGGGCATTTGCAGAAGAGGGGCAGACTCTCACTTCCCCTCACTAAGTGTAATTCCCCTTGAGCTGCACTTGGTGCCTGTTTTAGATGATGCAGTTCTTTGACATTCAGCTCCTCCAGCTTCCCTCCACTTGAGAAAAGCTTGCCAGCAGATGGAGAAGGATGTATGTAGAGTTGGCCTCTGTCCCTTACGCTCTTTAGATTCAGGGTCCCTGTCCATCCATGTGTTAGGAATAAAGGATCAGCAAAGGGTGATACTATAAGAGAAGTAATGCTCACATATGCTCGCTATGTATATACAGGTCACAACAATGAAAACCTTAAGCTCAGCAGATATTCCTAATTACATTTTATATCTTTAAAATATATTGAGCTCTATCAACATCGCATTTTTCTGGGACTTCACGTGAGAGGTGTCTGTACTGCTCCTGTCCAAACAGAGCAGAATAGGCCTGATGGAACGTGGTTCAGCCTGATTGCAGCCAAGGGCAAGGGGCTAAAAGGGGGCAGCACCTCCAGCACTGACTGTAATTTAAGCATTAGAGCATCAGTGAAGAAAAGTGGTGTGTCTGTAACCTCAGCTTCAGCCAGGAGGCAGCAATACCTAAGTCTGCTTGCTGGTGGGACATTGCAATCTGCCCCTTCATGGCCTGGGCAAGGTCCTTGGTCCTGTGCTGTAAAGAAGGTCTATTTGGGTAGTTGGAGTGGTCCTTTTTGATCTGAGGAGTCTTTACCATGTTGGGATGATACATGCATTGGAAATTATACAATATGCTGAGCCCAAACATGGAGCAAAAAAATAGTAATAAGAATTCCAGTATACTTAGGTGTGCAGCCTGCAAACAGTGCACCCAAGACTGAATTTCTACACCCTCTACGCAAAGAAGAGAATATGAGAAATTAAGAGCTGCTGTCTAGAATTTGTCTCTCTCAAATACTCTGTATGACAGCATTACATTGTTATTATCTGAGAGTCTGATCTATACAGTGACGCGCAGTACTTTTAGGACTGTGAATAATTGCTTTTCACATTTAATGCCCACCACAAGCTGAGTAGTTCTCAGACACTTACGAAGATAAGATACCTGCCTCAAAACACTGCAGAGATATTGAAGGTGACAGGAAAGAGATGAGACAGGATGAAAGTTCAGCTCTTTTTCTCCTATCATTTGCAAGGGCAACATCTCTAGTAAGGTAAGGAGAGCAGTGTCGGCTTAAGAAAATAAAATGTTGCCTTTTCACATTTCCCAATTACATTTTGAAACCTGCAGAGACTTACTGAAAAGAAATGCAGCAAGGAAGGGAATAGATTTGAAAGGAAAAATATAATTCCAGGAAAAATGGTTTAGTTTTGGAAATTGAGGTTGCTGATCCCTGTGAAAGTACTAGTTTCATAGTGGAGCTGGAAAGGGGAAGAAGGGCTTAGCATTTTCAGGGTGAAGAATCTGAAGTCATTCCCATAACGCCTTGCTCTTCCATTCATTGCATAAAAGGAAGGTAGGGACTGTGATCTGCTCCTGGCACAAGCTGTCCTCTGTGAATATACTTTCCTCCCTCTCCTGGCCATCGCAGGATCACAGAAGCAGAAAGGGGACCTAAGAGTGCATCTTCTCCTCATGTCCTCCCGTGGCTCTGTGTTTTGAATTTCTCACTAAAAGGAGAATTATACTCTGCCTGCCTTTCCAGCTGCTGCTTCTACTCCACTTACCAAAACGGGAAGCATTAACACTCCCCCTGCAGGTACTCAGTATAAGAGTGTATCGGGAGGCCGGCAGTGTAAGTGTGGGAAAAGGAAAGTCCACTAACAGCCCCCAAAGTTGCCTTTGCAAATCCCTGGACCAAGTTTTAGTAAGACTCATTGAAAAAGCCCCTGAGAATCCCTCACTTTTAAATACATATAACCATTTTAGCACCAGGCGTTTCAGCTTTTCTCGTACACATGTTTTCCAAGTGCGTTCAGAGTTTGACTGTTACCTGTAGGCAAGATGTATGAATAGCCTAATGACATGTCAAGATGAGTGATGCCAGAGGAAGAGAGAGGTGAGGCATGTGGCCTGAAGAGCTAGAGGAGGGGACTGATATAGCAGACTCTGACACCACTGGTGTCGCTCATGTTCGCGCGTGGCTGGGGAGAGCATGGCAGGCCCCCCTGTAATGGCAGGCTCCCGTGGTGCCCGTAGGATCCCTGGGAATTTATAGACACAGAGCAGTAAGTACGCCCCACGTAGAGCAAAAGCATTTTTCATCCGCCAGCGAAGATGTCTGCAGCATGCGCATCACAAACCAGGGGCGAGTCAAGTCTTTGCCTGACACCTTTTCCTCCACTCTTCTTGGTCTTTTTCAGTTGGAGGAGGACAGGCCTTCTCAGCACTCCCTCCCGAGGTACAGCCCCCTGAGAAGACTGGCGTCCTCCGTTTTCTCCTCCTCAACCCTGGAGACAGAACACTACCCTCACGTTGGTGGCACTTTCATACAGCGCAGCCGTTCAGCGGAGAGCAGTCCCGTGCGCATGCCCCACCGCAGGCACATGCCCCTCACGGCAGGAAACCACAGACTCATGCCTTCCGTCCTCCGCATTTCCAGGTCCCAGCTCCAGCAGGTGTGGGCCCGCTTCACACACAAAACATAGCCTGTTCAGGGAAGCAGCAGCCTCCATAATGCAATAATAGATCCCACCTGCCCACAATGTGTCACCACTTTAATGCAATATTGAATCCCAGACAACAATGGCCTAAGGTACTGTAACTTCCAAAGCCCCTGCAACCAGACCCCACAGAGACCGAAAACATCTGCCTTTTTAAACCTCCCAGCAACCTGGGCGAGGGGCGGCAGCATGGCCGAAGATGAGAACGCAGATGGTGAACGTGTGATGTGTGAAAGAGGTGGATGCCAGGGCTCATCTCAGAGACTCGCTCGCGCGTCCTGCTGCCTTGGGGGTAGGAAGTGCAGGGCTGCCTCACTGAACGCACGCAATCAAGCCACAAATGTTGTCTAATTATGACTGGAGTGGAGAGACCGTGGAGGTATCAGCAAGCGTTACCTTCCGCGGGCAAATCGGTTCGAACATCTTTGTTGGTATCTTACACTGGGCCAAATCTGTAGGCGGTTTTACTCCATCTAGGTATAGGCAGACTCCCACTGGAAGCTCACCTGAGGCAGGACCTCAGGATTTGTCCCTCTTGTGGAGTTACGATCATGTATCTCTTTGTTGCTTTGGCTTTGGAAATCCCCTTGCTTTTGTTGCAGTTTGGTTTCCATACAGTGACCACATATTTCTGTCTCTCTGGCTTTGCCTCTGTTACGTGACAGTGGACCTGTTTGTCTGCTCTCCACTCCTAAGCTGCTCCAAATCTACCTGCCTTCCTCCAGAGGCACTGACTGTCAAGAGTTGGATAGCAAGGATTTTCTTACTGATCCAGCTGTATATTACACTGTTTCTAAATTCCAGAAATTTTAGGCACCTGCAGCTTTTCAGTGGCAGAGCAGCCCTGCTTCTTGGCCTTGCTTGGAAATGCCTGTGATAACAGAGCTCACTTGAGAAATAAACTGGCCTCAGCACTTGGTAAACAGAGCCCCTGGAGCCCTTGTCTAAAACTGACTTAAATCTCAGAGGAAAAGGGAGATTGAAGTTAATTTAAATTGTCATAAGTATTTCCCAGGTTTGCAGGGATATATTGCCCTTCTCAGTATAGCTGCAGTGTAAAACACCAGGAAGTATGAAGACCTTCTGTAGTTAAGTGAATGTAGTAACAGTCTTCTAGTGAAATGAGCCCTTGGTCTGGTCTTTTGGGAGAAGAGGCAGTACGGATGTTAGGGTTAAAGGAGAAGGGGTCATTGCTGGTGCTCAGGGCTTTAGGAAAGTGTGAGTCCAAAGTAAAAGCCTCTGCAGAAAGTATATAAGCACAGGCTACAGACAAGAAAACATATAGAAAGCTCAGGCAAATGTGAAAATGGCATGGGATAAGTATGGGGTTTGGAAGAAAGTTGTGACACGGAGGTATTACTGCATAGGTAGGGTGTTGCCCATGCAGTTACAATGAAGTTACAGCTTCCTTCCAAACACTGATTGCTGTAAGTGTATCTGCCCTGCCTGTGGCTCCCTTAATATCAGACTCATCCTTCTATAACCAGCCGGGGTGAGTGATGCTTTCTGAAGCTTGTAGGACCTGGCCCGGTGGGTCTGGATGCCGCAGGACGGGCTCGAGCAGGCTGGGCGTGCGCAGCCTCCTGCCTGCCCACAGAGCATCCCGGTGGGTGCGGGGATGGAGATGGAGGGGTCAACACACCCTCCTTGAGACGACTGAACGTGGGCATGGCCAGTCTCTTCCCACAGTCGTTCTTGAGTCAGTGACACCAATTTCTTTTTGATTTGCCCCAAGAACGTTGAGTGAACAGGACACTTTACTGCCCAGCCAAAATTTTCATCTGCAATTTGGTGATCAGTTTTATTTTTAAAAAAGGCTCTAGGCCTTGCCAGAAATACTTGGACTGAATTAACCGGTAGCCTAATCCTTTTTGGCAGTTCTTCTCTTGTCAAGCACAGAAACCAGAAAGAGCAAGGCTTTGCTTTTCTCAAAGTGACATGAGAAGGGATTTCCTTAAGCAGACTCTGCTCTGGTGTTACTTTTTCCATGTTCAGTAGAGAGTTTAATAGAACAGCAGATTGCAGAGAAAATGGAATTTGTGAAAGAAGTAGATTTAAAATCAGTAGCTCTTAATAATTTTTAGTTCATAGTCTCCAAAACACTGATGTTCACTTTTCAAGGTCGATTTTAGGAACGAAAATTTCTATTGTTCTGGTTTTTAGAAAACAATTTTTAGTTTTGTCAGTGAGAAAAGGGAACAAACAGGATAAATGGGTATTTATAAACTCTAACCTGTCCGTTTCAGACAAAAACAAAAGACTAGCCAGTAAGTAGCTCCATACAAAAAATTTAAAGGTCATTAATCCATCTAATGCTACTCATCACGGTTATATATAGAACTGTTCTTGCCAAGTAAACTTGATACTGTTCTTCTAAGCTCGAAAGTCTGATTGGTAAAGATGGCTGATTTATATAGACTTCAATAAGACTTTCTTCTAGTTAAAATTAGTAATAAATTGAAAACCAACTAAGCAAACAAAATATGTTTTTATGTTGGCATCTCTTACAAGTGGGGATGTTTCTCATCAGGACTCCTGATCTCCTGCCCTTAGCTCAGCACTACTCCTTGCCTTTAGTGGCTGTCAAGAAGAAAAAAGAAATCACTGAGGAGAAAGTTTGCAGTGACAGGAAGATGGGTGGCTTGATAAAATAATACTGGCAGGCCAGCTCTGCAGAAAGATCTGGATCGCTTGATAAGTTGCTTGCATTCAAACCAATTACTGCATTCAGCCAGGGACAAGGTCATGTTTTGAGTAAGAAGAATATAGGTCACATGCACAGAGTAGGAGAAACTGTGCCCTGGGAGGTGCTGTCTCCCAAAATGAGGTGAAAGTTAGGGGAAATAATTAGCTGCGTGTAAGTTCTCATTATGCTGCTATAGCAAAAAACAAAAAAAATATTCTTTGATGTATCAGCAGGAAAATGAAGATGTGAGCAGAGGGGAGATCTTTTGTACCGGTGAGATCACTACCAGACATCATATCCAAGTCTTGTATGGAATTTTTTTTAAAAGATTTCCAAAACCTAAAAAATCAGAAGCAATACAAGAACTATTTGATTCTGTAAAACCTGCCTTGTAGAATGAGCTTGAAGAAATGCAGTCTGTCATTAAAGACAAAACTAAAAAGTGACATGATTGCTGTTAGGAGTACCTGCCTGAAGAGAGCAAGACGGGTTTTTCATCTGCCAGGCAAAGATAAGGTTCTAGGTGGAAGATAAAGTAACAAAGGTCAAACTAGAAGATGCTCATTTTAAAGGCATAGGTGGGTGGTAAACCACTGAAATACATTATTAAAAGATACTGAATTCTTCCCTGTTCAGATCCTATAAGGTGGCATATTGATTTCTAAACCAATCCTGTTAAACCATCAAATTTGGGCTCTATGCTAGAGTAATTGGACATGTTGCTGTTGCCTGAGTTTTATGGGAAGTTTTATTTCATGATCAGTATGGCTTTTACAATTTAATTCTGAACAAATTAATTGGTGCTAATGGCTGGTATCCTGATGTTACAGTCGTATGCAAAGAATATTAAAAATAGTCAATTTGCAGATTTTTTTAACATCTTCATCTAATGCTGTAATAATTACTATGGAATCCACATATTGTCGAGGAACAGTTGGCAAATTAAAGAAATGTGAAAATAGCTCTCTTTTTATATCTATGGAAATGTAATAAATTAATATTAAAACTAGTTACAGTGCAATTCTGAAAATCCTCTGTAGGTTACATTTATATTGCATTTATTTATTGTGTTTCATTTATAATGACTGCAATTATAAATGTAAATATGTCCAAAATCAGTTGTCAAAAAAAAAAACCCAACCAGAAAGCTCAAAGGAAGGGGCAAGCAGCCATTTCCCATTGAAGTCTGCGCTTTCATGGTCAAGTTAGGGGAACAGAAGTGTCGGTTCTCTAAGAGGTACCCTCCTACCCCCACCTCATCCCATCGAGCCCTTTCCCCTGTGCCAGTGCCTGTGTTCATGCGGCTGCATGGACCCACATGGGGAGAAGGAAGGTTGTTTCCAGCTTCGGTTCATTTCTTGCTTTGGTTCACTGTCCATTTGCACAACTGACAGCAGTGGCAAGCCAAGGTCAGCAGAGAAAAAAACAACTGATGGAGGGCTGTTGACACAAAAAGCGATCGTGGGGCTATGGGCTGAAAAGTTAGTTGCCCTAGTTATTTTTCCTCTTAAGTTTGATAAGGATCCTTAAATTCTTCAGCTGGTGTAAGTCAGTGTAAATCAGTACTAGTGAAATAAAATTCCCTTTCAGCATCAGACTCTTAGGCAAACTGCATTCATCAGAAAGGTCCAAGAACAGGGTTTGCATCCTGAAAGAGATGTTCTTGGTTTTGCTTCCCATTGTACATAGCACTTGTTCTCCTCAGAATCCAAAATGAGGACTGAAATGAGCATTTGCCACTCCTTTACAATACAGACATCATTAGATCAGGACAGGTAACTGTTGCTAGGCTCTCATGCTGTACTTCAGTGAGCAAATGCACATCGATTGTATATGCATACAAAAGCCATCCTTTTATATCTTGGTCTTTTGGCTCCTTTCACCTTCTTTCTATGCAGAATGGGAGATGTTTCCAATTTATCACTCTCTCGCCAGACTCCTTCCCGCAGGAAGGAGCTAATGAGATGAGATTTCTGTGAAAACGTTACTGTAAATGCTTGGGTGAAGCTAGAATGAATTGGGTAAATGTAGTTATCCAGCACAAATTCACTTTCAGTGGAGAAGGTTTTGGTGGGAGGGGGTTGGCTGGAAATAAGCTATACTGACAAAGGTGCAATTTTGCAGATGCCAATGCATCTGCCTTAGGAGTAACCTGTCAATATACCCATGTTCACAAAGACCCTGGTGTGAACCTGACGTTGTCCACCATTCCCATACTTCTTTTTTTTTACAGTGTTGAGGGGCAGGTAAGTGGAAGAGTTAACGTTGCATCGCCTCTTTCACTGTTTAAAGTCTCTTTTGTTACAGTGATGACAGCATGTAAGATAGAAATGCCCTGTAAGGCAGCCATATGGGTGATAGAATCCCATCCCTACGCTACCTCTTCATGATGAAAAGTATCTCTTGCTCTTCCGCTCCTTTTTTTTTCATTCTGGGTCTGAACCTGGACATTGTGGTGGTCAAGGCTGCTGCAAGACTGGTGCTCTGACAGGGACAAACTGGTTCAGAAGTGGTATTTGTGGGGCAAAGTGTCTTTGTGGTTCCTAGAGACTTCCAACCTGGACTGATGCTTTCCTTTCCGCATGACAGATGTTGACTCCAAGAACTTTCCTTCAGCCCTTTTCCCGTACTTCATGTGGTGATTCTTTAAGGATCCCCAAGGACAGAGGCAGATCCATCCACCTCCCAAATCCTGTGTCCAAATGACTTTTGAGGAGTGTACAGGAACCTGCTCTAGCTTTCAGTTAGTAGGTTCTGAGCCGAGGGTGAGAGTTGGAGCACACCTTCTCCCTTCCAGTGCTGGGAGGCAGTTGCCACCTCCCCAGCCCAGGTTGAAGAAGTTGTACTTGGACAGTTGCCCTCCAGACTGGATTGAGATAAAGCAGCTGACTCCAGGACTGGCTGACATTCTCCTCTGGGATCTCATCCATTGCTCCGTAAGCAGAGAAACTACTGCTCAGCTGCCACCCAGTTAGCTTATGTTTAAATCTAAATCTGGGTGCAAGAACAACAGCAGTCAGCTGTAGCCCTGAGCTGTTGGTAGGCTTCACGTACAATGTGATGAGGAGGCAGAACCCCCTCATCTTCACCTCGCTGCTGAAGAAGCTCTCTTAGATGTAGTTGCTCCTTTGTTCCCCTTTGCCTATCCCATCTCTTCTCCATATGGCAAAACTCTTTCTAGTCGTCCCCCCACGGTTGCCAGTGGGTGTCCCACTCCACACATTCACCTGCCCCTGTGGTTTAACCTCTCTTGCCATTCCTGGTGTCTCATCCCTCGCATCCTTATTGCGTCCCTGGGTACCTGCACTACCTCCTGCCTTTGCCATTCCCAAGAATATGCCAGGCTTGCCTCCTGCACCAGTTTCCTACCCATTGCCCATCTCATGTTGCACCCTACAGTCCCTGTAGCACTTCGATCAGCCTCTTGCCTTCTCTCTGTCCGATTTCCTTGGAGGAAACAGTGAAAAATGGCACATTTTGGCACTTGGAGCAGTCTCAGCTCTACGTGGAGTCTTGTGTGAGGAGTAGTGATCGTGTTGTTTAAAGGCAGTTTGATTTCAAAGGTGATAATGGAAGATACCCTCCATTTTCAGGACAGTTTCACGAGTTTCAAATCCTGGAATCCTTAGGACTTAGCAAACTCCCCCAAATCATTGTGTACATGAGCAGCTAAATTTAGAGAGCTGGCAGTGCTCTTTCCTTTAAGACACAGCTACCATCTGTTCTTGCAAACCACGTAAACACCACTTCTATTGTCGTGAGTTTGTCTCCAAACTCCATTTAAATTGTCGCCTGGACTCTGTGGGTGAGAAGATGTCTCGGCTCCGGTTGCTGTCCACATTCTCCAGCCTGGGAGTTCAGGGTGGGGGGAATCCAAATATAAATAGAAAGAAATAGGGTATTTCAAACAGCCAGGACAGGGCAATTTTAAGTGCAACAGAGCTGACACTTTGTTCATTAATTGTAAACTTTAACTCACTGGAGTTTCCTCTCGTTGCATGTCTTATCTGGAGGTATCACAAAGTGGTGGATTTTTACCTTGAGGATTGGTGTTCTTCACTTTGGCACATATAATGACAGTTCTTCCCTTATCTAGCCTGTGTCGCTGGCATTAGGCCATCAAAATATCTTGTTGTTTTAAACAAGCTCCGTGTTTCTTCTGCGATCCCATTTGGCAGCTAGCTCTCCCAAGCTGCTTCTGCGGCAAACCCGGGTGTTACATGAGAAGGTGGAGTGCCTTTAAGAACCAGTCAACAATCTTTTTTTTCCTTTTTGAGATTAAAAAAAAAACAAATTTTGATATATTTTTTGCCTATAGGACTTCTGGGGAGAGGCCAGTTGTTTCAAAGTGATCAGCGATAATAAGCAAAGGTGTCCTCAGCAGCTTCCCAAGCCTGCTGATGAGGCAGAGAGGTTGAGTGACTCTTCAGTAATTGGGCTGCGTTTCTTTCCCAAAGGTGACTCTAAAGCCAGTTTACACCTTCTTTTCTAACTCTTGGAGGCTGTGAGCACTTCAGGATAAGAAGCAAAACAAATGTCATTTGGGACATTTCTCTGCTCCATGCTTCAAACATTTCTTCCAAAGGGTTTACTTTGGAGTGTTTAACTACCTCATTTGTCTTTTTTTTCAGTAGCATCACCAGGCTTTGGTACCATCTGTATCACTGGCTACACTGCCCCAAAGTGTACGGCCTCTTCCGAGAGACTTGATAATTTGTTTTGTAGTAGAAGCATTCTACAGTCAGATGGGAAACCAGGGCAAACACCTCAATTTGGCCTTTCCAGAGTTTATTCAGAAACAATACTAACAGTCACAATACTCCTACTTTCCTATGGCCTCTTAACCCAAAAGATCCCCAAGGGCTTTTATTTTTCCTGCAAGTCACTTCCCTGCTGCTTGACACGCAGGACTGCTGGAGGAAGTCAGCAGCAAATAAAGCATTTTCAGAACATGTCAGGATGAAGCCAGATGTGAGAGTTTGATTGCACAGAGAGCAGCATTTCAGGAGGCAGAATATTATTTCATGATGCGGAAATTGTCAGGACAGTGGGTGGGACCTATATATACCAAATACAATAAATATCGAGGCATTTCTTTGACTGCAAATCACCAGGAACTTCACTTGCTCTCTCATGTAAAAATGCACTATTTGAATCTGGTGCTGTGATCCTGTGTAAATAAATTAAGGCAAGAAAATACAACCATTGCTAGTTTAGTCCTGTATTGTAAAATAGCTCAACGATAGGATGCACTGTGAGACTGAAGATCAGAAAGCAGGGAAAGGTGTGTTCAGTCCTTTTCCTGTTTTCTAATGTCCTTCCTTCTCACACCTCCATCATTTAATCTTCCATGATGTGTGTATGCGGAACTTGGCAGCAGCACAAGATTATTCTTGAAAATGTAAGGAGATTTTCTACTTCTCATCTGGAGGGATTGGTGACAGATAGCCACTGTGTTTGTCCAGTGGGTCTAGCATCTCTTCCTTAGCCTACGTGGAGTGTCCGTGATATCCAGTCACATTCGTATTACAGCTACATAATACCGTATCAATGACCTAATTCATTTTTATTGTAAACTGCTGGGTTAGATGAATGACACATTTTATTAATGGTTGTCAGCGGAGATTTATTCACACCACTCTCAGAACTTTACCTGGAGCTGAGACCATTTTGCAACTTTCACATTGAATAAGAAAGGGCTCTTTTATCCCAATCTATTCAAAAGACAAGCTTTTGTTTTTATTTTTCCTCTTCTGATTTTCCTTTGGTGGCAAATGGGAAAGAACTATATGGAGATAGCTATCGTACATTTGTCTAGTTCTGCTTGGCAGTAACAGATGAGCTTTGAGAGGCTAGCTGAAGAAAATAAAATTGCATTTCCTAGCAGACAAGGTCTGAAGCCTTGAAAATCATGGATCATTTGCAAACCTCTAAACTCCTGTTAGTGTTTATAGTGAATAAATTGCCCCAGATGTTTCTCAGCTGGAGAACATGGGGTGCTTTTCTTCTTGACCTGCTTCCCCTGTAGTTGCCAGCCCTCCCCAGAGTGACTGGAGGAGACGACAGTTTCTGGAGAGGCTGACCAAAGCCAGCCAGACGCGCCAGACTCTTGTCCCCAGGGTGGTGTTGGGATGCTTTTTGCTGGAGCTTCCATTTCTGATTGTATGTATGTATGTTTATCTGTGTTCATGACCCACACGTGGAGCGTGAATGGCCACACATGGTCATGCCTTACAGAAGCGTTCCAGTGCCAGTAATGGGCCACTTTACACGCATCCAAGCGCTTAAAAGGCTGTTGCAAAGAACAAATCTCAATCAGTTACAGAAGTGGTGTCTGGTTCAGATGGCACATCTGGCCTCCTCTGCACCTTGCAGATCTGATTTTGGCAACCTGGCCCAGCCCAGTTTTCTTAATTCAGTGTCTTGTAGCGTACATACCCCTCCATTCGCCATCAGCTGGTGGCAGAGTATTCTGGCGATAGGAACGGTGCTGCCACTTGGGACGTAATTTATTAGTATGCAAACCCCTATTTTGGGTAATGTCAAAACATTAAATAAAATGTGTAAAGGCTGATCGTTGCAATACTACCTTCCTTTTCGTTGCATTTTTATACCATGTGTTTTGTGTTTGGGTCGCTATAACACACAGACCTGCATTTGCAGTTCCATGGGACAGCGCAAAGATTAATTTCTGGGAAATGTTTCTAAGTATTATTTGATGTATTGCAACTCCTTTGTATTACACCTGCCATTGAAAAAATGATGTTACAATGAATGTACATTTTAAACAAGCTGCTAACCATGTAACCTGGGGATTGGAAGCAATCCCCATTTTACATTCACTTGCATGTCTTCTAGTGTTTGAAAAGAAAATTGCTTTATGTTTGGAGGTTTTATTTTTTCATATGCAAAGTGTTTCAAGTCGGTTACCTCATTTAGTGCACTTGCCTCCTAAGAAACCCCAGGGCTTCCTCCAACAACTCCAACAAGTTTCTCAGTTTAATTATGAGTGCAATTAATTGATCTGGCAACGTGAAACACAGCAATGGCAAATTTCCTCTGAACAAGTCAGATAAGAGGATTTCCATGGGACTCTTGCCCCTTCCGCTCGTCCTTCCTTAAAAAAAAAAGCCAGATCAGGTTCTTATTCAGCACTGCTGAATTCTGGTTATTTTTATGACTAAGGAAGATGTTTAGCTTTCAGAATCTCCTTCTTCTTCTTTCTTGCTGCTATTAAGTTGCCTTTACAATTAGGGACTAGAACAATTTTTGGATTATCATTTCCTTCCACTTTGCTCGCCATTTCCTGAGTCTCTTATGAGTGATAAAAATGAGGTGGTCCCCGTGTCTGCTCAGACAGGGAGCTCTGCATTACCTCTTGCTGGAGACACTGGTGGGTGCAGAGGTGGGAAGCTAAGTGGCAGGCATACCACCTTCACAGAGCTATTGCTTCCATCCAAGACGCTAGGAAAACCGGCACAAACCTAACAACATACGAAAGCACAAATAGGAAGGAGCAGAGCACTTATCCAGCATGGGACTGGACTGTCCTATTCACCTTGGTTAAAAAAAAAAAAAAAAATTAATAGAAAGGCTGTGGAGGATTTGGTGGTGAGATGCTGGAAAGAAGAACATCTCTCTGACATTTATGGTGCTGATTCTTGGAACATGGACAACCTGCAAGCAAGTGTGGCAGCTCTAAGCCCCCTGCTACTTTTACCTCATCTGATGCTGTTTTGGAGAAAGAGCTGCTTCAGAAACTCAGATTCTAGGTTTTTTTCCACTCACTGTTGTCAATCCTGCCAGATCTCCCAGTCCCAAACAAGCTTAGTCTATGTTGGCAGAGGATAATGTCACTTCCAGGATATGCTAAGGTCCTGATAGTATCCAAATCAAAGCTGTTACAGGGAAGACTGGACTATGGCTCTTGCTGTCTGTGTGCCATCCGCATCTCTCAGGACTAAGGCCTCTTCCCATTCCCAATGAAACAATTAACATCATGTTGGGAACTTGATTTCTGCTTCTCGGACTTCCCAGCTCCCATGAAGAATCTCAGGGACCAGCATATCCTTCCTTTGCATTACCTTGTGTCACCGGTTAGACTTCTGTTGCTGCTAAGCAGGAGAGAATCCAAACCATATTTGACCAACTGCTCTTCAAGTAGGAGGTGAATGTGGGTTTCTGTACTCACTTCTACTGAGAGGAGACAAAAGCTGTAGGTAACCTGTTGTGCTTCCTAGTTTGCTTGAGAAACTTCATCTGCTGGGACATGAGTTTGCTTGAAGCAGTGGATCTCAGGAAAATCCCCTTCAAGCAGGTCTCTGGCATTAGGAGGTGGAGCAGAAGGGCTTCCTCAAGTTGCCAGAAGTCCTCATTGATTGCTAGGGACGGAAGGTTTGAAGAAGCTGTGGAAGTTCGTCTCAGGGGGAGGGCAGCAGGGAGACGGAGGGGAAGCAGCCTGCTGTAGCTTTAAAGGCGGTACTGAGTAGGGATCCGTTTGGAAGGACGTAGTTGACTAAAGGGATCCAAAGCTTGTTTTCCTTGAGTCTTTTTATTCTTCCTGTATCTAATCCCTTTAGAGCCTAAGGTCAACCCCTTTTTGTACTGCAATAACACTGTAATATATGCTTGCACTAATTCTTCTGGCACACCGAGCATGCAAGACCAATTTAAAGCTTTTTTCAGAAGAAAAACACTGTATTATTGTGTATATAGAAATTCTGAGAGAGAATTTGAGTTCTGTCTCCTGTATAAAAGCATGCATTGATTACCTGTATGTAGACCATGCTGTAAATGCTGCAAAGTACTGTAAAATCCTACACTTGAAACCACAATGAACAGGCAATGTCATCAAAAACAAACAAAACAGAAGCTGTGCAATGGATTTTGTGCCTTTTTTAAGTCCATGTATGTTAATCCAGACAATCGGAAAAAAAAAAAAAAAAAGAAAAAAAAGCTTGTATACTACCAAAACCTTATTAAAGAATCAAAGGCAGCACCTTGTTGATGGCTGGGTTTTTTGTTTGCTTTCTTGCTTTCTTTTTCTACTCCCTTTGCTTTCCAGCTCTGGGAAGGTGTCCACTGCTCATCCTTGGGTACGTGGGAGCACCGGGCAGGGAGATGAAGGAGCTCTGGTAGAACAGTGAGAGTTTAATTATCGTTTCCTAATGTGATCACTGAAAACTTGCAGTTAAGACAGATCTGGGAATAGAAACAAAGTTCCGTGACTCTTGGAGATGTGTTTCATGTACTCTGGGAAGGCCACCCTGTGAGTTCAATTTACATAAATTTAGGCTAGTACCAGTTTCACTGACTTGAACCCAGTCATATCACAGCAGCAGGTTACAACTAGCCCCAACTTACCTAAATTTTGAGAGCTCTGCCTTGATGGCAGAACTGGCTAAACTTAAGGTAGTACAATTCAAGACCTACAAACACAGCACAAAGTTTATCACATTTCTCTTGGTTTCTTACACTGGGCATCTTCCCCTGTCTGGCAGCACAGTATGCACAGGGTGGGTGGACGGCTGTCTCCCATCAGACATTTGACAAGGTGTTTAAGAACATCTGGTAAACTTCCAGCACCTCCACCTCCCAAAATCCCAGGGAGATGGATGCAAAATTGTGGCTCTCCTGCAAGTAATGTACTCCTGCCTGGGCTGCTCAGTGGATCTGACCGTGCTTGCCTTTCATCATGACTCTTATTTGAAAGCAGTCTCTGCTGCAGAGCAGCATGTGGTTCAAACCCAATTGCTGTTGGTCTGTCTGGCATCAGGTTGGAAGAGGAAACACGGCGACAGACCCTGTCTGCTTTGGTGGGAAGTGCACAGTTACTGATTCAGTGGGGTTTTTTGAAAGTGGCTGAAGAGGGAGGCCGCAGGTAGTAGGTGCATGCAAAGGCTCTGGTACCTGTAGAAAGGGTGGTGGAAATTTTCCTCCTTGAAGGAGAAGCACAAGACCCCAACTCCTCCAAGGCAGAGAAATGGCAGACAGAAAGGCAGTCCATTTGCTAAATACCACAAGGAATTTGTACAGCCAGAGGTGGAAGAACATGGAGGTTAGAAAGGTATCTACAGCACGACTCAATGACAGCAAAGGGGAGCCAGAGCAGAAGAAGGAAAACCCCATTAATTTTATTACAACACCACCATGCTGTCCAGCTCTGTGGCATATCTTATTGCTTAGTGCAATCTCATCTCAGAAAAATTTCTGATACCTTGCAAGGGAAAGAGCTGTTGAGGAAAGGGGGGTTGCTGGAGACAGGGCTGCTGGTGGGACAGACTTCAGGGCACAGAAACCCTATCTCTGGCCTATATAGGATGTGCACTGCAGGACTGGATTCAGTTCTCCTTGATCAGAAAGCAGATGAGATGACACAAGAGCCTAAGAGCTGAGAGGAGATTTGAAAGTTTACGTATACAAAGAGAAACCAGCTCCTCCAGCTGTTCCATCAAGCACAGCATCTAGAAAATGGGGTGAAGTAGAGCAGCAGGTCAGCTGTTGTTGGGGTTGGGGTACTCTTTGCAGCGGGAGGTTCAGCAGAAGGCAAGATGTTGGTCAGGGATAGCACTGCGGGTGTATTTCTTGGGAAAACCAAGTCCAGCCAACAGGCAGAATCCAATCTTAGGCTGCTGAATGGACTGATTTCCAAGAAATGTCTGAGGGAGGAAGCCGAGTGGGTAACTTCTTCTGTGAAGGGTGGTAAGTCCCTCTTATCAGTTCAAGTTCTGCATCTGTCATGCTGATGCAAAAGGTAGAGTGGGTCAGTGAAAGCCCAAATCAGGCTAATAGAGGGCCATCTTCAGCGCCAGGCTTCAGCTTTAATGAAAGAAGAGAAGAAGCTTTAGACTCCAGAGGCATTGCCAAAAGCAGCCTGTGCTTTAATTTATGACAGAAAAAGTAATATTAAATGGGTAACAACTTATCACCATGCATAACAGCTTGATGCAGCCCACCAGTCTATTTGAAATGTCCCTGTTACACATGAGCATAAAGATCTTACATTTTTTTAGGCATACTAAGAGGGAAATTGCTCTGCACAGAATAACATGCAGATTTTCAGCACAATTTGAAATTGTGTCATTGGACTGAAAAGCTATTGAAGGCTTCCCCCCCCCCCCCATCAGAGAGAAAAAGATCTATTCCCATAGCTAGGTGAATGTGCTAGCTGTTGGCAGCTCTGTAGCTCACACAGTTAAATGGGTGCTTGTTTAGTCCTGTAGCCTAAATATCCTCTGATGCTGTCAAATGCTGCTTGAAAACACAGATGTCTGGAGCCCTTCTGTTCATGATTAGGACTTTTCAAGGGTAACATGTGGTGCATTATTGACTGATTGAGTTTATGGAGAGGCTTTTGTTTTCCAGTCCTCTTAATAGAAGCGTGACCTAAATGTTGGGGTTTTTTTAAATCCATTTTGTGGAGTGGTGCTGCTGTGATTTTCATTTACAACCAATTGTTAATTAGGCCAAACTTCGAGAGGCATTTCCTATTTATTTTGCCCTTTTTTGCTTGTTTGGTCAAGTGTGTGCATGTGTGTGTGAGCTTTCACCTTTCTCTTATTATTTGAAAACATTTCATGGCCTACTCCTGGCACTTTACGGGCAGTCTCTCCACCCCAGACTGCCGCTCGAGAAACACTGCCTCCACCAACTGTCCTGTCTTCCCATTGCTTTTAATGGTTGCACACCCCAGAGTCTAATAATACTTTATTTGTCTGCTTTCGTGACTTTCTTGCTGATCATTTTAGTGAAAGCAGAAGCCTGTAGAAGACAGAATTAAGAGTTGCTGGAGGGGCGTGGGAGCAGAAGGGAGGTATGAATAGGACAGCAGGGGAACACACGAGTGCTACAAGGGTTATAGCCCCGGTGACAATGTTGGATGGTACTAGAGGGTGATCAGGAAATTTTTCTAGCCCAGAGGGGCCCCTTGAGTTCACTATAGCCTGGGCATAAAAGCGATTTCCTGAATGGTTCCAGAAAGGAAGGACTGAATATGTAAACATATAAATACCTAAGTAAATATATAAATACTGAAGAAGATTGGGAAACATGAAAAAATCCTGAGGAATTACTTGCAAACAGCTCTTTTAGGTCCAGGTTAAAGACTGGTAACAAAGGAACTCCTTTGGCAGATTTTTTTGCCTTCATTGATAAGAGTCTGTGGATCTCTCCTTTCTAAGGTTTGTACGAATTGAATGATCGAGTGATCACTGCTCAGGCATCTATTTTGGAAGCATGATGGACTAGGTGCTTTCCACTCATGCTTCCCACTGCTGTTGATCCTGATGTTTTCTGTGTCAATGCTATGTCTGAACACTAACCCTTTTCTTTTGTCACATCTGTCTTCTTGCAGGCATATATACTGAAGTCATTTGAAATGAATGGTCTGCCCAAGGCGGTCCCTTTAAGTTTGCCTTATCAAGACTTCAGAAAAGACGTGTCAGACTACTGGGAAAAGCCTAAGGTATCCCAGCGGATAAAGAAAGTTGATTTCTCAAATGTTGTCTTGACTGCTCCTTGCAAACCTCTGGAGTCTTATCTGGAAATGAATGGAAAAGAGGAGGAGGAAGAAGAAGACGAGGAAGAGGACGAGGAGGAGGAATATGAGGAGGAGGAGGTGGAGGAGGAAGGGGACGAGATTGACATGCACAGTGGTTCCAGCAGTGACCTGAGTCAAAAAAGCACAGAGCGCAGCCAGGAATGTGCACCATCCACGCTCCTGGCCGATGACCAGAAGGGATCCAAGGGTCGAGCGTCCACTGCTGATGGGGACCTGGAGCTGGAGGAAGGCTCAAAAACACTAGTGCTGTTTTCACCA
The DNA here is from genome assembly GCA_026212715.1 of Elanus axillaris. Lineage (NCBI taxonomy): Eukaryota > Metazoa > Chordata > Aves > Accipitriformes > Accipitridae > Elanus > Elanus axillaris. Next base: position 20,161,276 of record JANZLQ010000057.1, read on the forward strand.
GGTGATCTGAAAAAGTCTCCGGTGACCACAGACTTGGCTCCAGAAGTTGATCTGGGCACTCTTGCTGCACTGACACCTCAGAGCGAGCGGCCACAGCCTATGGGTAGCCAACTGGATGTATCCGAGCCAGGGACCCTGTCCTCAGTCCTTAAATCTGAACCAAAGCCTCCTGTGGCAGTGGCTACAGCTTCCTCCCCCTTTACCAAAGTTGAGCGCACATTTGTTCATATTGCTGAAAAGACCCACTTAAATGTCATGTCTTCCACTGGCCAGCTGATGAGGCATGAGGAATACTGCCCTCCAGGCCAGTTTGAGGAGGTCATTGTCGAAGAAGAGCTGGAGGACAACCTGGCACTGGTAGAGAATGGAAGCGTACATTCAGGGCTAGAAGGGGCAGAGACAGAGAGCTGCGCACTTTCGGCTAATCACATTGAAACCACCTCAGAAACAGTGGGGGAGCAGCTGGCCCTTCCCAATGGCATAGCAAAGCCTCCTGAGGACAAGCCAGAGCTCTCCGACAAAGTGACGCTCTCACTGGATTTGGAAGAGCCTGGCAAGATAGTTACAAGGGAGCCAGACCTTGAGAAGTCAGCGGCAGTGGGAGAACACCTTAAGCGAGCAGAGACCCTCCTCGACACACTGCAGCAGGGCCCCAGGAGACCTCTGGGCTCCAGGTATAGAAGTCGGATACCCATTTTGTTCTCTGAGGAGGACACCGGCTCAGACCTTTCAACTTCACTCTCAGCCAAGGAGAGGCTTTATAAGAGGGCAAAGCAACCTGACTTGGCTCGCCTAGTGATGGAGAAGAGGCAAAACCGCCTCCTTCGGCTGGCCTCGGGGGCCTCCTCCTCAGCGTCCTCCAGCGATGAGAGGCGGCGGGCCTCAGAAACACTGTCAGCCACTGGTTCAGAGGAGGACACCCACGACTCTGATGACTCCATCCCAAGGAAGGCAGGGAAGGAGAGGGCTGCCCTCCTGGGGAAGGAAGAGAGACCCATAAGCACAAAGAGCAGAATTCCTCGGCCCATCACACCAGTGAAAACACCGGTAGAGACAGCAAAGTCTGAGAGCTCCATGGCCGTCGCGATGGCAGTGCTATGTAGCTCCCCGCAGGATGCAGCTGTTGCCTACAGGTAAGACCAAAATGGTGAGCAATGCAAAACATTGGACTTATTAAGGAGGCGCAGGCAGGGCTTTGTTTACCTCCCATTCCTTTACTCTTCGCTTGGCTTGAATGTGTGGTCCATCCCTGTTCACTAGTCATTTCAGCACACCAGCGTGTGAAATTCCCACGTCTCCATCTTCTTTGGCTCAGTCTGGCCAAAGGGCCAAGCCCTCTTCACTTGCCCTAGCTTTGAAGCCTTCTTCCTTTCCACAAGCTCTTTCATTTGGTCTGATCCTGCTAATAGCAGATCCCTCCAGTGGCAACCTCTCAGTTTTGCAGCATGCTTGGCGCAGCCATGACTTTGCAGGGAGACCTGGCCTGGCTATTGCAATTAGAGCTGCAAGGGCTGCAAGGTTGCCAGTTGTGATTGCCTCAGAGGATGGCCAGCACGCCAACAGCTGGAGAGAGGGAGGTGCACACGCATGGGCTTTGGCAGTGACCTGGAACGCAGTGGGCCACCTCCATGTGGTCTGAATTCCCTACACGTCCCTGTGCCTTGATTTTTTTGGAGGTACTTGACTCTCTATCAAATAAGCACAGAGATGTAAGTGGAGGTGGACCCTCTGAATTCACTGGTGTTTGGCTTTTCTGCCTGGCCTTGGGGCTGGAGTTCCAGCCCATGAGCAGAGCTGCTGCTGTGGCTCTGCCACATGTCCAGCAAATTCTGCTCTTTCAGTGACATGGGGTGAAAGGAGGGGATCCCTGTGGGTTGGTTTATCTTCCAGCACAGTTGCCATGAGGTCAACTGGTGCAATACAGCTCATGCCCACACTCCCAGAGGTGGCTGCATCCATGTTGCATGTTAAGAAGAGTCCCAGATACGTGCTATCAGTCAAACCACGCTTGTGTGTTGCCCCAGAGGGTGCTGGAGGATCAGGGCAAACAGTTAGTAGTTAACAGCATCAAGAGTTACAGGATGGTGTTCAAACCAGTGCCCTATCTTGTTCGCAACATAGCTCCTGTCATCCCGGTGCTGGAGACTCCGTGTAATTGCCCAGCAACATTCATGCCAAACCTGCCAGGAGCCTGGAGCCCCTTGCAGAAGTTCCCTTTCAGCCTCCCTCTTCTCTTCCCCTGCAGGCTTCAGGCACAGAGACCAACTGGAAGTGTCCCAAACGAGTGCCGAACAACGCAGATACAAAGTCGGCTTCCTCTTTCGCCAAGCTCCACTTCTCTTCCTCCACGGAGCAGCTCACGGAGGTCCAGCTGTGCATCCCCTCGGAGCCCCGTCCTTCCTTCAAGAAACCCCAGTGCTTCCCCAAGAAGCCAGCTGCCACCTCGGAGGGAAAGTCCTTCTCCCTGCCGACAGCATAAGCCAGGGACTGCTCTTCAGCGAGTTCCTCCTTCTCCCCGACCTCAGCCCCCAGCTCCAGCCCTGGGGCTGACAGGAGATTCCCTGCCCTCTCCTGGTGTGGCCAAAAAACGACAAAAAGGAAAAACCCAGACTCAGAGTCCAGCAACCAAAGGAAAGCAGGTGTCCCTGGAAAGTAAGGCAGCTGCCAGATAATGATCTTCTTCTGCCAGCCCAACAGACTGGGTAACTTCTGCATATAGTATACACTTGAGATGCTGCAGCACAGCCTTCCATGCTGGACCCACGAGTGTATAGCAGTAGCTGTACTTCAATGCTTCACTCACTCTCACCCCACACCGTCGCAATCAGCTCCCACGGGCCTGAGAGCCTCTGAGCCACGGAGCCTTCTTCAAGGGAGACATCCAGCCCGCAGCTCACGCTTGCTAATGCACAGCACCAAGCAGCGACCCAGGCAACCTGCCTAGTGCCTGACCCTCCTCCCTCCCCAGGCATTCCCCTCTCTCTGTTAGCAATACCAGTCGCCAACACCGACCCTGGCTTTGGAAAAAGGAGCAGAGGTGACGAGAGCAAGGCCTGCTGGAGAGGAAGGCTCCTGTCCCGCAGGCAGCTCCCTCCTGTCTCCTTGCCGGGAAAACGCCAGCCTTGGCCACCACCATCTACCCGAGTGTTGGCTCGCCTCCTGCCGCCTGTGTTAGCAAGGGATTGTCACCAGCTTAGCCAAGAGGGATGGATGCGTCCTCGTGTGCCGAGATAAGAGCAGGGGCAGGGTGGAGGGGGCTCTTCTCTTCTTTCCAGAGATACCTCTGCAGGTGAGAATGGGAGACGGGCAGGTCTCGCTGGGTGCTCCTACGGAGGCTGTCTGGCATTGCTGCTCAGCGACACTGCTGCTGTTTCGGCAGATGCCTGTGCAGTGGGTATTTAGATGGAATAGGGATGTATTAGCTTGCTGGGAAATCAGGAGCGCTTGCTAGCTGATATAGAAGGGAGCACACTGCAGCCGCTTCTGTCTCAAATACCAAACTGTGATCTGTGGAGACCACATCTCCCAACACGGGTGGTTCTTCTTGACCCGAGTGTGGATGGTGCCACAGACCTGTAGTCCACCAAACACAGCTCCATCCTGAAGATGTGAATAGTCACTGGATGCCTTTAGCTTGGGTGCCCCTTGCACCTAAATTCCTTGTGCTTTATTGTCACGCTCTTGGTGTTTGTGAATTTTGGCACTGTGGTTGAAAGTTCCCCTACACGGCAGGGTGGGAAATTATTATCCTGTAGTATACTCAGAAGCTGCTGCTTTGCGAGGAGAGGTTTGCTGGCACGCCGTGGGTACCTTGCGCATTTCTATCTGAGAGTACAGTGGGTTGAGTTGCAGAGATACGTCTTTCTCGGTGCTCAACTCTTCCACACGTTGCGTGAGAACTAACAACGTGAACATAAAAGCAAGTAATATTATCAGAGCAGAAGCTTAGCGCTCAGCTAGAACTAAACCAACCAACTTTTTAGCCCCCAGACTAATTAGGAAGGTTTGAAAATGAAAGCCAGGAGGATTGATATCTGTCTAAGCTTGATGAGATCTTGAAGTTGTCACAAAATTTTCCCCACACCTCACAAGGGGAAACACTTCAGACCCAAATACTTGGGGTTTCACACCATTGTCATGCCTAAAAGAGGCTTTGCATGAGGCAGAACAGAAATATGGCTGCTCTGTACACCCATTGCCACAGCGGCAACTAGCTGCAAATATTTACTATTTGCAGCCAACAAAGCTTGATAGAGGAATCTGGACATTGATAACCTTGATTCATTTGAACATAGATACAGTCACACTGACAGCCATCGAGTCCAAGTAATCCTGAAGTTGTTCACATCTAAAGGAACTGTTCTAGAAAGGAGGATGAGAGCTGAGACAGGGTAGCTGGGAGAAAAGGGAACTCTTTGGACATCTGAACAGGGAAATGTCTAGAAATAGGTGACAGGAATTGCCTCTTTTACCAATGCTAAGAATTTATTTCATTTAGCTCAAAGTGCTGTTTTCCATTGGCGTCATTCACCCTGGTAGAGTAAGAAGCACGGCTTCTAGTCTAAAAATACGCCCTCATCTTTGCAGAGGAGCATTGGGACCTCCAGGATCAGGTTGTGGTTTGTTGGACTGAGCTGATGTTGCCACCAAAAGCAGTGGTCCCTCCAAGTTCCAGCTGCTTTGTTGCACTATCCCGCCCCCCTTATGCTGGGGCAGCTGTTTGGTGAAGTGGCTGGGAATGCTGATCCAGCATGACACCAAGCACTCTGGTTTGCTGGTTTGGTTTTCATCTGGTTCAGTTCATCAGTCTGGTTCAGCATTTGGTCACACAACAGAAGTGGGGGAAGTAGAGGACAGAGAGCGTGACCACTTCTTCTGGTGGCACTATAACTTCATGTGAGGTTGAAGTGTGGCTCAAAGTACAACCTAAATATGCCCTGCATGTTTAGAAACTAGAAAACAGAATAAACCCAAGAAATAAATTCCAGAAATATAAACCATAATGGCAGTCCTATTAATTTGTTGGGGGACTATTCATTTTAGAGTGCTCAGATGGTCACTTTGTCATGAAGCCTTTGCCAGATGCTCCATCCAGGTCTTAGATGCACATGCCAAAAATGACATTGAAAGAGCTTGGAATGAGGGCTATGGGACTATTAACAGGGTTAGCAGACCTGCCTTATCATGGGAGGCCAATAAAGCACAATCAATTTATTTATTCAAGAGAAAGTTTAAAGGAGTGTTTTCCATGGCCTAGCTATACCCATGTCAGGAAGGAAGCTCCAGGGCAGAGATCTTCCATCTTCCACATGAAAGCAGGGAAGACGGAGTAGCCAAGTATGGCAGGTGAAGAAATCAGGCAGGTTTTTAGTTGCAAAGTGACTGTCCAGTGAAATCTTTCACAGGAAAGTGGGGTCTTTTGCTTATTAAAAGGTTTTCGGAGAAACCTAGCTGTCTTCTAAGAGGTCTTCCTACCATGACCCAACCACAAGTAGCAGGCAGGATGCTGGTGACACCAAGGTATCATCTCTCTTTGTGGTGTCCTGCCAGACATGTGCCAAAGCTATCACACATTGGAGAGCCACCAGATGGTCCTACAGGTTTCAGAAAGCCAGTGAAAGATTTCCAGCACAGAAAATCACAGCCATTCCCAGTGTTGTTTGACAGGGCTGGGCTGAGGGTGTAGCTGGGTCCACAGAGACCTGGAGCTGCCGTGAATTGTCTCTCCTCGTGGTTGTGCTACCAGGCTCCCTGCCCCAGCACAACCCTTCTTCCCAGCTGTCTCTGGCATGGAGGGGAGCAGGAAAGTGCATCAACAGCGTGGTGTCCCGCAGCCCGGTCATTTTGGATGAGAGTGGGCTACACCATCAGGTGTGACGGCAGTGAAAGCTGGCTGACCGCAGCAATGGTTTCTCCCCAAAGAGCCTGCGCAGGAGCTGCCGGGAGCTGTCACTGAAAAGTTTCTGAGGGTCGTTCTTGTGAGGCCTGACTTTCCCTGTGTATCTCAAAGGTTTGGGTGTCTGGACCTTCTCCCCTTCCTAGTGGCAAGTGATGCTGTGATCTTGGCTAGTTGTCACATTGCCTCTTTCGTGCCTTCACTGAAGTTATTTTTACAGGAGCTTCAGTGCTGGGCTCTTCCAGTCAAGTGGATATCAAGAAATTGCTAACAAGAGGTGATCCTCAGATCTGTGTTTCGCTGGCAGTCGGTCACAGGGTGCTGCCTGGCCCAGCCATGCTCGTAAGCCCCCCATGTTAGCAGCCCGCGTGCTGCAGGAGGCGATGGCTTGATCCCTCTTTCAGGTGTCAGCAGAGGGACTCAGGAAAGCCCCTGCCATGCAGGTGCTGCTCTGGATCTTCTCCCTGGCTCCAGTTTTCAAGGTTCTGCCCTTCAGTTGCTCAGTGGTGTGACCCCAGGGTTCTCCTGTCACTGGGGTGCTCAGCACACCCTGGTTGCAGAAGTTCTCATTCCTCTTGTGTGTCTCTCTGGAGGCATTTTTCTGGCAGGCAGGTGGACCAGCAGTGATGCTCTCTCCTAGTGATACTGTGAAAACAGCCCTGCAAAAGGGTCAGCAACTCCTTTGTGCCCCCTCTTCTTCGTCTGCCCTGCAGGGAGGCTGGAAGGGCACCTGCCATAGCCAGAGCATGTCTAGGGACAGGAAGGGATGAGGCCTGTGATGTTAGGGCGAAGTTAGTTGGTTAAGGGATGCCAGACAATCCAGTCTGGCATCGTAGGACATGGTGGGCTGTCCCATCCCAGAAGGGTGGGAGAGGCAAGACCCTGCTGTTCTCTGCCATGAAACATGGTGTGCAAGTTCCGTCAAGCCTCAAGGACACGTAGGGCTGCTCAAACACCGCTGGTGCTGTGCAGCTGCTTCCTTGCTTCACTGCAAAGAAGAGAAGATCAAAGAGAAGATCGGGCTGACCAGGGCAGAGGAAATGGCTAGGAAGAATAAAGAAAACTGGGGCCAGGGGAGGAGAAGCAGGTTTCCCAGCAGTTTCCTATGTTTGCAGGAATTTCGGGGAACAGCCTGACACTACGTGGTTCCCCATCGGTGTCTTTGCTGCAGGGTCTGTCCTGGCCAGCTGCAAATGGTTGTGCCTACATGTGTTTTGAGGGACAGGCTGCCACAGTGCTTGCGTCTGTGCTTGCATGTGCATGGGTGGCAAGAGCCGATAGGACTTGTTCAGGGGAGCGTTTTGTGGTCCCGTGTGTGCTGGGACCATAAGTGTCTTTGGGAACACCTGGTATCATACGATAAATCAAACACTCTGCTGAGAGTTTCACTTTCCTGGGGTCTGCAAAGGTCCCACCTGCTTTCTTAGCTGCCAGCTGAGAAGATGGCACGCTGGCTGGTAAAAATGAGTCAATGGCTTCTGTCTGGCCAGGAGATTTTTGCAAAGAAACGGGGTTACAGGGGAATGTGCCAAGTGGCAAATCTATAAGACAGTTCTCAGCGCTCAGCCAGTGTGATGACAGGTTATATGAGCAGAAGGAGCAAAAGGACCGATGGCACGAATCAGATTAATGCTGTGGAGGGGCTTGGACACATGGATGGAGCTGCTTAACTGACCCGGCTGGTTGGCAGCACAAACACTTCTGCTTGTCTTGGTGCAAAAGGTGTTTTGGTAGCAGACCTCTCTGAGTCAGTTGTGCTTGGAATCTGTGAGAGGCAGGAGACTTTGCTTGCCCTTTCTAAGTAAAGAATATTATAATATATATATTATTATAACAATATAATATAAGTAGTGCCCATTATATATAGTGGCTAAAGGTTGAAAAGGATCCTGCTACCTTCAAAGAAGTGCCCTGATGCTATGTGACTTCTGATGTGTGCAGGACTGACTGCTGCGTGCGGTGGATGTGGACGGAGGAACAGGGTACCGCTCTACCAAAGCGCATATGAGCTATGAGGCTCCACTCGCCTGAGCATGAACCGGGGGCAAAACACCCCAGCTTGGATGGTTGGCAGCTGTCATGCTTGCCATCAGAGTTGTAATAACTGGTGGTAACATCTTTGTGTGGCACGGATCGGGGTCTGGAGAGTCCCTGCTCACATGGCTGCCCTTGACTAACACAAGCATGGTTTGTTTGCTCATGAAACGCTTCAATCCAAAGCAAGTTGTGTTGGGGCAAGAAAATCCTTGATGTTTCTCCTTTCCAACACAGAGGTATTTTCTCAGTGTAGATCCTCTGTAAGAAAATGGCTAAGCATCTACTGATAGCCTGACCAGCTCCAGTAGCAGCTCGATGGTCCCTTAGCACACTTCTCTGTATAGTTTACTGACCCGTGGCATGATCCCACCACTATTCCATGTGCACAGACACCGATGCCCACCTACAGCCTTGCCCCACACACCAATCAACCGCAGTTATATTAACCTTGTGAACACAGTAAAAGTCCCTTTGTGGACATGAGTTTGGTTTCAAATGCATTTCTTCCAGCTTAACTGAAACATGCCTGTTCTCCAGCAGTGCTAGGCTGGTTTCACAAAGTACACAGGGACCGCTTGGGAGTTTGCAACCACCTTTGATTCCATCTGTTTGCCAGCTACTTCGACATCTGCACACAAGGGAGAGATCTTGGGCTCCTGTTCAGGCCCTTTCCTCTTGCGGTGCGGGCCTGACCACTGATACTGGGTGGGTGCCCATGGGCTCCCAAGGTCTTCTGCAGAACCCTCCGTGGTTCTTTTGCTCTTCCTCAGCCTGTTGCTGCGCTCCGAGGGGCTGGGACCATGCTGATAGTAACAGCAGAGCCAGCTGACATTAAGACAGGTTGGCAGCATCTCCATGAGCACTGGGGTTGGTATCTTTGTGAGGCCAGCAAATAGCCCTGGTTGCAGGCTGTGGTGAGCTGTGATCCCAAGTACAGCCAGAATCCCATGGAATGCCAGTGATTGGTATGCCATAACTCTCCAGTCCCCTCATTCCTAATATACCTCCTCTAGCAAATCTTGTCTTCAAAGTCAGTGTACTCCCTGCAGGTCAGTCCCTCTCTGGCTGGGGGCTTGAAGCCCTCCAGGATTTCTGCAAAGCTTGAGGCAGACTTGGCCACCAACCTATGCAGCAGGCCCTGCACCATGCAGGCTGGTGCTCTGGGTTCTAAGGAAGAACATTATCCCTTTTGTTTCTGGAGCTGCAAATGTCTGGAAAGCGGGTTTGAAGTACGCATTGATGCCCTCTGTCCTAAAAGGAGGAAGGGAGCTACCACAGCAAATCCAGAGGTGGGTTCCTGGTATGGACCAACGTGAGAATTCCTCCTGCTCTTAGCTCCTAAACCAGAGGGGGCTGCAGGGGGGGAGATCTCTGCTTTGGTGAGGGTACTGCTGGTCTGGTATCAGCATGGGGTTTGCCAGGAGCTGCTCTGCCTCTGGCTTGCCTCATATTGCCTCTGAGCACAAGGAGGTCTGACGCGAGGTTTGCTGGAGGAGGCAGGGGCTGACGTTTACTCAGCAGTTGGGTAAATTGGCTGCCAGGGTGCAAGGCAGAGGCTCTCCGACCATCGCCTGCAGATGGTGTGATGAGCTCTGCAGGACGTGGGGGTTTAGGCGAGGAGTCCAGGTGTAACAGTGCGGGTGAAAACCAGTGTCAGTGACACCGCTGTGCTATGGGACCTGGGCTGCTTATTCTCCGGACAGGAATTGGAGCTGGAAACACAGATAATTTTGTATATCTCCTTTTAACACGATAGCATGTGACTCTACACTCGGACATTGTATCTGGAGCACCTACGTTGTTTTCCTTCGCCTCTGGCACAGTCTGACAAAGTCTTTTGGCTTGGAGACAGGACTTCTGCTCCTTGGTACTGCCTGCCTGGAAATGCGACTGGGTCCCAAGGCTAAATCTCTCTACATATCTTCTTTGCATTCTTTAGGAAAGCAGCTGGAGAATGTTTACACACTGCAAACAGAATGTACGACTCCGACCGAGGAACCACAGTCCGGTTCAACTGCATGGCAAATTTCTTGGCCATAAAATCTGGCATGCATCACAGAGGCCCTGTCTGTGTACAGATCCACCTGGCAATTGTCATAACTTCTTTAAGATCACGTCTTAAAAAAAAAATAAATGATGATGCCATTTCTTGTTCATATCAGACACAGTTGTCATTAGATTTGTTATTAAAAGGGGATTCTTGATCATGCCATTAAAACCCTGTCTACCTTTTCATTGGTGTCTTCTCCCATTTATTGTAGTTGCCACATGTGAAGCAGAAATACCACCTGAATTGCTGGCAAGGAACCTTGGCTATGATTGTGCTTGGGTTTCATTCCAGCTGTGTGGCAGCTGTGGCCCCCATTCCTTCTCTGAAACCTCCTGCAGAGCTGTGCCCCAGGTTCCCATAAAATCTCCCCACAAGGTACATTATTTTTTCCTACATCATGTCAACTCGGTTGGCTGCAGCCAATCCCAAAATACATGCCGGCAAGAACCAGGAGCATTCCCTTGTTTCAATAGGAGCATCAGTGATGCGGCTCCTGCCTTGTGAATGTAAACAGGTACACAAAAGCTCAGAGTTGTCCAATTTTCTGGCAGCCTTTCCCTATACCACAGTGGTGATGCTGGCGCTGTCTTCTCCTGTGGCTTGTGATTTGTGCAAGCAGGTGAGGTCAAGAGGGACAGCTTGGAAGAATGCACCAGAGTGGGGCTGTTGGTTTTCATGCAAGCATTTCTGCACCGCAGACATGTTTCTGCACCATGAATCTTGTTCACAACCACACTGCAAGCAGGAGGCTCAACTATCCACTTCCAAAACAGCATCTGTCAGAGAGCAACGCCTGCTTTTTTTAACAACAACAAAAAAAGAGATGATTTCAGGGTAGAAGCCTAGATGCCACAGCTGAGTAACATTTGTGCAGTTGTTTGCGGGACTTATGCCTGGCTGGTCCATACAGTCCATCTGGGACCTGGCTGAGGGATCTTCACTGAGCTCCAGAGCTGGCCAGGGCCAGTGTTTTACATGACTGGACTCTTGCTCTTCTGCTTTATATGGTCTTCCCAATTTGAGGACCATGGGGATCATTACAATATTTCACTGGTCCCATCTGTACTCTGTGCTGAGACCAGCCAGCTGGGGCTGCAGTTGGACCTGCACATTAATATGCTGGAAATGGAGCAGAAGCAAACCAGTAACTTGGCACGGTTTAACTTAATACTCTCTGACAGTCTGACATTTAATCTCAGGACAGGTCGTACAACAGCCGCTTCACCACATGCAAGTTGCCATCGGGTGCAAACCACATCCAGGTATGGGTAGTGCAGGTTCTTGCCTATGTTTGGGAAGGGGTGACGGAAGAGGGAACAGGGCAACTATGAAGGACCTGAAACAGGCTCATTCTCCTGTTGCTCAGTTGCCATCTCAGTTTCTCTGCTGCTTTTTTTAAGCGTTTTGTCTGCGAGTCCTTGTGCTGTTCCGTGTCACCATCTCAACGATTTTACTTTTGCTTGTGTTTTTAGTTCTCCTCTCTGGCATTGCTTTAGCTCACGGACTCTCTCGCAATAGTCTTTCCCAATACAAAGACACAAACTGCGTGTCGGTAATTACATACATGACATTACACTCATCAGTTACATGCATGACAATACAACCTGTCTGCAGGCATATAAAATTACCTAAAAATAAAATTATGTTGGAATTTTAACCCAAAGCATAGATGTAAATTGAAAGCTGTCAAAAACATCCAGTTTGGGACAATGCATCTATTAGGAAGAGTTACAAAAAACCTGTATCCACAAACAAGGGATAGGTTGGAGGCAAGAAGATCATCTGGAGAGTAATACTAGATAAATGCCCTGTTCCTACACTCTTTCCCAGGCTTCTTGCTAGTGTTGGAGCTGGAGCATCGGGTGAGTTTCTTACTGATTTGAGGGGTCGAAGCCTGAGTCAGTTGCTCTATTGCTGAAACTGCAAAGTGCAGAGGATCCCCACCTAAACACAGGGCAGAAAAATCAAAACTGAAGTCACCCGAGATAGGAGCTAGGGGATGCTTAGGTTTAAATGAGAATGTTGGTGGAAGGAAGGTAATTAGTGGAGGAAGGTGATCAGTGCAGGAAGGTGGAGCAGTTCCAGTACTGGAGGTCTGGTACTGTATGGGGAAGGCAGCTCTCCTGGACACTCTAAAGCTTTTCTTTACTCCTTTTGGGGAGGAACCCATTGGGAACGGCCTGAGAGGGGGACGGAGGGTACGACAGAGCTGCGGAGCCGCTGGGACGTGGTGTGCACACAGCCACGTAGGCAGAGAAACACCAGCAAGGTGAATGTTAGACCTCGCTTCACCCACTCAGTAACTACCTACAAATCACTCGCTGCATCCAGTCTCCCCATCTCCTCCTCTTTCAGTGGAATAAAGTCTGTGACTGTGCGTACTTTCACTCCCACACCTTTACTGTCTGCACAGGCTTTCCAAAAATAGTCTTCCAGCCAGCACTAAAGCCTGCTCCAAGTTCCCCAGGCAGCACTGAATGACTTTTTGATGTAAACCCCTGGCACTTCATTTAAGATACAGCATGTCAGGGCCTCACGGGCACTACTGGGTGTTAACCATCCACTCACCTTCTGGCCCAGGACCTCATTTAAGCTCAGGCATGGGTCCCCCATCCCTGTCTGAGCTGCATTAGATGTGTCCCTATCCCC
>JANZLQ010000057.1:20174008-20198918 GCA_026212715.1 Elanus axillaris
TCCTGGTTCGTCCCCTTGCTGTGTCTGGGGCTGTTGAGGGACCCTGTCCCCCCTCCTTGGCTCTACCAGCCATGCTGTGACCCCACGGGTCTGTGCCCCGTTGGGGAGGGCATGGCCGGAGCTCCTGGCTCATCCCCTACTCATGCGGCTCCCTGAACCAGCATGTGCGTGTCTTGAGCTCCCTGGCAACGTTTTACTTCACACGGGACTGATTATCCTCTGCAAGTGACAGTTGTTCAGTCAGACGGTTCTGCCTCTGCGAGCAAGGCTAGTCTGGGTCTTTGGCTCTGGTGGACACGTTATTTTCATGGCAGTCAGGCATAACTCGGAGGGGAGGGAGGATTTTAGGATCTGCAGCTTTCCCACAGGAGAAAATTACTATTTAAGCACCAGCTACCCTGCAGCAGTTGAGATACCCATGAGGTGGCTCTAATTGCTGAAGGAGCAAATCAACTCCCTCACTACTTTCATCATCCAGCCTATTACAGCTCCTCACAAGGTGTTATGGAATTACTGCTTGAAACAGAGAAGCCAGCACACTAGCGACTGAGTCATTTAACAATCTTCCCTCTCAAAGAGTAGTTAGCATCCCAACAAGGAGAAGAAGGGTTACGACAGAAAATTGTACACATGTGAAGTAAAAAGTAAACTCTTCTTTCCAGTTTTATATGTGAAAGCAGCAGCAGAGCAGTCCGCCCACTCTCACCGCTGCCGGGGAAGTCCAAGCCATTCGAGTTAGGTCCTGGGTTTAATTAACCAAGTGGTAGGGCATAGTCAGTCACAGCGTTTGCACACATGGTGGTCATTAACTAAATCCAGTGACTGGTTAAATGAACATGTTTGGGTTAGAGAACTACAGCAATCAACTGATGCACATTTTAAGCAACTGCAGTATGAACAGCGGAGCCCCAGGCATTGCAGAGCAGTGGCCCGTAACCTCATTTCTGATGGGGAGGCTGGAGCTGCTTTGCAGTTTAAATATGCAACAGCATATCAATGAGACTTTCTGTTCCTTGCTCTCAGATCAGTGGTCAAGAAAAACAATTTGTCCTTTAGTCCAACTTCAGCTTAAACTGTAACCCCAGAGGCACAGCGTTGTCAGATGCCCCTGCTTCACTCCTGTATGCTTCCTCCATGCTCGTCCCAGGATGACCACCAAAATGGTCCGTAGCAAAGACTGCACCAGAGCATTAGTTAAACATGGGTGACCAGGAATGCTGCTGAAAAGAGCAAAGATCTCCTAAGGTCGCAGCATGGCATCCTTTGCCGTGTAAGCCTGAGTGCATGGTGTTATCCTGCTCAGCGTGCTTTGCGCCTTTGCAGCATTCAGTATCTGGGCAACACTCAGTTTGGGCATTCAGCCACAGCAGAAGGCCCTACAAAAAGCTTTTTCAGACCTCCTTATCTCTACCTGTTGCACTACAGCCCTTTCTCGCTAGCCTTCTGCTGCAGGGACCGCGGGCAGGCAGTCACCAGCCGAGCCAGCGCAGACAGGCAGCTCTCGGCAGCGCCTGGCAGCAGGCAGCTTTTTTTAATAAAGCAATACTTTTATCTGTACCCAGCTTCTTGATGTGTCTGCATCCCAACACCAAAAGTCACCGCTCTCTAGGTGGATGGCTAAACTAGAGCTGCTTTAAAGCAGAGCACGTCCCAGGACAACAGCTCGGAGAAAGGTTCGGGATGACACATCAGCATCCACAAAGGCTCAAGACTGCAGGGCTGGTGGAGGAGGGAGGACACAGACTGTGAGGAGAGAGGTACAGAGGGTGAAGATACAGCAGGAGATAACCTAGAGCAAGCTGTCAGTAACTGTGCTACTTCACGTGCACCCTGCAAAGGGGTTGTAGCCTTTGAACGGGCAATGGGGTGCTGCCCCTGCTTGCTGCATGATGCACTGCTCCCTGAATCTTTTGGGACACGACCGTCTGGGATGTGTTATCCCCAGGGGCTGCTCCATGGGTCCAGCCTGTCCGGAGCACTGACTGCAAGGGAAGCATGCCCATGGTTTGTGTGCAGATGTGGCGAGGGTATTAAGGGACTTGAGGGAAAGGGTCCTGCAGGTTCTCCAGTCAGGGTAGAGCTCCTTCTCCCACTGCTTCCAGTTCAACTGCCCTAATCTCATGCCTTTTCCTAAGCTTGCTCAGTTGTGGGGCACGGAATTGTGCCTATCTTGTCTTGAAGTGCCAGTCATCCTCCAGCCAGGTCTCTGCCAGCCGTGAAGGTCGTACACCTCCAGGCAATTTGGGCAGGCCTGGGGTACATGGAGCTGCCACTTCTGCTGATGATTTTCCCACAGCCTCCTTTCCTAATGTGAATCACCCTCTCAAATACCATAACAGGAGAAAAGGACTCAAAAGAGAAGGCGCTTTGTGCCGGGTCCACTTGAAATGGATGTTGTGTGCACCCAGGGTAATTTCTTTGGCTCTACCCCAAATGGAGAGTTTCACTGGGACTTCTGACAATCTTTGAGCAATGGCTCAAAGTCCAATGAAGTGGCTGTATGAAAAGCCATGGGAAGTTGAGCTCCAAGGACAGACACTGCTTTTCAAGCTCATCTTGCTGTTCCTTAGTACACAGCTGCTCTGAATGAGCAAACTCCACAGAAAAAATGAAATTTGAGGATCTCTTGCTGGAAATCGATGGCTTTGGCAAATTCCAGATATTGATTCTGTTTATCCTCTGCCTCCCAAGAATGAACCTTCCCATGCATTTCCTGCTGCACAATTTTCTCGCTGCTACCCCTTCTCATCACTGTGCTATTCCACACCAGGAGGCATTTGTGAACCTCACCATGGAGGAAGTTCTGCTCATCAGTATCCCCCGGGAGCCCGATGGCACTTTCAAGTCCTGCGAGATGTTCTCGCAACCTCAGTTTCACCTGCTGCTCAATTCCTCTCTGCAACCAGAAAACAACTCCGTCATCCAGCACTGCCAGCATGGATGGGTCTATGACCACTCGCAGTTCACTTCCACCATCTCCACGCAGGTAACGCCTGGGCTGTGACCTAGCCGAAATGAAATTAGCTCCGTGTTTTGAGGAGCAGATGGAGAGGTGTTTGATGGCTGCAAAGAATCAGAGGGGAATCTTTGCATTTTAACCAGTGGAAATGACTTGTTTAGAGAAGATTTCCTGGGATGGGGAAGCTCTCTGAAGCTTAGAGTTAGAAGCCAAAATTTATTATTATTAGTAGTAGTAGTAGCAGCAGCAGCAGCAGTAGTAGTATTAGTATCATCTTGCTTCAATTGATAGTTAGAAGCCAACATTTCTCATTATAAGCATCTTAATTTCTCCAGGTGACTGAGAGAATGGCAGGGGGCAGGGGGGTGCAGGGGAAAGACACACATAGAGGATTTTCTCTGCTTGGGCCACATGGCATTTACACAGGATTGCACCCTGTCAGGATTTCCTGAGCCCATTGCTTTCCCAATTTTCCAAACATTTTGTAACTTCTATTGCCTCGCCCACTCCTTCTCACTGATCTCCGGCTTTCTCCTCTTCTCCCCAGGATTGTGCAGCTTCTCTTCTCTTACGACCAGTGTCTCTTGCTGTCAATCCAAAATTGCTCTCCAAGGGCCTCCCGCTGAGATGCAACACGCTGGCCAGCCAGAACCTTGAGCCTGCCCAAGGTCCCTGCCCATCAAACATTAACCACCCGCCTTCCGAAACACTTTGCTAGGACCAGCAGTGATACCTCTGGGCGTTAATGCTTTACCTTCCTTGAAAAGCAGCCCAAATTACAGGAGGGCACGGTTATGTTGGAAATGATAGTGCTGACTGTCTCGGTGAGAGCAGGGCTAAGTCTTAACCTAGAGCTGGTGCCTCCTCCTCACCACCCAACCACCCCACTTTTGGCAGGCACGGAGGTGAGACCCAGATGTGCCCAGGCCTGTTCCTTATTTTTGCAATGTTTTGGGGAGAAAGGTGTAAAGCTCCCTTGGGGGAAAAAGGCAGGGGAAGTACCCTGCAGCGCGGATGCTGAGCATGGAGCCTTGAGATGCTGCACCCATGGGTGCAGTGGCCTCCGGACACAGTGAAGGAGCCAGGGCTTTCTCTGGGCTCTTTTGCTCTTGCAGCAAGAAAGGTTGCTGAAGGTCTGGCTGGCCTCGTCAGAGAGGCTGCGAGGCTGGGTTGATAATTAAGTTAAGGTTTGCCAAGTTTGCACATAGAGAAAATTAACTCTGCAGCTTGGCCGCAGCATTCTGTAATGATTAGCAATGTTTGCACCTTCAAGAAACTAAAATGATGCTCATTAACTTCATTAGGAACAATGTCTAGACCAACTAGTCTGTAAGAAATCAGTAAATTGGCATCAAGAGCAAGTATTTGGTCTGACTCCCCCTCTGCCCTCCTTCCTCCCTGCACTGACAACTTCAAAGGAAACTGGTCAGGGCAAGAGTAACTGGATATCAACACGACATTCCCTAACGAAGGCTGAGGCACGTTTTACAGTTCGCTGCAGTGTGGCACCCTGCAAATGCCCATCTCAGCAGGACAGTCCCAGGAGCATGGCAGAGGGAGCTGGGAGAGACGTACACCCAGGCAGGTTGCAAGCAGCTACTCTCCATGATGAGTGGTACCCAGGAAAACTTTCTGATGCCCAACAAGTGTCCACAGAGAGGCTGTCGCAGTGGGGATAGATAACTGGGAGGCCTCGTGAGTTGCAACTTCATATTTTTCAAGACTCTGGCACTGCCCTATGTGCAGTTGAGTGCAGGGTTCCACCCCTCAATCAGATTTGGCCAATATAAATTGCAAGGCACAATAGCTGACCACCAGGACTACCGGAGGGAAGGGGTGTGAAAAGGCAACTGGGCACTAAGTGTCATTTTTTGGCCTTGTGTTTCAGTGGGACCTCGTATGCGAGCAGCGGGGACTGAACCAGGCGACTGCAACCTTCTTCTTCATTGGCGTTACGGTGGGGGCCGTGGTATTCGGATACCTTTCAGACAGGTTGGACCCTTTTCAAGCTGTTCCTCCAGAGCTTCAGGTTCATGATGAGAACTTTGCAAACCTGTGACCTGCAAAAGGCGATCAGAGGGGCAAAGAAAGGAGAAGACGCAATCGTAAAGGGAGAATCCAGGCTCTCACATGAAAATTGGATTAAAGTCATACTGGGAAGCAATGCAGGGGCTAAATGCTCCACGGATCAGCCAGTTAGCAGCCCACCAGAGCAGCAGATCTGGCCTTGGTTAGGAGTAAGACGCACCGCAGCAATGACCACAACACTGTGGTCAGTATTGCTGCAGGAACAGTAAAACCGGAAAAAAAAACCACTGTCCGTGAAACCAATTTCAGAAAAGACAACTGCCTAAAAAAGGAGAAAGCTGGCTAAAACAAAACCAAAACAAGAGTTAACTCCTTGCAAGTTATATGGAAATTGGCTAAGGACACCCAAGTGAGGGGCTCAGAGCAAATGCATGCTATAGCTTAAAAAAAAAGAGTCTCCAGAAAGCAAAACCTGACTGTCATTACTAGAGAAGCAGAGTAAAGGAGGTTATTAGAAGCAGGGAGGCATTCCTCAAGGAAGAGCTGAGGCAATGAGGAAAACAGGAATAAATCTGCTCTCTGTGGTTAAATGTTAGAATGTGATAATGTAAACCTGAAAAAATGTAAGTAATAACCTAGAAAGGGCATCAGTTAAGAAACTAAGTATTTTTGCAAGCAGCAGAGAATACGTAGTGTGGGCATGCAATCAGGATGTGCTCTTCACTCTACGCTATTCATTATTTAATATCTGAGTTTCCTGCGCAGGAAACTGATTCCTGATTTCCTTCCTCTGGGAGCAAAAAAGCATTAGGGTACAACAGGCTACAAAATCATTGCACAGCAGAGGGGAACCAGCTTCACAGTATGAAACACCCAGAGACTCTGTGCTGCTGATGGGAATTTTTACATCCGTATCTTTGCATATGAGTGTATCGGTATACTTTTACAAGGACCCAAGACATCTGGCTGATCTTCAAACTGTGCGTCTTGGCTTTGTATCTGAAATGCTTTTATAGCAGAGTTGGAGGGAAAGAAATTCAGAATCATGAAAAGGAGCAGGACAAAATAAGGCAGAAGACAAGGTCTCTGCTATAAAAAAATGAAAAATAATTTGGTTTTCAAATGGATTGTGAGCGGGGAGAGCCAGTAGAAGATTGGAGGCGTAAAAGGAGCATCTGGAAATAAAAAGGCTGTAGGGTGAGACATAAATGAGTTTGTGTTCACAGCAGGAGGATGTGTAGGGGCAAGCATTGGAGCTGGAGCTTTGAAATAAGCTGATAGAAGGCAGCATAGAGAAATACACCAGGTGAATGCCAGTGAACTGCCAGGAGCAGGGAGTGGTCATCCCAGAGCCCCATAGGAAATCTGGGATGAAAAAGCTGGAACACTGTTGGCATTGCATGACCTCCACAGCAGAGGGCTGGGAAAGTATTGTGTATCAAACCAGTTTTAAGCTGGTTTCCAAAAAAGATCTCAGGAACTATGTTCCAGGCAGCCTGACATCTATCTGTACCAGGCAAATTAGCAGAAACTATTCTGAAAGATTGAGTCAGTGGCTGCATGGGTAGATATGACACACTAGTGAAGAATCAGCAGGGTTTTTGCAAAAGATCCATGCAAAAGATCCATGCCTTACGAACCTACTGGATTTCTTTGAATGAGCTAACAGGCGTGTGAACACAGGAGCTACCATCTACGCAGATTTCAAGAAGTTTCCTTACCAGAGGCTCCTAAAGAAACTGAGCTGCCCTAGGATAAGAAGGAAGGTCTCTGCGTGACTAAATAATTGATTAAAAGCCAGGAAGGAGAGAGGTGATGTAAGTGTTCTGTTGTGACAGTGGAGGGGGACCTGTGCTTGGATTTGTGTGCTTTTCAGCACATTTATAAATTACTGGAAAAGGGAGGTGCTGCTGAGTGGCCGGGTTGGTAGAGATGAGATCTGAGTGTGGAGAACTGCAGAAGGAGCTTAAAGAGCTCTTGTGACTGGATGGGAGCATCAGATGGTCGCAGTAAATTTGGCAGAGCTGTTAAACCTCAGGTGTCATGCCCTGCATCTCCCCTAAGACCCCTTGAAAGCTGCCGGCCCATTAGCAACCTTCCTTTTCTGTAACAGAGACGCGGTCCCACTTCTTTGTGCCAACAGGAATGAAGACATTTAACCGCTACTGCTCCAGGGTGAAAACCATCTGGTCCTGGCATTTTGCTACAGTTCAGGTTCAGTTTGTTCTAAGCCTCTACAAGCGTTTGGATTTAAGAACAACTCTACTGACAAATTTTACCCTGCTAAACCCTCCAACAACCTTCACAGTGAATATATATATATGCAAATATATACATATATATATATATATATATATATAGTTTCTGTTATCTGCTCTTTTCCAAACACTCCTTTTGTACCTTGTCCTTGTACTGAATTGGCTGTAGGATGCTTTGGCAGACTTCCAGATTGGGATATTTATGAAAAAGGGGATTTTTTTATTAACTTTTATGCTTGTGCAGTTTCCTCCTTTTATTATATTTTCTACATTTAATCTTTCAGAGGCTGTGCTTCCCTACCTCTCCCTTTGAAGACAATTTGAACAGCATTATTTCTAGCAGCCGCCCTGTAGCCTGCAGTTCACTCCTGCCAGCTCGCCTCTGGTTTCCCTAGCAGGTGGCATGCATTTGCTGAGAGTCTAGTAATGGGTCCATAAATAGCTGCCTTACGCCCTGCAGGGAATCTTATGGTTTTATATCCTTCTCGCTGTATTCACTTAAAAAAAAATGAATCTTCTTTCTTAGGCAGTTACCCTATTGGAAGCAGAATCCAGCTCTGGTGTGTTTCTGGGTGTTTGCTGCTCCAACCCAGGGGTATTATGATGACTTTTGCAAAGTGTATCTGCTTAAATTTCAAAGCAGATCCAGCAAACTGCCTGGGCCCAAGCCACAAGTTGTTTTTTTTCTCAGCTAGATTCATTACCTAGCTGCTGCATGAAGTCATTTATGATCATTTTTAGGAATGTTACTGCAACATTATGTCCCGGCACGTCACATTTTCCCCTGGAGCAATCATTCTTACCACCGTCCTTCTCAGGTGACCACTAAGAGACCCCTAATGCCAAAATCAGACCAGGATTTCAGTCCCCATAGACTGAACATTACCTGTTGTCAGGGTTAATTCACTACTCCAGTCTGAACCTAAGCTTTCGTCACATGCAGTGCTGACGTTCATCGGAAGGCTGATGCCTTGGGCTCCATTTTGATTTTTAGATTTTTCATAGGTTGTGTAGAAATACATATATGCATATTTCTCTCTGTGTGTGTGTACATACATGTGCACTTGATGTTCTGTATTTCTCCATGCTCTCCACACAGGACTCTGCACCAGGGGTAAGGTGGTCCTACAGCTTCCAAAACCCTCGGTGAAAGACCTCCTAGCAAATTCCTCATAGACCCCTTAGGACATCAGGGCTATTTGCCCATATGGGCTGACAACTGGACTCTTTGTTTTCCTTTGGGATCTTTGTTTGCCTTCCAAGGATCAGGCTGAAAGTGTCATGGTTCTCTCTCCTTGAGAGCGGTGGCCGTGGCTGGTCCTGGGTGAGCCACGGGAGGTGGACATGCTGAACCAGGCATGGGGACAGCCGTCGGAGGGAGCAGGGTGTGCCAGCACCGTGGGGTTTCAAGCTGACATCACTGCTTTTGATGATGGCATTGAACAGGGGAGCTCGATATATTGTTTTGATCAGTGCTGCTCTTTCCATTGGAGTGCCTGGTGCCCGATGCTGGCCCTCGGAATGGGACCGCACCACTGTGGCACCGGCTACTTGCAGAGCTGTTTCCTCCTCTCCGGGGTGTTGCATCTTGGGCTCTTTGCAGGGCAGGCAATATTTTCATTTTCCTTCTCGAGTCTCTGCTTTGCCCCAGTTCAAACCCTACTGCTGGGACAGGTTTCCAGCCGCTGTAACCCAACCTGTTCTCGTGACAGGTTCGGACGGAAAGCCATGCTCCTGCTGGCGCTTGTGTGCGCTGTCGTATTTGGGATGCTGAGTGCCACCTCCGTCTCCTACAGCATGCTGGCCATCACACGGACCCTCACCGGGGTGGCCCTGAGCGGCGTCTCCCTTATTGTATTGCCTTTGGGTAAGTACGTGGGGGTTTGTGGGTGCCCAGTTGTATACCAGGACTTCTGACAGGCAGTGGGTAGGTAGGGACTTGTCTA
Source organism: Elanus axillaris (assembly GCA_026212715.1). Classification (NCBI taxonomy): domain Eukaryota; kingdom Metazoa; phylum Chordata; class Aves; order Accipitriformes; family Accipitridae; genus Elanus; species Elanus axillaris. The sequence continues at coordinate 20,183,200 of JANZLQ010000057.1, forward strand.
CCAGACAGGGCAGAGCTAGTAGGAACGGGAGTTTGGGAATTGCTGTGCGTACAATTTCACGACAGGCAGCCGAAAGAGCATCCCCCTTGGGAGGATCCAAGAATTACAATTTTCTGTTAGTCTAATGCTTTAACAGTCTACTGAAAATATAACAACCAGTTATTAGTACTTCTGTTGCAATATTAACACTAACCATGCTACCCAATTCCTGTTAAGGATCGTCGGTAGTACAATAAAAGCCATAAAGTATCTGCCCCTTTCCTCTGATACTGAGTTCTCACCCTTCAAACGCACTGCTGAGACAATTCATCAGCGTTGCCGTGTCCTCAGCAGGAGGAGGATGGTGTGTCATTTGCGGGGTGTTTCTACCTCCCCAGTCCTCAATTTGCTCACAGTTTTCATATGTTCCCAATCTGTATTTTTAGAAAGAGTAGGGGGAAAGAGCCACACAAAAAAAAAGAATCATAGAGAGCTAGACAAAACCGAAGCTGAAGAATTTAGGTAATTATATAATAAAAACAAGCTCCAAACTTCAGGGTACCCAACAGAGGGATGATTTTGTAGATACAGTGGGGATGTACTAGGCAAGACTCATTGCACTGAAGGGCAAGTTAGAGGCACAGCACAAATTTCCAGGATTCTTGCATATATATCCAAAATCGAGCTAAAATGGCTTCGATACTGGAAAAGTCCACATAAGACCTGACAAATCCCAAGGCTTGCTATGGTTTTTTTATTGCTATAAAGAATGATGCCTGCAAGATGAAGTAGGGCTTGGGAGGAACATTTCTGATTGTTAAAGATTGTAGCAAGATGTCCAGATCTTTGCATGAAAATTGGCTTTTAGTTCACACACACAAACAAGGAGACCACCACCTGTTCTGGTTTTACCTACTCTAGATATATTCCACATGAATGACGATTCATCCTAATATATTTCTTTAATCTGGAATAATGAGTGGGTAGAGTAATGGGAAACTGTGCAGGCAAGATGGTTAGGGAAAAAAAAAAATCTCTTTGATGAAGAAGACCATTTGAACGTTATTAAATGGGATAAAAAAGTATAACCTAAGGTGGTTTTAGCACCATTTCTTACTATATATCTAGTATTTCTTCTTTTAAGGCTTTATTTTAGTTGCTTACAGCTTTGCAAGACTTTAACCATTGTGGGTGAACGTTTTAAATGGGCCAAATGTCAGCCAAAGTGGAGCTTTCCTGGAGGAGAAGACCAGGGACGTTACCTCGCTTTGCCCTTGTTAAAAAGCCCTGCAGACCCCTTCCCAGAGAAGTCCTGTGTGTCCCACCTGAACGTTCCCTCCCTCTTGCAGGGATGGAGTGGGTGGACGTAGAGCACCGCACCTTCTCCGGGATCCTGACGAGCATGTTCTGGAGCATCGGGAACATGCTGCTGGCCATGGTAGCGTACCTGGTGCGGGAATGGCGCTGGTTATTAGTAGCCGTAACAGGACCTTGTCTTCTGAGCATTGTCTGCCTGTGGTGAGTGCAGCGACCTACAGCCGGTCGGCTGGTGGGGATGGGAGCGGATCGTGATTTGCCTCCTCTCCCCAGTGAGCAGGGCAAAAGTTGCAACGCCAATCCTAGGATTGGCTCCAACAACCCAAAGAAGAGCAGGACTCCTCTGTGTCCTGCACTCGGATTGCCCAGGATTGCTCCAGCGAGGCCAGGAGCCAAGCACCATGGCTTTGGGGACAAGGAGGAGGCAGGACTGGGGCCGAGGCCAGGCATTTGGGGGGACAGGTTGCAGTGCAAAGGAGCAGAATTTGGTGCTGCAATCACTGTCAGACATGGCTCGGAGCAAGACAAGAGATCCAAATAAAGGGAGGCAGGACCAGGCCAGACCCCTGGCTTTAATCCTTGGTAGGCTCAAGGTAAATAATTTATCCATCCTCTGTCTCCACCTCATTGGGGGGGGGATACCTTTGGTACCAATTTTTCCATATGAGCAATGACATCTGCAGGCTAGGTCGGATGCATTTATCTCTGCGCTTCCCATGGCCTTTCTCAGCCTTGTAACCATCCTGGTGGGTCACAGACATCCACTTTCTGTGGGCTGTTTCCATCCTGTAGAGTTATTTAAGAGATACCTGACATGTCCTTAGCCTTAAAATGGGAGATGGTTCATTTAATCAAAGAAACTCATTTTCTTTCTTCTTTCTTTCATGTAGTAACACAGACTAGAATACAGGCTCAATTCACTGATAGCGTGACTAATGTGAAGTGTATTGGATCAACTCATTCGATAATCCAAAACAGTCCTTTGAATAAGCAGCTTCATTTCCTGGCTGGACAAAAGTCCCATGTTGAAATAAGCAAGCAGGTATTCCCACAACTGCCCCACTGAAAACATTCAGAAATGGAGACCTGGGTCTCCTCCACCTTGAGGTGGTTCTTTAGTTCCTCTTGGGTGTTGGTGTGGTGCTGGACCACACTGCAGAAATCACAGACGTGTCTCTCAGGGTGATGGGGAGCTGTAGCCGGAGACCATGCAGAATGAGCTCTGGTTGTTAGACACATGGGCCCCCAAATTATATGCAGAATCGCTGAGCAGAAAAAGTGATATCCAAATGCTAAAGTGCTTTTCAGAGACCATCAAAGAGGCTCCTAGAGACTACGGTTTGCTTGCTTACTATGTCTGTCCATCAGCATGAAGCAGTAGATTAAGTAGCTGCACAGATCTAGCACAAAAATCTCAAATAATACTTATGAAAAATGGAATATAAACAGATGCTGTTGTTAATGGCTGAAAAAAGATGTATTGTTTCACTGGTGATGAGGGGTTTCTGGCAGAGAGTAACATCTGATATTTCACTGATCAAGCCCAACGTAACTAAAATAAGTGTTCTGCTGACTTTTTTAGTTTCTTTTGCTCATTTTTTAGGACAACCAGCCATAAAAAATTGAGTCCTGGGAAGGGCTGAAATTCACAGATACGTTTGGACCCACCCTTTCCATGATAGCTGATTTTTTTTTGCTTTTATGTTAATGCCTTTCATGGAGATTGGTTCTCCAACAAATTATACCGTAGTCTGATCACACTTGAAGCACCCAAGAGGTCAGTGATTGTTGGGTAATTAAAAGTCCCTGAAGCATGGAATCAAAATCTAATTTAGCACGCTCTGTAGATATTGTTGGCACAATGTCAGAACTCCATTGACATATTAGACAACCAAAAGACATAATATTATACTCTGGAGATGGTAGCAATGAGTGCAAAATGCCATCTTGCATTCTTTATATTTCCCAAGGTGCATTGGGTTATAAGCTTATGGGAAGGAGTTTAAAACTTTCCAGAAGACCAGTTCTGCAGATGTTTTTGCTCTACACATCCTTTTCAGCTACTGCTTGAATAGTGACAGCAGTTGTTGATTAGCTTTATTGTAACCTGATTTAGGGCACATTAATCACCAACAGCTCACAGTGATCTGGTCTTGGACCGCTCCAGTGGGAGACTCCAATGAGAGATTTTGACAACTGTGTGACCTCAGTAGACCTCATACCCACATGCTTCTTCAAGGCTGTAAGTCTCCCACTGACTGCACAGGATGCTCAGCTGAAAGTCTCCCTCGGAACAGCAGATTCTGTTTTCTGCTTCTCTCAGGGGACAGATTTGGGCAGAGGGAGGGAGGTGTTGGCTGCTCTAGCAGGAGGTAGCCACTCTGGGGTACTTCCAATGTCTCCTGACTGCTATGCAAACCCACAAAACACCACGTACCCTCTCGGCCAGGTGGGCTGCACTGTGGCCTGGGAAGCTCCGGGTCAAACAGGGCCATGTAGCCATCCATTGCAACCAGATGCGAGAATAGAGAGAAGTCCAAGGAGAGGGAGTTGCAGACGCTAGTTTATGACAAGTGCTGGATCTTTTGCTAGAACAGACAGAAAAATAAGAGTCACAGGACTCCCACCCTACACAGGTCTGCTAAGCAGACCTCTCAGAGTTGGTAATTAGCTCTAGTTCAGCACCCCTCGTCGCTCAATGACTAGCACGGATACTTCACTGGGGGCCGCAGCCACAATGATTTAGACCCCAGTTGACTGTCTGCTGCAGAAGGCTTTGATTATTGTGAAAAACAAATAAATTTAGCAATTAATAAATTAAGTATAGAGCTCACTAAATCCTTTCCACATAGTCATTTTTTATATCCTACAATTTCAAAGTTTAAAGAATCCCCCAAAGCAAGAATCTGTAAATATAAACTCTCTGGGGCCAATTTTAACTGATAAGAGTTTGAAACTTCAACCAGCTCAGAAAACTCAAGCTTTGATCAAAGATCACATGATAAAAATTTTGGCTAGACATACTTAAATTAGCAGACTGTACTCCTTTCAGGTTAGAACACCATGTACGTGTAACAAGGATGTCCCATTACTCATATTCCCATGCACCACAGTTGCTGCTTTTAGCTGAGGTTGAAGTCTCATAGAGAAGACCCCCTATTTTTGGCCAGGGCCATGTATGTGGGGTGGAAAACACAGAGTGCCAACAGGAACACTGTCTTCTCTCCTCGCTCCAGGTGGGTCCCAGAGTCTGCCCGGTGGCTCATAGCCAACGGCAAAGTGAAACAAGCTCACAGGCATCTGCTTAGATGTGCAAGAATGAACGGAAGGAAAGACTTTGCTGTCTCACCAGAGGTGAGAAACTGAAGATCTAGACCCATGTTCTTCCTCTCCCTTTTGCTCTCTCTCTATTTTACTGCTGTTTGATACCTGAAGCAGTGCTCAGCCTGCAGCGTGATCTGTGGTCCACAGGGTGCCATGCTCCGTTTTACTCTAGAAAGCAGCTACACCCACGTCTAAAGATAAAGCAGCAGCTCAGCGCCCATAAGGCCAGAAATCCCCTTCATTAGGGGGAGTGTCTTTCCATTCATTATTGCCACGACAAGAAGCCTCAATGCACTGGGCTAAATAGGCAGCGAGAGAGAAGCACAGCCTGAAAAAGTGAGGCAGAGGCATCACCCCCATAGCAGGGAGGAGAGTGTGAAGGTGCATAAGCAATTTGTGCAGCTTAGTGTTTGCCTTCTTGGTTGCCAAGTGTTGGTACAGTGGCAGCAGAAAGCAAACTCACATTAATAGCACATAGTTAGCGTATTTTCTCTCATATTACATTTGAGATACTGCATGTAGTGTTATCCAAAAATGCAAAAGCTAGTCCCCCTCGGGCTGCGTTTGGTGTACATGTGAAACTGGAAGGTCGTCAGCCATAGTGCCCCAGTGGCGAATGTGGGTGTAAAGAACATTTGGAATAATCAACTTTTTCCACTGGCTAAAGCTCTGCGCTCAAGTCAGTCATGGCTCTGCCAGCTGTTTTAAAGGAACGTGGCAAGGGTGAGGTGTTGGGCAAAGTAAGCATGCACCCACTGGTTCGAATCCATTTTGCTTGACCCCAGAGGTGTAAAGGATGGAGCGAAGATGCTCAGCTAGGTCACTGAACAAATAAAGGGGAAGGAGAACCCTAAAAAATAGCTACCTATTCTTAACTCCAAACCTCAAGGTATGAGGCTGATCTGGAGATCTTCATCTTGTACTGAGTTCTATCTTAAAAATGTATTTTTGCAGTCAGACTCACAAATGTCAAGACCTTTGTCCATGATGCTTTTTTAAGGACACCCTGTTGGCTCCAGGAGACGGTGACAAGCTCAAGCGATGTCCCAATTCTAGGCAGGACTCAAGGGCCAGGCAGAAGTTGATCTCCCCCTTTGGAGAAACACCAGAGCGTAGTCAATGCTCACAACAACTCTTCACAGCCAGGCTTGGATGGCTGCATGTCTGTCACCGCTGACTCATTTGGTCCACAAGATTTGTCTTGGTCTTGACCTTCTCAAGAGCAACAAAGCTCAGCTGTGAAATCCAGTGGGTAGAGAAGTTTGTGGTTTATTAAATATTGATCTCTTCTTTAGTGTCCATTGGTTTTCCTCTTACCAAAAGAGGAAGATCGGAAACCCTTGGCACCGGCACATGAGCCTTGTGCTTTGCTGTCACGATGCAGCTGCATCTCCATGTGCACCCAGTGCTTCTGCATCCACACCACTTTCTTATCCTGGCCAGCATGAGCAGTTTCTTAATATCTGTTGAGGAGGTAATTAGCCCTTTTGATTTACAACAGAAAAGTGGTGTTTAATCATGTGAGGAATGATGAGTTTAGAGGCTGTGGCAGACAAGAGTTGAGTGTGACTCTTCCTTGCCTTTAATCAAGCCAGTAGCTCTGACTAAATATGTAAAAATAACAAGTTATAATAACCTTTTTCATTCAGCCTTGGCTGATGACTGTATTTCAGAGTGCAGTGCTTCATGAGGAAGGGCATGGGCTTGCACCCTCATACCGTTCTTAGGATTAGGAAATGTAGCTGGATGTCTACCATGGCCTTGCATCAAGTCACACTGTACTGTGACCACTGAACCCCGATGGAGAAGGGCTTGCAGGTGGGCTCCACCTTGCTGGATTCATGAGGTTTATAAGGACATACTTGTTTTTTCTTGTCCATATCCAAACATGGACTTAGCGGATTCAAGTTTGCTTAATTGACTTGACCATGCATCAGTGAGTTTTGATGACTTATTCACGTAACAACTGATTTTCCTTGGTTCAGAAGACTTTGAGTTTGAAAGACGTGTAATCTCTGGATAATTGCACAGCACGTTACTGATGTACACTCAGGGTTAATAGCATTGTCTTATAGAACTGATTAAGGAATTTCCCAGTGTAAAATTCTTTTTTCAGTATGAAAAACTTTGTCACTCATCCAAAACCTGCAAAGAATAGTATGCAATTAGAAATAAAATCTTAGCTCTTCCCTAGTGACACCTGCTGTTACTTGCAAGCTATCCTCTCCCCTTTCCTAACGCTTTCTTTTGGTTTGTACAATTCTTTTAACCAGAGAGCTCTTTGGGCTGGGATTTCTCTTTTAACGGATATTTCCACAAGTCCCCAGCCCCCATAATTCTTCAGCACTGTCTTAATTGTAGGTGATGCTGTAGGCCTGCAGATGCCCTCACCCTCCTCGTTCCCCAGCCATCACTGAATAATGTGCATTTTAAGTTTCTTGGGGTTCTCGCTGTTCTGGCTCTCCCAGTTGTCCTTCCACATTCCAAGAAATCTGGCTAACAATACATACTGGAAGATGTTTTCCATGTTAATGTCTTTTGTTACCCGTTTTAATAGCAAATCATGCAAATTAAAGAGAGGACAGACTGCCATCAGGGTAACTTGAATCTTATATTGAAATTCTCAGCATGCAGAAGTAGTCTGTTATCAGTGCTATGATTCATCTTATGCATTTGGATGAAAAGACTTATTATTTTTTCTGTGAAAAAAGGTAAAAGTTTAAAAAAATACATCACTTTCTTGCCATACTGCAGCATTAACAAAAGTTACCAGATCCAGAGATGAGTATACAGAAATAAAAGGGAAAACGTGGGTTCAGCAAGCCACTAGGTAATGTGGGGAAGGATCATCAAGATGCTAAACAGGCAGACACCATGTCTGGTTCAGAAAGTCCCTGAATGGCTGGAGGTGGTGCCATTTCTAGGGGAGTATCTCTACATGCTTGCCCAGCTCTTCTGCAAGCTCCGCTGCAGGATGATGTTGGAGACAAGGCACTGGAGAGGATGATCCTCTGGTCGAAGACACTGCGGGCCCTCTTCACCCATCTAAGTTGTAGGTTCCCTATGCAGCTCGCTAGCTGGGATTAAGTTTTATGCAAAAGCTTTGGCCAAGGCTTTGCTTTCTCTGAAGAGGCTATTGATTTGAGAACACATGTAACTAGTTAGCCAGACTCTCTCCTCAAGGTTTCCTGTGATTCATAACCTAATCAATCATAACTGTCCTACCCTACATTTGCTGATGACTTTTGCACATGATGAAGCAAGGCTGTCCTGAGGGGAATTCCTCTCTCCCAACATTAGGTGTCCACTTCATCACTGTCTGCAGACTCCTTTACAGTCTGCAATCTAATGAATAGCCGATGGAGGCTAGCACGTGCTCCTTTTGACCAAATGCTATTGTTTGCTCTGGAATAAAATGACTCCATCCCTTCCACTGGAGATCCCCATCAAGTACACAGTGAGCCTACGGCAAGTGGCTTAGGTATAGCTGCCTGCATTGCAGACCTGTAGTTGTGGGGATCTCTTGCACCTCAGCCAGTGAGTAGAACTTACCAACTGTCCTGGTACTTACCCCTAATTCAGTTGCTAACAGATTTTGTGAATAAGCCCTCCCTTCTTCCTTATGTGCAGGCCTTACTTCTGAGTGCCTGACTTTGTATTTATATAAACAGAGGTATAAGTAATCACACTTTATATAAATGCACTCATGAGAATAAAGCACACAGCTCACTGTTAGCTCCTGCCTGAGACCTGACACAATGGCAGGCAACCATACGGGGAAGAAGCTAGAAGCAGCCAACACTGACTTTGCTGACACCGTGATCATCTGCCATTTTTCTGCAACCCTTTTGGCCACATGGGGTATGTAGGTAAGAGGGGAGAAGGGGCCATGGGAGAAAAAAAAGGTCTAAAATGGTAGGCAATCTATAAAGTTGTAGGAAGACATGCCTCTGATAATGTATGGCCAGAGAACTGTTCTGCAATGGGAACATATGGAAAATGCAAGATGGAGCTGGAGCGGGGAAGGACACAGGCCTCAGCCTGTCTAGGGTTTCATGTCTGGATCCTAAATGTACAGCAGCTGAGCTGTTTCCTTCTTTCCATCTCTCCCAGGCCCTCAGAAGGATGGTAACAGACAAAAAGCCAGGAGAGAATTACTCTTACATCACCTTGTTCAGGACACCAGTCCTGCGGAAGATCTCTCTGTGTTCTGGGACTCTGTGGTAAGCGGTGTCACTTTGCCCAGGGGATTTGTCCTGCAGTTCTCCAGCTGGATTTCTCTAAGCCCCATCTCCACACGCTCCTTGCAGGTTTGGTGTTGCCTTCTCTTATTACGGCATGAGCATGAACCTAACTGGCTTTGGGCTCAACATGTATCTCTCCCAGTTTGTCTTTGGCTTCATTGAGATTCCAGCCAAGATGATCATGTACGTGCTGGTGAATCGAGTTGGACGACGGCAGAGTCAGGCGTGGGCACTCATCCTGACCGGACTATGCATAGGAGCCAACATCGTCATTCCCAAGCGTGAGATTCTCTTCTGCTATACACAGTACTTGCTAAAGGGGAGGTTTCCATTCTGTGCAGTGCCAGAGAAGGAGAAGCGTAGATCTTGCCCACAGACAATTCTGGATGGAGATGTCCTCCTCCTAGAAGAGCAACTGTGGGACAAGGTTGCCAGTGTGGGCTAGCCCTAATATCTGGTAGCAACAGATGGTCTCTGGTCACTGTCAAGTGGCTAGTGAGGGTCCAGTGATGGCAAGGCAAAGTGCCTATCTTTATTATAGACATTGTCCAGATGGAAATTTTGGGACCTACCCTTTCATCAGTTCAGCTCCCACTTGGGCTAACAGTTACTGAACTTACCGGTCCAGACTTTGGAGGCAGCAGCTCCAGGGCTACGAAGACCCCTCTTTTGTCTGTAGGAGCAGTGAACCTTCATCCTTCTTGCACCTGAGGCCACAAGAAACTTCTTTCTAGAGGCTGCTCTTTCATCACTGTCATAAATGTCTCTTCTCTCCTCCTAGCCTTCACCTCCTTGCGCTCTGCAGTAGCCATTACAGGCAAAGGTTTCTCAGAAGCTGCATTCACTACCGCCTTCTTGTACACCTGTGAGCTCTACCCCACCGTACTGAGGTAAGAGATGCCACTCACCCCAAAGCCTCGGTGGGACGTCACCCTCGGTTTTTCCACATCAGCACAGCAGGACATGGCTGGCCTGCAGGACTGATGCCTTGCCTCGAGAAGTAGCGGGTTGTAGGGATTACACATACTCATACAGGAGAGGGGCAGAAAGGTACTGGTGGTTTTTTTTGGTTTTTTTGGTTTTTTTACCTGGGTTATGTGTGGTTAGGTTATGGTGATAGGAAGATGTATAGAAAGGTGAGGAGTATTCCATGTGGGAAGATTTTTGAACTCTAGAAGGCAACCGTGCTTAGTAAATTCTTAGTTCCCTGTGATAATCTGCCAATAACTGTTAAACGACCCCCCAAAATAATAATTTGAAATACCAAGTTTTATAAGGGACACCTACTACCACATGTTTGACAGTCTTCTGGGCTTCAGATGATATTAAAGCAGCGATTAACTAGCCTTTCAGGAGGAAAAAAAGAGAGCTTATTTGAAATATCCAGGTAATGGTGACATAAAACCAGATTTAGCATCAGCATAGTTTGGGATACAGCTAATACTGGTGGAGGGAATCGCCTCACTGGTTTCTTTGTGAAAGTCTGAAAAACCCTCAAGGATTACAGCAGGCCTCGTGGCTTACCTCACCTCTGTCTGTCCCTGCCGAGTACCGTTCTCAGCCATATAGTCCTTTAACTTTCACTGCATGTGGAGAATGATGCATATTTAAACTGAAGTGGGCACATTGATCTGCTACTTTTCTTTTCAGATAGGTTTTTATTTTTACATGCTCAAAGACATTGACAGATAAAGACAAAAACGTTGGTTCCTTCTGCAGTACTTACTCTGTATATGCATAAGTAGGTCCTGGGATCTTTGTTGTCAGTGTCAAATGCCACCCAGTCCCCAAAAATTAGCAAGTGGAATAGGTCCTAGGTCTTATTTTTAGCCTCCTGTCCTGGGCTTATAGCCACAGCAGGACCAAAGGTATCCCCGGTATCTCTAGTGCATGCCACCTGCCTAGAAGTACCTGGGAGAAGGAGGGACCTGGGTTTGCTCTCAGCAGATCGGAGGACTTACTAGGGGGATGGGTAGAAAATGCACTCAGTGGTTTAGACATTTAAAGCAGAAACAACTTTAGAGCAGGTATTTTTAGCGTGGAACTGCAGCTTCTTTCTCATAATAGACATAAATCTATTTCTCACAGCAGCTACGGTTGCTCTCTGGGAAATATTACCATTGTAGGAAGATAGAAAGGAATTTAAAAAAAAACAACCTAGAAAAAGCCTGGCAGAGGAAAAACCTGGGGGTAGGGGGGGAAGGCTTCAGCACTTACAGAAAAATAGAGGGAAGGGGCAGAGGGTCTGCACTTTTTCCCAAGGTCTGAAATGAGAGAAGTACCCATCTCTTTCCCGTGGTGGTCGGCACCACCACGGTGCCCTACATTTCCAGGCAGAACGGGATGGGGTACAGCTCCTTCATGGCACGCCTCGGCGGGGCTTTGGCCCCACTTGTGTTTCTGCTGGATGAGGTGTGGAGGTCTCTGCCCGAGGTGACGTACTGTGGCGTAGCAGTGTGCTGCGGTTTGGTGGCCTTCCTGCTCCCGGAGACACTCCACGTGCGCCTGCCTGAGGGCATCGAGGACATCGAGAAGACACAGTGAGTCAGCTCCATCCTGCCCTCCACATGGAGTCTGCCGAGAGAGGCACCTTCCTGCTCTTCTGTCCATCAGCCCAAACGTGTTCTTCTTTTCTTCCAGAGTGAAAGGGCCGCCACAAATCGGTGCTCCCAAGGGCATGCCGCTACAGTCTCTGCTGAAGTGAGGGACTCCGTGGGACAGCTACTATGTAGGACTGCAAAACTGAGCCGTGCTCTGACCTGTCAATAAAAGAGACTTTACTGTCCACCTAGTCTCTCTCTGCAGGGAAGTGGGGCTGAGGACATTGGAGGAAGGAGACAGATCACGAAACCAGCTGGAGGGAGCTACCCCACTCTGTAGCGTGGCCAGGAGCAAGAATGCAGAGGTCTAGCAGAATGTGGAAATAAAAGCACCCTGTGCTAAGCTCTTTCCAGCCTTTGACCTTGTTGGACTAGCAGCACCTTTCAGATCACTGCACAGCCTTCCAGAAACTACAATCCATTGGTTTACACACCACAAGAAATGCAATGCAGCAATAAAAAATACTGAGTGTGAATCATAGAAAACCAAATAATCTCAAATAAATCGAACTGGATGGTGGATAAACCATAAACTGTAGCTACAAATGCTTCTTGAATTTGGAAACAGTCTTGACATTTTTCACACTGAGGCTCAAAGCCAGCAAAAAGCACATGCAAGAATCTCACTGAGATGCTGACAAATCACTGACAAATGCTTGTATTTGTCCCACATACACAAAGAAGAATAAAAGCTTTTGCAAATTATTTCAATCTAGTATGTATGTGATAAATATCCTTTAAGCTAAAAAAGCCATCTTGCTACAGGAACCTTTGCGTAGAATATTGAATATTTCATTACTGGACTTCAGTCTGCTTACTGGTCTAACACACTGATCTAAATTTATGGAATGCCTTTGCCTCTTGCACTTACTCCTGCAAACAACAAAGATAAGCTGCCAAATTATCTATAAATTTGGAACCCTGACAAACAGCACTTTCCTAAATTGGGAAGAGGGAATGGCCTCAGCATCTGAGTCCCAGGCGCACCGTGGTTCCCTGGGCTGTGAAGTGTTTTAAGCTAAGCCACGCACAGCCCTACAAGGAGGATAATGCAAACTCGAGGATGCATCTGAAAGCGGGTGGAGAGGCCCATCCGATCCCAAGTCAGTGAGCGCCTCCTAGTAGAAACAATCTGCCTGGCAAAATTTTATACATCACCTTTTTGCTTTAAGGCAACAAAAGGAAAACAAACTCCTCAGAACCACCCTAAGGCTGAGACAATTTTGCATATTCTTTCTGTCTTAAAGATTGGGTCAAATAACCTGCCAAATTCCTGGGAAAAGAACACCTCTCTGTGCACTGCCTTGGGTTCGTCAGCAGCAGACCAGAGTTAAAAATAACGCTACCATTAATAATAGAGTGTAATAAACCTTCGAAAGTGCCATGTGCAGAGCACTTGTTTGGGCATCTTTTGGGGGCATTCCCCTACCTACAGCAAATACGTAGTGGAGATACCCCAAGGTGCTCATGCCACTAGGCAGCACACAAACTGTGCCAAAGAGTAGAAATTAGTAGAAATTTCTGGGTTTGGACAAGCCTGGTATCTCTCGCTAGTTCACATTTGGTAATTGCAGGAGCTTTCACATCTTCACTATATGCCTGCGAGTATAATAAATGATATGTGTAATGATGTCATCAGTTTCTGACCTGAGAGCAGTACAGCCGCACCTTATTTCGGCCATCCTGCTACCTGCCACTGGAGAGCTGGGAAGGATGTTTTTCCTTTGCTGGCAGAGGAGCCTGAGCAGGCTAATGCTGCAGCACTTTCTTCTGAACCATCTAGGACAGGGGGCAAGACAAGCTGTGAAATTCGCTTTGTCACAACCTGGCAAGTGCCAGTCCAGGAAAACTTTGAATAAATAAAGAAGGTAGAACTTCACTCCAGAGCAGGAGAAAGGTGAGATTTAATGTCCTGATTTCTTCCCCACCTCTTTAGTCTCATCAAAAGGACGGCAGATGGGGTCCCAAATGAATGGGGCTGAAGGTTGACAGTTCCCATACCCATTCTGCCCACGCAGGAGCATACCTATAGGCTTCTCCTCACAGACCAAGGTGTGCATTACAAAAGTACCGTGGCTCGCTTCTACATGGCGGGGTTGAGACAATATTGCTTTAAAACCCTTTTTCTTGGTACAGTGTGTATTTTATATGTGTATATATACACACAGCTAATTAAAATGACAGCACTGGCACCAGTGGCCAGCTAGGACAGACCTCTCTCCAAGGCACCTTTCTTCATCAGCTCCCCCACCCCAGGTTGGTCACCAGTCCCCAAGGTGCACCCACCATTGCTGCTGTTTCAGGATGTGGTTTTTCTAGTCTTATGATGACTGAGGGCACCTGTCTGGACACAACCTGGGAATCTGGCTGTGTTTTATGAAGTTGCCATTTCTCTGTCTGCTTTGATGTACTGTCAGTGAACCAAGAACAAGCCATGAGAAGAAATATCCTGTTTGCCCAGAAACAATCCCTTTAAGCTCTGTTTGTTCCTGGTTTATATTCAGGAAAAAGCTTTTAGCTTCTAAAAGACTAAATTCAGTATCCCAAGTTTCATCCCAGTAATAAATAGGAATACACAATAGCATCCCATTTTAACAACCTCCACTTTGGCACTCAAAGTTGATAAAAAAAATAATTTGACAGTTCTTTTTTATTTGAACATTGTTATCATCCATTTGGCCTGCAGTTAAACATTCTGTATTTTCCTTAGACTACTAATAAAATCGGTGCTTTATTATACCAGCTTAGAAACACTAACTGTTGTCCCTGTCCATAATCCTTCCAAGGTGAAAAGAATTTCATTAAAAACATTTTGGAAAAGCATTTCATTAAAAACATATTGAACAATTTAGCAGGAGAAAATGAGATAGCAGCCATTTTTTAAATTATTTTTTTCTGTTCATGAATCACATAACACCTTGTGCTGTCAAAGAAAAAAAGGCAATAACATCAGTGTGCGGGTCATGACCAATCTAGCACACATCTGAGTTTCCTTCAGCAAATGTTCTTGATTTGTTGGAAATACATCACGATCTATAGCAACGAACATGAGTATGCAATGCCGATGTCTTCCTCATACAGTGTCTGCAAGAAAAACAGGGCATTAACCAACTCAAGAACTCACAGTTTTCATTACTGATAGGTTTGTTAAGACAAACCTGATTTGGGAGGGGAAATCTGATTTCCAGGTTCTGAATCTGTGAGATGAGATGTCTTTGGTCGGCTGCAGACTTTTTTACGAGGAGGACAGAAGGGATGGTTACAAACAAAAAGACATTTTCACAAAGATAAAAACCAAACTAGTTAACAGTGCACAAGAAGATAAGAACACATCTTTAGAAAAACTAAAAGACAGCACGAAAAATGTGAAGGGCTGAATGGGTTAAGGGGAGGAGCAGAAGGTCTGCTGGCTCTCCAGTCCCAGTGTCGTATGGCTTGGAGCACTGTGTCATCCCCAGACATGGACAAGTGAGGTCCAAGGGGGCAGAGCGGAGGAGGCAACCCTTCCTCACTCACTGCCCTCCTTCAGCCAGCAGTTTATCACCCTGGTTTATCAACGTCCTTCTTGAACTGGACACAGTACCTAGATGCATTCTGATGAGCACTGAGCTGGAGGAACAGCCTCTTCCCTCCACCTCCCAGCTGCAGCCCTGTTCGTAGGGCCCTCAGGGCTGTGCCCACCAGGCTCCCAGGCCCTTCCTCGCAGAGCCCCTCCAGCTGCAGCCTCTCTCATTGCCGACGTTCCCCTTCACCCTGATTTTCATGGGGTTCTTGTCGTCTCCAGCCTGCCTGGGTCTGGCTGGATGGCTGCCTGCCCTCCGCAAGCTGGCCAACCTCCCCAGCTCTCAGAGGTCCCTACCCACGCTGTGACGATGACGGCCTGAGCGGGTGTGCAAGGCTACATCTGTCCATCTCTCTCCAGGACAAGGCCAGACCAGACCTGGGCCTGTATTTTCCAGCGGCGTGACCGAGACCAGGGTCCCACTGTGGGACCCACAGTCCAACCGAGGCCTGTCGGTTCCCGTGACCCCATAGCAGCACCTGCAGCGGGGCTGCAGCCCCGGGCCATGCCTGCATGGGCGCTGACACCCAAAGAATACTGCTGGGCAAACGCTGGGGCCCGGCACCGGCCCACCAGGATAGGGAACCCGGTACCCGGGACGGTGAGGCAGCACTAGCCCCGCCCCTCCCCGGGGCGGCGTGGTGACGTCACTGCCTTGCCCGCGCAGAAAGGGAGGGGGGAGAGGGGAGGAGG
>JANZLQ010000057.1:20199616-20211352 GCA_026212715.1 Elanus axillaris
GGGTGTGTTACTGGTGCCCCCCTAAAACACCCAGGTCAGCCTGGGGGCTGCGGTGTGGTGCAGCAGCAGGGCAGGGTGGAGGGCTCCCGGGACCCCCCCGTCGCCTGTCGCAGACCCTCAGGGTCCCAGCACCCCCAGGTGCAGACCCACCTCCCAGCCTTATCCTGCAGCTGCGTGCTTGAGGCTGTTGTCATCATTGCAGGGGGCTTCAGTCCCCCAGCGTGGGGGAGTGCGGTGGTGTCGATGGCAGCCCCCGGCCTGGCGCAGGGCAGGGACGTTGCGGTGCTGAGCTTATATGTTTATGGGGGTGTATCTATGGTTTGGGACAGGTGGGGGAATGGCTCTGAGCCAGGCACGCTCAAACCTTCGCCATGGAGCTGAGGCTGGTGGGGGTGTGCCTCTGCAGGGGCTTGGTGGGGGTGATGGCATGTGTAGTGCTAGCTTGGAGCAGGGTGGAGAGGTTATTCCAGAGGCTCTGTGTGTGTGTTCAGGGCCACACAGCCCCCACCATTTCCCCTGCTGTCTCACCACCTCTGTCACGCTGCCAACACGCGGGGTCCTGGGACCTTTCCTGTGCAGGCTTGCCCCCTCCCTGCCTGCCGTGCATGCTGCTTGTCCAGTAGCAGGCAGGGTTGCCAGCACAGCCACCGCGGCCCTCTGCCCCACCAGATGGGGAAAAGCCCAGGATCAGAGAGGGAGAGTGCCATGCGCTGCCCACAAGCAGGGAGAGCCAAGCCAGGTGCTGGCAGAGTTGTAGGGCATGGCAGAAAGCAGAGATGCACTGTCATTGCCCACGGCTGGAGGTGAGCTGGCAGGAGCCGCAAGGCTGGCAGGTCTCTGTTCACAGTACTGGCTGCTGTGCTGGATCCTGTCACCAGGCTTGTGAGAGTAGATTTGGTATGAGGACACGGCAAACCCCAGCAGAGCAGTGTGTTTCCCTCCTGCAGTCCCCTGTGTCTGCATCCGATGGCTGGCAGGACCCTCCTGGCCTCCCTCCCTGCCCTTGGCCCTGGTTTCTTCCTTCCAGGGGTGATTTTGCAGCACTGCTGCTGGCTGCAGAAACATCAGAAAAGGAGCATTCCCCTCACCCCAGCAGCTCTAGGGCAGGATGGCTTTTGCAGACCCTTTCTTGCAGTTGACACCCAGCACTGACAGCTCTTTCAGATTTGCAAGTCACCTCTTCCCTTGTCTCTACATGCGATTGTGAGTGGAAAGTCCCTGTCACATGGCAATGCCATCTGGTCACCTCCTGGCATCAGGGTGTCTGCAGCAGGCAGGGAAACACCAGGAGAAGCTTAAGCAGTGAGGATGCTCACACATGCTGTAGCCAGGCACAGCAAGCAGACCTGTGCTTTAATGTGACCAGCAGGCACAGACTGCAAGCATCGGGCTTCATTGCAGAACAAGTACAGTTCTTTCATGTGAGCAGTCCTGCACAGCACGTCCAGCTATGGCGGGCTCCTGTCCATCTCTTTAACCCCTTCCATCCTCAAAAAGAGCCCTGGGTGATAGAAGGGCTTTAGTGAGCCCTTCAGCATGTGTTGCTATGGGATGCCTGAAAACTCAAACCATTTCTCACAGCCAAGACGCATCTATAACCTGTGGAGAGGGACCATGCTTTGGCACTGGCTTCGTTAACCCATCCTCCTTACAGCAGGAGCTGGTTGCCTGAAATCAGTAGATTCAGACCAAAAATAACATGGTTATTTTGGTACATCTTCTAAAAAGCTGTATCTTCTCTGGTACATCTTCCTAAAGCCGTCCTCCTGAGCAACTGTTGCAGCAAAGCTGGCTTGATTTGGTTTTCCTAAAGGCTCTGCTCAGTGGAAGCAGGCATTAATTCAAGGGACTGTAGGGATTTCCATTACTCAGGGGCTAATCTAGATCATTTGACGTGGGAGAGGTGTAGAAGTGGGGACTCTCAGCATGCACCGCTGCCTCTGTCCAGCTGCAGGGACTTCTGCCGCTGTCACTGATACCCTAATTCTTGGGGCATCATGCCCTTAAGCTGTGAGTGTCTGCATCTAAGTCTGTATCTAATGGAAAAGCAGTTTTTGCTAAGGGGAGGGAAAGGGGGAGGAGGCTGGACTACGCCCTGCCAGCCAGTTTGCTCAGTGCCATGGCAGCTTTTTAACCCTGCTAAATGCATGGTGCAGACCTCACAAAGTACCTGAGAACCTGTTCCCCTTCCTGCCCTGTGGTCCCTCCTTGCTGACCACCAGACTCCACATTGCGGCCCGCTGCTCCATGGAGATGTTCAGGGAACCAACGAGAATGCGCCTCCCAGCAGGTCAGAGTTACCCAACAGCAGTGGTTTCAAAGCAGATTTTGGCCATTTCCATCCTCCTCCTTTCACCAGCCCCATTTCTCCATCAGTGGTGGGATCTCCTTCTGGACCTCAATTCCTCCAGGAACCAAGCAAAATCGATAAACTGGAAACAGAGGGAAATTTTTTAGGTTTTTTACTAATTTCTGTCAGTAAATTAGTGCCTGGCAGTGCCAGCTACACACTGAAGTGCCTTGAGTTACAGATCTTTTCTGGAAGATGGTTTTCAGCTATGTTATATTTAAAGATTTGTGAATAAAATAGTGACCCAGGTCAGGGCCATGACTTTGGGGTTGAAATGGATATTCTTTCTCCGTTGAAACAGACGTTCACTGTCTGTGATCTTGCAGCTGCTTGGTCTTTAAGGTAATGTTTGCTCCAGGCCTTTTTTCCCAGGCAAACACCAAGGAAGACAGCTAAAACTCTGAATCCTTTTTCAGGGTCTAAATCAATCTCACAAGCATTTTTTTTGAAAAGAGAAGGTGAAGATGGAAATAACTTCCATGCTTGGGGGAATCCCCCAGATTCAAATATATATATCAAACTGTATATATCAAACTAGAGCAGTTTTTCATCACGGTTTCCCTGTTGATGCTCTTGTCAGTTGCTGTCACCGGTGACCCAGCTATTGCCTCAGGCATCACTTGCCTCTTGCACATCCGTGTTCAGCTGCACTGGTTGTGTGGGAGAGGCTGTGTGGTGTTGTCTAGATTTGCCATCCCCTTCAGACAACTGCTGCCATCCTGTCCGCCCAGAGAGCTTCCAGCTGAGTGCAAACATTTGTGTTGTGTGAGAAGGTGAAGGAAGGCTGTGGTGCAAAAGTCCAGTATTGGTAAGGAGGTACCCATCTATTTGGCACTCTGGCACTCGTGGGGCCGCAGCTGGATACTGGGACCAGTTTGGGACTTTACAGTACAATAAAGGCATAGATGCCCTGGACCGACTCCAGCAGGGGATTGTTGGGGGAGACAGGATGGCAGTCAAGCACTGGGACAAAGACCTGTAGAAGCAGCAAGATCTTCATCCTTAGAGCTCTACTCAGGCTTTGACTGAACACGAGGTTGCAGCAGAGACCCCCAGAGGTCCCTTCCTAACCCACTATCCAAGGAGGCTTGCTGCAAACTGCCAGAGGGAAGCAAGGCTCCAAATCTTTTAATGCTTCCCAGTGTTTTGTGATTATCAGGTCTGACAAGGAACCCTGCTGTATGTGACAAAGAAACAAGGCCCTTTCCTAAACTGTGATCTTTGTATCATGGTGTGCTTCCCTGCATCCTCCTACTGCGTTTCAGAGTAGCTGAAATCTTGGCTTTTAAAAACTGTCACCATCAAATGGAGAACATTTTTGGGTCATGATGCCAGTTCCCAGTGTGAATTAGGAAATGATTATTTTTTCCTTTGGAAAATGGAAGTGTCAGATTCAAAACAGACTTGAGTAAGTGCATGGCTTTTCATAACTAAAAGAAAGAAGCCACAGGAGCCAGTACCAGCGTAGAGCCTGTTCCTGTGATGCAGGGCAAGGAAACGGTCTCCTTTCTCTTCCCTACTGCCCAGGTCCTTTGCACCAAGCAGATGTTTCTCCTTCATTAATTGAGCAGTTTGACCTCTTGGTTTCCCCGTTTTAGGCCATGAACCCGGACTTGTGCAGCTGGTGAATTACTACAGGGGAGCAGACAAGCTGTGCCGCAAAGCATCTCTGGTGAAGTAAGAAATTCACTGAAATGTTACATGGGATTGACAGAAATTTTTCTTCTAACCGTTGTTGAGTGTTGAACCTGTTTGGAGGGTATTTCACAAAACAGCTGCCCTGGGAGTGTCCTAGCATGTGCTGTCTTCAGAATCCCATGCTAGTCTCTAGACTATCTCTATCTGTGTGCACAAAGGCCTCTTTGTAACTTGAGGGGAAATGCCGTTTCCACTGAATTACAGCTGCTTGAAACCATAGAGTGTATTGCATCAGATTAGAACCAACTCAAAAGAAAAAAAAAAAAAACCCACAAGCATATCTGCTCTTTTTCATTGTAGACATTTAATTAAAACCTACTGCTTTTATTCCCTGTTTCATACAGAGATGAGACACTAATATGCCTTTAGCTAATCAGATTTGTTGGCCAAACAAATGCTTGGAGACATCTCCAGGAAGAGCTCTGGGAGTTATTTCTGCATGACCAGCTGTGCCAGGGTCTCCTGGGGAAATGTGGATGAGCTTTCATTGTAGATAAACTTCGTCCCTGTGCAAACTCTGCAGCCATTAGGGCATCTTCATGTCAGGGCTCTTGGTCTCCTTCAAATGTTTGATTCCACATTAATGCCTGTGCTGCCTGTGGCTGATGCAGTCCTGCAGACTGTGCTGATCCGAGGCTTCTCCTTCCCCTGCGAAGAACCTGGTCCCAATTGCTTTCTTTACAGTGGTGATGGTGTTTGTTAGGAACTAGCAGAGTGTTTTATAAACAAGCACTCTCAGCACTCCCCAGCTGGCTTTCTCTGTGGCCCATGGTCTAGAGGCAGTGCTGAAAGTGCTTGCACACCTGTTTTTTCTCTCCTGAAGCTTGGCTGACCTTTCTAACTGTGGGGTCACCCATGCATCAGGCTACTTATGAACCCAAGGGACCGCAAATAACAATCCTCAGAACTCCCAGGCTGTCACTGACTGACTGCCATTTCAACAAAGAGGCACAAATGCACAGAGAGAGTCAGCAAGTCATGAGCTCTGCTTTTGGCCTTAAGACCATTCGGAGAGGCAGGCAGCTCCCTTGACTGAAAGAAAACAGGCCTGGGCTGTGCTAACAGGAGTTTGCTGGCATCTCTAGACATTACTGGTAGCAGAGGTGTGCCAGAGTGATCAGAGACTGCATGATGCAAGGGGAATCCCAGACATCTTGGGACATGAAACGTGTAGCTGTGTCCTTGCTTTCAGTGGGTTCCCCGTGGTCTTCATCCACACCTGGGACACCTGATCAGATCTCAGTGAGGGTGGGATCAAGAGCTAAGCACCAGCACAGAAAACATGACTGCTGTAGCTTTCCTTTTGCCTTTTGTGATCACAGCATCCTTCCTGCCCTGTTCTGTGTTGGCAAACACTCCTCCTCAGTTCCCTTGTGCAAAGATGATGCAGGGAAAGTACTGCAAGCTGTAGTTACATGGAAACTTCTCTACTGATTGTTTCACTATTCCTAGTATTCACTATTCATAGTATCTACAAAACGTTTAGTGAAAGCGTGCAGGTCTGGTTCAAAGAGCAGTGCTTGACTGCAGGCTGGGGTTGCCATGATAACTTTAGGAAAACCCTAATTTCAAGGGAAGATATAATAATTTGGCACAGACTTATCTGTAAACTGCTATTCATCTACCAAGCAAAAAAGCCCAGTTAATGATGATTCTTATTTATTAAATGATGTCCACGCAGGTGGGGACGCTCTGGAGATTAACAGCCTGTCTCTCTTCACCCAGGCTAATCAAGACAAGCCCTGAACTATCGGAGTCCTGCACATGGTTCCCTGAGTCATATGTGATTTACCCAACAAACTTGAAGACCCCTGTGGCTCCAGCACAGAATGGAATTCGCCATCTCATAAACAACACAAGGACAGATGAGCGGGAAGTCTTCTTGGCAGCTTACAACAGGCGGCGGGAAGGCAAAGAAGGCAACGTGTGGATCGCCAAGTCCTCAGCTGGTGCCAAAGGTTCATTCTCCAGCAAAACAAGCCACCTTCTCATTATTCCTTACTCTTTACTTGATCAGTAGTCCCAGGGTTTGGCTGAGCCCAGCTGATACCTAGCCTGTCTATGAAGGGCTTCACCCACCAACTCCATGCCGGTTAAGCCAGCATAGGGCTCTCCTTTGTCTGCCTGGTAGTGTGGGGCATTGTAACATGCACGTGCTACCTAGGACATGGATGGCACTGAAAGGACCTCGACTTTTCTATGCATGCACCTCAAAATATGGGAAAGTTTGCTGCAGGGAGACAGCAGCGGGGACCAGCAGGCGAGGGGAATGTGGAGAGCAGGAGATAACAGGGAGCAGAACAGGATATGGGAAGGAGGGCAGCAGGCAGGACAGCAGCCTTCAAGGGCAAGGACCCCAGGTCTCCATGCTGCAGCTAAGACTGATTTCACCTGGGCAGAAATACCGCTGCTTATCTCTGAACCAAACCCAAATGCCTGGTGCCAACGGCCTACCCACAGTCACACTGAGAGACTGGCTGAGCAGGCACAAGCTCAGTGCATCAAAATTACACCCAAGCCTCAGGGAAGGCACCAGAGCAAAGACAAACAGTGCAGTGTCTGTATGTCCCTTTAATTTGAATAAGGCAATAGGTATCTAAGTGATAATGTGTCCTTTCTTGTTCCAGGGTCATTGCATTGCTCGCTCTATAGAAATAATGAGCTATTAGATGAGATAGCTGGACATAGCTATAGATGTAATGCTTTGGTAACTATGTGCTGGCTGTCAGTTATGGCAGTATCACAGACACGTTATCAGAATGGCTTTATGAAAACTTGCCTCGCCCTGTGTGCAGAGCCCAGCCTGAGGCAGAACCTGGCCTTTTCAAAAGGAACAAGCTCACGTGTATTACTCGTATTTACAGAATCACTTTTGATGCAGTCTTTCAAAAATCACCAGAGAATGTGAAAGCCAGAAGTGACTGCATGATAAATTGTCCCTTCATGCTGGCTTCCTCCACTGCTCTGTTCTCTTGGCTGTGTTACCAAGAAGCATCAGAAGAGTACACTTGTTTTCATCAGTGATGAAGGGGAGATCAGTCCTTTCATTATGCCAGTGAGGGAATGTGTTTCTGTGTGGTCTAACTGTCTGGCAAAGAATCAAACTGGGCAGTTGAAAAGGCCATTGCTATGGTTCACTGCAGGATGGGGAGGTTTAAACTCTCCACATACTTTATTCAAGTGTGATTCCATCTTTTCTGCATTAAAGCAGAGTAACCTTTCATATTCATCATTGTGCTGCAGAACTCAAGCTGGGAATTAAAGTCGAAAGCAGAGGCTCATATTAATCTTCTAGAGGGAAGTTTTAAATGTCTGGGGATTACTTCTGATGAAGAAGAAAGCTTGTCGATGTTAATTGCCAAGGCAGATCTGGCTCAGGCACAGCCCCCGACTTGGGACAGGTCTAGTGGAAGCTTGGTGGCCCATCAGTGAAAGGAAAATTAAAGGTTTAGGATGTCCTGACTTAAAAGTTGAGAGATTTTTCAACGGTGGCTAGTGGTTTGGATGTTTTCTTTGAGAGAGGGGACAGCTGCCCCACATAAGCTTCTTTGCTGCCTCACTGGGTTGCTGACTAGGTGCACAGTTAAGCTAACCTCCCCCTTGATTCACCATCTGTCCAGTGCAGAATGGGTGCCTGCTGATTTTCCCACTGCAGGGGCTTTTCTGGCTTACAGAGATGTTGTTTCCCTCCTTCCCCTAGCACACAGCCTGTGGTTGTACCAATGTAAGCTTCTGCCTGGCTCCGCTGTGATCAGGGGACTAAAAATCTTGCCCCCTGCATAAAATATGGATGAGAAAGACACTTTGATGAAAGGACTTCCTTTCTGTGGAGGATGCTAGGATGGATAGCGGGTAAGCAGGGCTGGGAAGCTGTGACTCGGATATACAAAGCATGGAGAAGTGAAATTACCTGCAGGGCTGTGCCAACAGTGACCTTCCGAAGTCACAGCTAGGAGTGTTTTCCATGGGATGATCCTGCTAAACCCTGCCTGTGCTCCAAACCTGTGTTCTCCCTCCAGCGCCCCCCTTGAAGAGTGTTTGTTTCTTTTCCCTCAGTATTTCTTCCAAAACACCCAGCACAAAATTAAGACTGAAGTCATCAGCTTTAGTCCAAAAAGTTAAATAAATGCCTGAAGTCTGGACATAGTGCCAGAGAAGTGTTAGATAATTCTAGCTGAGCTCGTTTATCCCTCATGTGGCACTGTGCCATCTCTTTATCAAATCCAAAGGGATATGTTCTCTCTTCATTGCTCTGCAACAGTGGATTCATATCTGGACTCTTGCAAGAAATGAACAGTGACAGCTTCAGCCAAAATGTGGCAGTATTTAAACGGCACATCTAACTTCTCTAATGAAGAGCTTCCACAGCAGGGGAAAACACTGACTACAGGGATGATCGTTTTGAAATAGTTCTTTTCCTAATTCAGCAATGATTTTAACAATAACTTAAATGAACTCAGTGAGCAGGGCAACACGGAGCAAGTATGCATGTGTGACTGCCACTGGCAGCCAGAGACGCCAGGCAGGGGCAGAAAGTCTGAGTCTGGGATAAAAACCTACAAACCTCCCTCCCCAAATAAAAAATTTTAAAAAGATAAATCTCTCAAACAAACTGCCAAAACCCCTGTTCTCAAAACTGCGGAAAAACAAGGAAAAACAAAACAAAATTCAACAAGTGTGGAACATGTGCTCCACCTCCCCATCAAGCCCAGCTGGAAAAAAAAACGCTGGAAAAGAAAACAAAATCCCCCAAACCAAGCAGCTGCCTCACTGCTTGACAAGGTCCCTGTCTGTGGTGAGTCCCCTCACACCTAAATAGGCAGCCCCCTGCAGACAAGCCCCAGGCAGTCCATGCCATCTTGGGTACCCTTGGTTTCCATTTGCATTAGCTCTGATTACTGGGGAGCTGGATGCTCCATGGCATGGAGCAACAGAGAGATCCCTCTGCAGATTCACTACGTGACACTGAGCAAACATGACATCGCTTGGGCACGGACCAGCCATGGTTCTTGCATGTCGCATGGCTTTTTGGGCAAATGAGCCATGGGCCACTTGGGTCCTGAAAGAGCTCTGGCAAAGGTAGGAGGATCTCTACTAATTTTGTCTTTGTCTTTCTGTGCCAGGGGAAGGCATCCTGATTTCTTCTGAGGCTGCAGAGCTCCTGGACTTCATCGATGAGCAGGGACAAGTGCACGTGATTCAGAAATACCTGGAGAAACCTTTGCTTTTAGAGCCAGGGCATCGCAAGTTTGACATCAGGTAACTTTTCTGCTTTTGTAAGAATATTGGGTTTCATTTTCATGCTATTTCTTTTTAAGTCACTGAGACTAGAGTTTGTTCTCTCACCCTCCAGGAGCTGGGTTCTTGTGGATCATCAATATAATATCTACCTCTACAGA
This sequence comes from Elanus axillaris, assembly GCA_026212715.1. Lineage (NCBI taxonomy): Eukaryota > Metazoa > Chordata > Aves > Accipitriformes > Accipitridae > Elanus > Elanus axillaris. The sequence continues at coordinate 20,209,064 of JANZLQ010000057.1, forward strand.
GAGGGTGTCCTGCGGACCTCTTCCGAACCATATAACAGTGCTAATTTCCAGGACAAAACCTGCCACTTGACCAATCACTGCATTCAGAAGGAATACTCCAAAAACTATGGGCGGTATGAGGAAGGGAATGAAATGTTCTTCGAGGAGTTCAACCAGTATCTGATGGATGCCCTGAACACGACGCTTGAGAATAGCATTTTACTGCAAATCAAACACATAATAAGGTAGCCAGCTGCCTGTTGCACAGGGGAACCTAACCCTTCAGTGACAGAGAATGTGTATGGACACAGCTGGGAAGCAGACAGACCAACAGGGGAAGGGTTTCAATTGCATAAATTTAAGATAAAGCCATAAACACCCCAATGTCATTGCTCCATGAAAAGGGACCTCCGTAGGTGCTGTTCTCTTAAGGGTATGTGTCAACGTGTCTGAGTTTTGCCAGCTGTGGCTGGAGATGGATGGAGTGAGATCACTTGGTAAGGAAAGACCTTGGTAGGTCAAAAGACAGGCCTAGGAGAGGTTGCGGTTATAAAAGGTATACGGTGTAAGAGGGGAAATGAAGGTGGACTCAGGTCTGCAGGATCTCACTGCTTCCCCCACCATCAGCAGGCAGCAGCACATCTCATTGGAATAGGTCGTCTTACTCAGGCCACACAGAGCCAGCTACCTCCTGGGCACAGATAATGCCTGGAGAGAGATCTGGTGCCGCAGAGAATCCAGGTCCTGATAAAGCGATCCTACATGTTGGAATTTACTTTGCAAGTACCCTATTGTTGTTACTTACGCCAAAGGGACGTGACACGATCTTTAAGGGACTCTGAGGCAAATGAGCTCTCAGTGGCAGTTCCTTGGGGACCTGGTGCAGCTCTTTGTGGAGCTGCCTTCTGCTCCTGGCTCTTAATTTCACATCATGTTCTTTAATTTGCCTAATCCAGTAGTAAGGGTGGATGCTGCTCTCCAGTTCTTCGGGAGTTAACTCAGGGGTGTCCGCACATATGTTTTGATGGTTGCAGGATCTCGCTTGCAGAGACCTCCTTACCATGACTTGTGTTGGATATAGCTTGTGATTTGGGGCAGTCCCAGGGCAGTCCCCTTCACTTAGAAGCTGCAGTGCAACAGGTGTGTCTGCAGGGCTTTTAATGTCATGTTTCTGTTTTTCCCTTCACAGAAGCTGCCTTATGTGTATAGAGCCTGTAATCAGCACAAAGCATCTTCACTACCAGAGCTTCCAGCTCTTTGGCTTTGACTTCATGGTGGATGAGGAGCTGAAGGTCTGGCTGATAGAAGTCAATGGGGCCCCAGCGTGTGCCCAGTGAGTAACCAAGTTTCTGCAATACCCTTGCGATGGCACCCTTCACATGCCTCACCCAAAACATGGCTGTGTCCCAGGTCCAAGTGAAAAAGGTGGAAGAAAGTGAATGGCAGGGGAGTTTTCCAAGCTAATGCGTACCAGACACTGCTCTACGTGCCAGTTGATTTAAGTTTGTTGCTCCTGTCTCTGTGGTTAGTATCCCTCAGCTTCTTTCCCGTGTGAGATGGGGCACTAACCTCAGTTTTTGGACACATGGGTTTGAATATAACTTGGGTCATTTTTATTGACACCATTGGGTTGAAGTTATGTTGCAGAATTAACGCTTTGGGGGCCAGGTGGTTTCTTGGTCCCTCTTGTGGAGCCACTGATGACTGGTCTTTACCTGAACACATGATAAATGCATAGCATTAAGGGCAGCAGCTGGGAGTGACTGACTTTGCAGGCAGCAGGACCCCAGCGCACACTGGGTGCTGTAGACATTGGATCAAAGCCTCCACTAGCCACAAAGTGGGTGGGACAGCCAAACAGCGGTGGCCACAAACATCTCTGCATAGGCGCAGCAGGAGGTGTTGTTATTATGTGATTGAGACAACTGTGAGAGACTAAAGTCTTTGCTAGGTAGGCATCTGTATCGTATAGAAGCCCAACAAAAGAGAACAGGTTGTACATCACTACATTAGAATTTGATTAGATTAGATGCAGATTAAATTAGATTAGGTCATTACTAACAGTAGACAAAAAATACAGGTCAAACCTACCAGACAGCCTGTTCAGCAGCCTTTTCGGGGCTAGGGCTTGGGGGGCTTTCTGTGTCCAGGTGTTGTGGTTTAACCCCAGCCAGCAACTAAACACCATGTAGCCGCTCACCCACTCCCCCCCCCCGCCAGTGGGATGGGGGAAAAAATCAGGAAAAGAAGTAAAACTCATGGGTTGAGATAAGAATGGTTTAATAGAACAGAAAAGAAGAAAGTAATAAT
>JANZLQ010000057.1:20227241-20238427 GCA_026212715.1 Elanus axillaris
CCCCGCCCTGCTGCTGCCCCATCTTCCAAAAGTGATGTTTCATGATGCTGTCATTGCTTTCTGGTCTTTAAATTCCTTTACACATCAGGCAGTTGATAACATGCTTCTGACTTACATCACCAGTAATAAATTAACTGTGTAAAAATGCAGTTTCCTAATATATTCCAATTCAATATGAATTTTGTTTATTTCTAGGGATTCCTCATTTTAGGATGCCAGGAGGAAAGTACTCCTGTTCAGAAGCTTGACTATCCCATGAAAATCATTCTGCAATAGTAGTTCCCATCCTCAAGTAAAGATAATTCCCCGAGTTATGAGATTAACTTTTTTAATCTTTGTTTTCCGTTTTAGCCAAAATTAGCATTGCTGTGTTGAAAGACTACTAAAACCTCTCTACTACTTGGGTGGTTTCATTGAGCCCAGAAATAAAATAAAATGTGAGTTCTGCGAAGCATTTTAGTGCTATATGGAACTGCCACCAGGAACCAGAAGAGGTTGCTTTCCTGCCTGTCCCTGTCAGATCAGCAGGGGGGAGTGAGTTAACAGCCCCTTTTTTGAATGCAAAGATGCTAAGTAGACTAGAGCATATAGTAAAGGCAGTGTGGCTGTATACAGTGGAGTTTTACTAAGAGTTCAAAAGCATTGTTGGGTATCTTATGTCCTTTTCCCTGGTTTTATATAGTATCTAAGGTCACAGCACTGATAAAATTACAGTTAAAATGAAAATCCAGTCCACTATCTCAGATTGTCTCAGCAACATTTAAATACTGTGTGTCCATGGCCTTCAAGTTTTGGTATCTAAACTTACGTTGTAATGTTGTTTTACTTTGTCACTGTATTTAGCAGGCTAATCAGTGGAGTTACTCTTATGGTCAGATTATAGGTACGGTTTCTACTTTGGGTTTTGTTTGTTCTTTATGATATTCTGTTACTGCACTTCGCTTGCCCGGCTTGCCACTGGTCTGGGTGGAAGTGATTGCTAAGATGCGGATGGGTATTTTCCTTGCAGGTCTGTGTTGGTGTGATAACATCAGCACTTTGATAAAATGAAGTCCATGTGGGAAATATGGCGGGAAAACTGTCAGTTCACTAAAAGTTGTCCATCCTGCTTGATTTCAGAGGATTTCTGTAGCACATACAGCTGATGCAAAGTTCTAATTTGAGGCTTTATTTTCCTGTTTTAAATTTAAATCTCTCGCTTTTAAACCGTAGGAGAGGCTTGAAAGCTGGTTGCAATCTGTTAAGTTTGTTTTGGAGAAAAGAACAGAAAAGGCAGGTATCAGCGTAAATGAAGACAGCTTGGTGAAGGCATTCAGCCTGGCAACAGACCTTACCAAGCCTTTTGAATATCTTCTTGCAACTGGTAACCTACGATCTAAAACTGGTAAACACTCAGGCTTAAGAAGCCTTTTTTTTCCCCTGCTAAACAGAATGAGAAACAACTTAAAACTGAGCTCTTAACTGCAAACAATTGCTTGTATGCAGACATTGTACACTGTAACTGAATTAATGAAAGTGGTTTGAGGAAAGGGATAGTTGAGGAAAAAGGCAAGATTTCCCCTCAAGCATAGACTTTATGCATGTTATAAGGCAGGTTAGTTTATTAAAGCAAAGCCTCTACCCAGATAAAGAGTTGAAACTAAATTTAATGTTGTCCAAACCAGCAACTGTGTTATGATTTGTTTTCCTAAAGGTTATTTCTTCTAAGAAGGTACATTGTAAGACAGAGAAGGGGCATTTGTTTATCAGGACTGCCACAGTGGTCGCATGAGCTTAAATGGAGAGAAACTGCTTTGCTCACATATATTTCAGATTTACCTGGTGCTTCCCTGAAGTGTCTGGTGTTACGATGTTGTAATGGAATGCCCACTAGAAAATGAAATGAGATTAGAAGGCCCCAGAATTTCAGTAAAAAGTACCAGCTGCAAATCCCCAAGTCACTTCACTGGACTTTCATGTGTTTCTAAAAGGAGTTGGATTTTAAGCAATAGCTTGGAATTTAAAATCTCTAGGCCTCTTACAGGTCACTGACTTGCCTGTGCACAGGTGACAGCACATGTGCCTTCTGTTGGTGGGATCCTGTGTGAGCACCTTTAGGGCTTGTCAGTGAAAAACAAGAAACTGCCTTGTAACATCATACTTTAACAGATAAAGCTGGATGATGTCCTGACATAAATCTCAATTTTGTTCCCAAGGCCTGGGCATGTTACAGGACAGCGGTCTGTGTGTGGTGGGAGACAAGCTGAATTTCATTCGCTACCTTTCCCACTTCCGCTGCATACACAGAGGGGCAGCATTTTCCCAGATGAGAACTACAACCGTCCGCAAGCTGCTGCCTGAATCCTGGGGGTTCCTGTGCCCTGTGGACACCCCAGATGGAGAACCCTGCGGTCTGATGAACCACATGACTGCTTTGTGTGAAATAGTGACAGAGATGGTGCCCGTGACAGACATTCCACATCTGTTATGTTCCCTAGGTGTGTTTTGTTGGCTTGATCATTTAATGAAGCAGTCTCCCTTTTTACCTTTCTGCCCTGCAAACCCATATCTGGGAAAGGTTCTCCAGATAGCATCACTGTACAGTGTTAACTTGTGAAGGTGAAATCAAGTTAAACCTCTACTACTGTGCTTCTGTTTAGTGCCAAGTAGCATGTTACTTAAACAGGTGTGTCAGCCTTTTGGAGAGTGTGAAGTTCAATATAAATGTCTCTTAGCTGTATGCTGTAGGGTGAAGAAGTTCACTTAAGCACAAGGAATTGCACAGTAAAAGCTCTAAGAAATTGGACCAAGCAGTGACTTTCTTATCCTGCTGGTGACTTGAATTAAACTGCAGCTTACTTGTGATTACGATAACGGGGAGCCTTATTTCAATCAGAAAAAAGGGGGAGGGGTTATGGCATTCTTAGTTGTGTATGCTTTATATTTTCCATTAAGTAATCTACAGCTTTGCGCTGTAGGTCTGAATTTTTTGATGTCTTAGAAGGGTTTTTTGGTGAGGATTGAGGCTTCCTGTTTTGTTTGCTTTTTTGGCTGTTCCTTCTACCAACCCCCTCTTCTCACAGGTGTCACTCCCATTGATGCGACTCCAAGCAAGCCTTATGCAGAGTGTTACAGAGTTGTGTTGGATGGCTCTGTGGTGGGCTGGGTAGAGCATGAGCTGGCTCCTGAGATTGCAGAAACCCTCCGCCGTTTCAAGGTTGTCTTGTTTAAAGTGTTCCTTAGCTACACATCCTCAACATGCGGTTGTAAAAAAAAAAATAGGCATGTTTGGAACTTTTCTTAAACTTCCATTTATTTTATTTTTTTAAATCTGACCCATTAAGTTATCTTTGGCTGTACGTTAGTGTTGGAGTGGTCTTTTCTGTTCTTCTTGTTTATATCGGTATGTTTGGTCTATTGGTTTATGAAGTTGCCATTTTTAGAAGAACTTATTTTCTTGAAAAAGGTAAGACAGACATACTCTGTCCTTTTCTTGGTGGAGATTTTTCTGGAATTATTTTTAAAATCTTTTCTCCACCATTTTATATTAGTAACTACACCTGTGGTTGGCATTTTCATTGTGTAGCCTGTTGGATGCAGCTTAACTAAACAAACCACTGTTGGCTTGTGTTTCTAAGTTGGCATTTCTTTGCACAAACAGATAACACAAGAGAAGAGATTTCCTGCAAGGGCAGAAGTGGTCCTTATCCCAATGACGGGAAAACCCAGTCTGTATCCTGGGTTGTTCATTTTTACTACCCCTTGCCGGATGGTGCGGCCTGTCAGAAACGTGTTCTACGGAAGGAATGAATGGATTGGTACTCTGGAACAGGTGGGGTTTGCTTATTTCCTTTGTAAAGTGCTGACTATTGCAGAGGTACCCGGCATCAGAAACAATGTTTTGGAAAATATTTGTGAAAGGAGCTGAGGATGGGACACAGGGAGCTTGTGTTGAAGAGCTAGAATAGGTGGCAAAGGGTTTTCTCACCTCCTGCTAATTGGTTTCTGGTAAATGCCTTGGATGGCCTGTAGGGACCTTTTTGAGATGCTGAAATCTGATCTCAGTGTTAACTTAGTGAAGCTTTTGAAACAAAGGATTGCTGTCCTGTGTGTACTGTCTCATCTTGTGTTACATCACGTTCTGCATATTGCCCATGGGCAGCCAAGCAGTGTGGATTGCTGGGGAATTTGCCTATTTGGAACAACTAAAATGGGAGACAGCGAGGAGGATGTATCACTGGAGTTTATTTCCAGACTTGCTTTCCTTGCAGTTGGTCTGTGATTGTGATAGGTAGTTTAACAGCTGTCTGGTATTTTCCTTGCCTGCTAATACACTAAGGTGCAGACAACAACCAAAGCTGAAACTGAAACGCATAAAAAGACATTGGAGGCAGCTTTGTTTCACTTCCTTCTTTTAAAGGGAAGGAAGCAAATGAGTGCTGTCTGATTTGATGCTTGCAGATCTTCATGAACGTGGCATCGCTGGAGTCTGAGGTGGTGCCTGGAATAACCACTCACCAAGAGCTCTTCCCTCACAGCATTCTGAGCGTGGTGGCCAACCTCATCCCCTTCTCTGACCACAACCAAAGTCCACGGAACATGTACCAGTGCCAGATGGGTAAGTCCTGTAGTACCTAATGCTGCAAGCCCCTGGGCAAGGGGGGGGGGCGGGACTCTCTTGCATGTCTATTCCAGTGTGTATTCCTGCATTTCCAAATAACAGCTCTTCCCAGCTGTCGTTTCAACGTTGAGGTTGATTAACAGCCATTTTTTTCATGGCAAAGTAAATGAAGTCAAGCTTGTCATCCTGGCTGCCTTCCAGTGGGCTGTTCTAGGTTGTTGCACTCATGCTGCCTTCCTTATGCCTTTAGTAAGTTTTACTTGGGTTTTTTTTTCTTCATTTGATGTTGTTGATCATATAGACAAGTGAAGGGCACTGCACCAGCTGTTTGGTGGTGTGACAACTGTGCTGCCAACAGTCCTCTCATCCCCACAACTGACAGGTTAACCTACTTCTGACTGCCAGCTACAGTAGGTGCTCTGCAGTAGTTAGTGTGAGGTTTCCTTGCCACCTGTTTTCAGTGTGCGACTGCTTTCTTGACACTGCAGCTGTTGACAGGACGGGACACTTGCTAGGCATCTGTTGCAAGACAGTAATACAGCACTGTGGTAACGGGTTTTTTTCTGACAGCTATTTGACAGACATTTAAATTGATTTATTTGGTTGTGTGAAAAAAGATTATATAGGGTATGTAGTGGGGTTTCAGTCAGCTTAGGTGCAATGATGTGCAAGAAGCTTATTAAAAAAAAAGGCAGACTAAGAGAAAGTGTATGGGTAGGGACTTCAAGAGAGCAGGTCTCATTACCTCGATAGCATTGCTAGCATATTACATTTCTGACAATGTTATCAGAAAGATGTCCTTAAAACACTACTGCTTTTTCATACTTTTCTGAAAGTACCAGTGTGACTATGTTCAAAGCTTGTTTTCCTTACCACTATATTTATACTGCAGAAGCAAATGCTTTTTGGCCTGGAAGTATGTAAGGTGTGCCTCACTTGGGGAAACTCTGGAGAGAGCAAAAAAAAAAAAAAAAACCAAACAAAACCAAAAAAACACCACAGCAACCTTATTGGAGATTTTGAAATTACAGAAAAGACTTACAAATAGTCCTTATGAAATACTATGAAAGGAATCAAGTATTGTGGTTCATAGAAACTTTTCTAGCTGGACTTGAGGCAATTATTAAATTCCAAGGGTTTTAAGATAGATAATCCCTCTAAATTGGAAGTATTTCCAGCTTTCTTTGTAACAAGATACATGGAGAATGAAACATAGATTAACTTTGAATTGATCCTGAATAAATCCAACTTGTTTTCTTTCTTTACAGGAAAACAAACCATGGGGTTTCCAGCTTATAACTACAAGGACCGCTCAGATAACAAGTTGTACCACCTTCACACTCCCCAGAGCCCTCTGGTGCGGCCAAGCATGTATGACTATTATGGTATGGACAGCTACCCGATCGGCACCAATTCAGTTGTGGCTGTCATCTCCTACAGCGGCTATGACATGGAAGATGCAATGGTAAGCCACCAAAAGGAGAAATCCTGCTGGCCTGTGACGGAATTTGATGTGGGGGACTGGGAAGAATGGTGGTCACTAGCTGAGAAGAGGCCGTTTTCTGCTTCTGCTGGTCCACACACTCTTAGGGCAGATACAGGAGTGCAGTGGTTAAGCGTTGTTACCACAGGTAATGCTGCAGGTACTGAGAGTAGAGTCGACCTCCCTTGTGCAAGGCAGTGGGCTTCCAGCATTAAAAAATACTGGGGTTACAGGAGGTTTGGGCTTTTTGGAATGGTGACTTGCTGGGAGGCTTTGTTTAGGAATGCAGTGTTAAAAAGGAAAGCATCAGATGGGAATGGAAATGCTTTCTTTGTTGAAGTTATTAGCAAGTCTTTAACAGGCCTTTGTTTCTTCTTTTTAGATTGTGAACAAGTCTTCCTGGCAGAGAGGGTTTGCCTATGGAAGCGTTATCAAGATGGAGAGCATTGACCTTTCCCTTAAAGCCAGCAGGGGAGGCGATAATTTAGTCTTTGGCATCAAGCCTGGTGATCCGAACATTACAGAGAAGTTGGATGCCGATGGACTGCCTTTTGTTGGCTCTATCCTACAGCCTGGGGACCCCTTCTACAGCTTCATGAACCTCAACACAGGGGAGACCTTCACTGTGTACTATCCGTAAGTACACCTTGTCCCTCCTGCCTCCACACACCTGGTGGTGAGCAGTCTGAGAGCACTTGGCCCTCATGAGCTGCAGTATCTTTTCCTCTAAGTGTTCCCTTTTCTCCTTATGCGAGTGTCCATGTCTTGGCAGAGAGAACACGTAGTTCATGTTATAGGTGACTCCCAGGCGTGTATCATGGCTTTTCTCTAAGCCAGTGTATGCTGCAGACCCTGACTTATCCCAGGAAGAGGACCTGAGGCCGGTAAAAAGAGCGAGCTTGCAGAAATGTTTTGTTGTCTCCCAAGGACTGTTCTTCTGCTCATCCCCCACAGTCATTTTCTGTAGCTTTTTGTTAATTGACTCGCATAAGGTGTTCTGTCTAAAAAAGCCATATAAATGCCAAACAGAAAACCAAAACAAAGTGCCTGGTTGCAGAGACTTGCCAGAAAACCTTGTAAGCAAATTTGTTACAGGAGTAGGGGCTCAAAGAGCATTTTTATTAACATTGCAGCTTCCAAACTGGTAGAATATTAAAATGTGTCAACTACTCCCCTTCCTTCCCCTGGAATATTTCAGGGGTAAGTTTATTTTGTAAAAGTTTTGAACTTCAGTTGAAAGAGAGAAGGTTGCAGAAGCTTTCATTAAAATCCTCATAATATTTCAGGAAAGAGAAGCAGAAACATGGACAAACCCTGATAAATTTAAATGCATCCTGCACTCCCACTTGTCCATACAAATTCGTGTCTTACCTGCATCTCTACAGCACTGATAGAGTGAGGGTAATGCTGTGTAGTTCTTCACATTGTGAAGGCAATTTGGTTTGAGAAGCACTTTGGTAACAGTAACTGGCATTACTGGGAAAACTATTGTTTATTACTCTGTAACCAGTGGTGCCTTAGCTGCACTGAGGAGACTGCTGTGGACTTGTAAAATTAGTCATCCTGTTTGTAGAGCAGGGTTAAGAGATTCATCATGTGGTAGTGGGGATCTGTAAGCTAAACCTTGTCCTTGCGCTTGTGGAGCCCTCGTTGGTTCTCCCACCCCATGCTCCTGCTCCCCAGCTCTCTCATGCCAGCCCAGCCTTAGTTCAGGTTCTTTATCCAGAGACCCTCTGTACCATTCAGCTTTTGTTCATTCTTGGTCCAGATCAGATAATTATTTAGGTTCCTACAGAGAGATGAGATTCCCAGCTCTCAGTGTTGGAATCTCCCTCCAGTTTGCCCCAGAGACCCGGGGCCCTTAAAGGGAGTTCTCCCTGCTGTCCTAACTGCTGCATACACTGCTAGATCTTACACGTGGCTTGCAAGAGAGGGAGGACAAAGGCTTTGACTTCAAAAGTTTGAACAAGCTTGGAAGAGGCTTATGAAGCACAGTTGGTTTGGCTGGGGGGAGTGGTGATGGCCTGTACCCTGGTTGCATTTGGACACAGCAAAGTAATAGCTTTGAAACAAAAGCTAAACTTAGGTACAGGCCTTCCACAAACACTGTGTTCATTAGGACTTCAAAGGAGAAGAAGAAAAGGAACCTTGTCTTAACATGGGACAAAATGTGGTTTATTCCTTAGCTGTCATCTCCAAAACTAGTGAGAGAGTTTGGGGTGAAAGCTCTGTAACAACAGTTAGGCCTGCAGCAGACACCTAGCTCGTGGACCATCAGGCTGAGGGTTCATCTGGAGAAGCAGTACACCCCTGAACAAAGCACTTGTCGGCAAAACCCTCTCAGCCCACACTGCGCCTTCCCCTTCTGCTCTGAACTTTCCTCTCTGCTTTGCACGGAACCTGGTTCTTTATTTTGATACCACACCACAATGCTGTGAATTTATTGGGGGTAGGGAGAAGGACTGCTGCCTTAGCACAAAACAAATGGCGCTGGGATGCAGTTTGTCAGATAAAGTGTGATACAGATGAACTAGGTTTAAATGATCTTTATTTTAGTGGGTGGCACATTACCTGGAAGTTGCAGCTGTGCTTCTAGTATTAGAAAAAGCAAATGAATGGCACTTGGGTGATGCCATTGTATTGCTTCCTTGTCCTAATTCTTATGCAGTCTGATTTTCCTTGCTACTGAACAGTACTTTTCCAGCACAGTGGTGTTCCCCAGCTGTCCCAAGGCATTTTATGAGACTTAATGAAGTGGTTTGTTTTTTTTCCAAGCTAAAAATCATTAGTGCACCTGACACCTTTGCTGTGATTGTTTTTTCCACCTACATAGGAATAAGGAAGTCGGCATTGTAGACAACGTGAGGTTATGCAGTAATGACCGTGGCACTGGGAAATTCAAGAAGGCTTGCATCACTGTGAGGGTTCCCCGAAATCCAACTATCGGAGACAAATTTGCCAGCCGTCATGGACAGAAAGGTATCCTGAGCCAGCTCTGGCCAGTTGAGGATATGCCGTTCACAGAGAACGGGATGGTTCCAGACATCCTCTTCAACCCTCATGGCTTTCCCTCCCGTATGACCATTGGGATGTTAATCGAGAGCATGGCAGGGAAGTCAGCGGCGCTGCACGGCGCTTCCTACGATGCCACTCCCTTCACCTTCACGGAGAAGAACTCTGCTTTGAAATATTTCGGCGAGACTTTAGTGAGTGCAGGTTATAACTTCTTTGGGACAGAAAAGATGTACAGTGGCATCAGCGGCCTGGAGCTGGAGGCAGAGATCTTTGTGGGAGTGGTGTACTATCAGCGCCTGCGCCACATGGTCTCAGACAAGTTCCAGGTGAGGACAACGGGGCCCCGAGATGCTGTCACCAACCAGCCCATCAAGGGGAGGAATGTGGAAGGTGGGATTCGCTTTGGTGAGATGGAGCGTGACGCTTTGTTGGCTCACGGCACATCTTTCTTGCTGCAAGACCGTCTGTTCAACTGCTCCGATGGCTCCATAGCCTACGTCTGCACGAGCTGTGGCAGCATGATGTCGCCTGTGCTGGAGAAACCACCGCATTCCTCCTCTGTGACAAGCAACAGGAGGTACTCCTGCTCTGTCTGCAGCGAAGTGGATGCAATCGAGGTTGTCCCTGTCCCCCACGTCTTCCGTTACTTTGTGGCGGAGCTGGCAGCCATGAACATAAAAACAAAGCTCAACGTGGAGTAGCTCTGTCCTTGGGCACAGCGATGATGCTGCTGGGAGGGAAGAAGCACTCGTCAGTCCTGCCTTTGCCCCCTGAGGGTTTCAAGCGTTAAGTCAGTTCTCAGGTTCTTCAAACGTTTGCAAGATTAATTTGATGTTTGTGCCGAGATGGGGCGCTGGCCAAGAGGAAATACGGCTCTGTTGAAGTTTGTTTACACTTCCTAAAGAATCACTAGCTATTTGAGATGTGGCGTATGGAAATCAAGCGATATCACTGCTCCCTCCAGGCTGCTGGGTTGAGAGCGGTGGGGGTTCTTTATTCTTCAAGTGCTGGCTGCAGCTGTGCAAAGATGAAGAGGTCATAAAACAGCATGAAGTGAATGCTGGGAATGACGGAAAAAAAAGGATATATTTTGTTTTGTGAAGAAAAGTCCTTGCAAAACGCATGCCTTAATGATGGGTAGGTGTTAAAGTGATTGGACATATTTTGTTTTGCTCTATTTCAATACGTATGCCTTGGAACTCACGAAGAAGGCGCAAAGTTCTACTGCACGAAAGCCGCAGCCTCGACCCCAAGAGACCACGGTGGCAGAGCCAGACCCGGCCCAGGAGCATTTGCTGTCACTGAGCCCAGCACCTCCCTTGGTACAGCACCGCCGTGGGCTTTGGGGTTTGGGGTTTTTTTTTTTGTGTGTTTTGGCTGAAGGAGAAAAAGAAGAAAGCAGAGACCTTCCCGGCCTGGCCCCGAGCCTACATCTTGTGCTGTAAAGCGCAGATGTCGGGACAGGACCTGGCTGTGGCCCCGTTGATGTACGCAAGCCCGGTCCCCTCTAGCAGCACCCGCTGCCGCCCCGGTGGGTGCAAGTCCCGCTCCCTCGGGGACACCGGCCGCGCTCCCTCCTGTCCATACCCCCCCCCCCCCCCTTGTTGCCACTGGGGAAGCCGGGCCGGTGCCCCGTGCGTCGGCCATACGCTTCTTGTTAAAAAGAGTTCTTTTGTACGTTTCTACATCACCTGTCTTCAGAGCCGTGCTGGGGACCGGGGGCGGCGGCGGGGAGAGGGACAGAGCGGCGGGGTGGGGTGTCTTACCGGGGCCCGGTGGAGCCGTGGCGGTTCTCCCAGGGCTTGGTGGGTGGTGGGAGGCGGGAGGCGGTGGGGCTGTCCCCCGTGGGCGAGGCGTGGGGGTACCGTAGACCCGGTGGTTCCTGCCCGCTCTGTACCAGCCGCAGCACCTCGGCGAAGGACGGGGCGGCGGGCGGCGGCGGGATCGGGCCCGGCTCCATTTGCGCGGGGTGGACCGTACCACCGTGGCAGCGGCGGAAGGGGGGGGCGGGAGGTACCATTGTAGAGGAGGCAGACGGGATGGTACCACTGCTGTTGGAAAGGGGGGAGGCGGACGGTGCCATTGCGG
>JANZLQ010000057.1:20247340-20273573 GCA_026212715.1 Elanus axillaris
ATGGAGCTCCATGGACTGTGCCATGGGGTGCAGCCAGTGGCTGTGGACACCATCGTTTCCTCCCTCCCCAGGGGACCAGAGTGACCACAAGCTGGCCCTGAGGAACATCGCCAGCATGGTGCGGCCAGGGGGAGTCCTGGTCATCGACCACCGCAATTACGATCACATCCTGGCCACGGGCTGCGCGCCGCCTGGCAAGAACATCTACTACAAGGTGGGTGGCCAGCGGACCCTGCCCCATCCCACGTCCCTCTGCCCCAGCCCCCTGGCCCCGAAGGGGGCAGGGAGGAGGGCTGTGCCCAGGCTGGGGGCCAGCACGTCCCTGCAGGACACAGACGTCCTCCTGCGGTCTCCAGAGTGACTTGACCAAGGACATCACTACCTCGGTGCTGCTAGTAAACAACAAGGCACACATGGTGACCCTGGACTACACGGTGCAGGTCCCCCCCACGGAGGCGGGGGCAGCCCCAGAGCTGAGGTGAGAGTGACCATGGGGAAGGCGGGGGGGTGGCAGCTGGTGCCTTGCCCTGCTGTCCGCACCCCCCCTCCCACGCCAGCTCACCATCGTTGCCTCCTTACAGCAAGTTTCGGCTCTCCTACTACCCGCACCGGCTGGAGGCCTTCACAGCCCTGCTGAAAGGTGCCTTCCAGGGGAAGTGCCAGCACAGCGTCCTGGGCGACTTCCAGCCTTACACACCAGGGCAGGCCCACGTCCCCTGCTACTTCATCCATGTCGTGAAGAAGATGGCCTGAGGGAGCTGTGGAGATGGAACTGTGGTGGCTGAGAACAGCTCTGGGGACAAGCAAGAGGCTGGGGACATTGCTGAGAGCAGCCTGGAAGCCCCCTCCCCTTAATTAAGAGCACTCGTGAGAGCTACTGGAGCTGGTGGTTCGTGTGTCCGTGTTGTCCATGTATGGGCAGGGTTTTGCACTAAGGGGGACAGCCACAGCTGCCTCAGGCCTCTCGGGGAAAGAAGGGCCCAGCCTGGGGGGAGCAGGAGCTTCACCCCCCCCCCCCCAAGCCCCCAGCTACAGGTGCCAGTCAGGCCTGGGCCATGGGGTTTGGGGCTCCCCACGACGCAGAGGCAAGGGTGGGCCGGCTCCTGGGTGTTTGCACATCCCTGCCGAGCCCCCTGCAGCACTACTCAGAGGGGTGTCCTGCAACCAGTTTTTCTCCCTTGCACCCCCCACAGCCCCAACCAGGCACTGAACCCTTTTCTTGACACCTCTCAGCCCCACCCAGGGGCACCCACCATCCCCGCCAAGGCTCCCAGTGTGGGGAGACTCCGCACACCCCACCAGCACTTTTGCTGTGGCTGCAGCTCCTTCCTCACCCGCCCTGAGGAAGAGGTGGTGACCAGATCCAGCAGTGCGTTGCGGTCAGGAACGGCTCTGCCTCAACACGCTCAGGTGCCAGAGCCGGAGCAACAGGGCTGAAGGCACGCGTCAGCTGGATCTTCATGCACAAACCACCTGCAGCTGCTGGAGAACCAGCCCTTCGCGAGGGAGCTGGTCCTCGATAGCCAGGCTTGGCTCAGGGACGCGACTGCCAGCGGTCTCAGCCCAGGCAGCAGCAGGGCAAAGCCTGGCAGCAAAAACCCCTGGGGCTGGGATGCACACAGACCCCTGGTTTGACGTGGGGCTGCCCGTGAGCCACACCAGCAGCTGCAGAGACCTGGCCAAAGGCAGCTGCTGGCCAGCCAGCTGCCACACATGGCTCAAGTGCGGATTTATTTGGCATCCTCAGCAGAGGCCGGGAAGCGGAGCACACACGATGGTGCTGGCAGCTGCCAAAAGCTGAAGAAGGAAGCGAGACAGGACTTTGGTGGGAGGGGGGTCTGGGTCAACTGGTGCTTGACACAGGTTAGCACAGAGGGGGCAGCTCTGGGCTGCTCCAGCCAAGGGTTGATTATTTCCAAGGCTGAAACCCTCCCTCTCCCTGTTACAAGTCTTTCCTAGTATCCAGCAGAAACTTCCCTTGCTGACAGTTGCCCCCATTGCCTCTTGTCCTGTTGCCCAGCACCTCCATGAACTGGGCTCTCTCTGCAGAGGCAGCTGAGCAAACCCCACTCCCTCAACCACCGCAAGGCTCCAGCCAGTCTGGCAACCTTTGCCGGACAAGGGTGGCTCCAGCCCAGTTCGTGGGTGTGCTCCCCCCCTCTACCCACAGGACAATGGTTTCTCTGCAACACCCAGCCCGCCCGGGGGCTTGCAGGGACCTTCCCAAGCCCACAGACACCATCAGCAAGCAAAGACCTAAAGCCAGGCAGTGAATACCTAGTCCCAAAAACCTGTATTTATTCAGAGAGACCATCTCGAGCCCAGGCCAGCTGCAGCAGCGGCACCCTGTGTCCTGCTGCCCTCCGGCCAGCAACCCTCACTGGGGGCTGACACCCCACCAAGGAACTGCCTCCAGCCCCACTCCTGTTGTCAAACTGTGTGCAGTTTGGGCCTCACTCCCATGTTCTATCACCCATGGAGACACTCCTACACTGCCCACAACCATGAGACTTGTCTTCCTCCCCATGGGGGGATCACCCCGGTATGCTCCCAGCAACCACAAAGTGCTCCCTGAGATGTGAGGGACTGTTACAGAAGCCACCACCAGCTTGGCTAAGCAGAGCAGTGCTTCCATCAGGCTTTGGCTCAGGAAACTGCACAGCCACTTTTTCCAGCCAGTCTCAAAAGAAGGGGGCCCAGGAGACATCAGAGAAGAGCAGGCAGGTGCCTGTTTGTGCCTGTTCTCTCGCACCCCTTAACACACCGTCCCCATCACGCCTTCAGTTGCAGCTCTGCTGAGCGTTAGGAGGCAGCAAACTTCTGCCGGATGAGTCTGTACCTGAGCAGCTCCTGCTCGGAGACTGATGGCTGCAACCTCACAGCAGCCTGCAGGAAATCTTCCATGGTCAGGATCAGAGCAGAACTCTCGGTATCCAGCCCTGCATGAGAGAACAGGAAAAGGCTGAGAGCCAAGCACAGAGGTGGCTGGCAAGATCAAACAGCCCCCTCCTCTCCAGCCACCACAGACTGAAAGGAAATCCCGTGTCTCTCTCTCGTTCCCCCTGCGACCAAGCACTGGAGGTGGAGATCATCACATCTGCAGAAACTACCTGCCAGTAACCCAGAGCCTAGCATTCAGATGTGGTCCCAAAGCCATCGAGGCTCTTCTCACGCAGCCAAGTTACCGGTAGTGGTAGCTCTCCTCTCTGCCCCAACTGTGCTGGGCTGCCCCAACACACGGAACAGGTAGGGGCTGAGCTCCTACCTTCCTCAATCCATTCCACCTTGCGTTTGACAGCGCACATCATGGCATCTGAGCACAGGGCATAGATGTCTGCTCCTGTCAGCTGAGCCGGGCATTTTTCTAGGACGGTGGCAAGATTCACAGAAGGATCCAGTTTAAACCTGCCAAGAAAGAAAACTGCAGGTGTAAAAGCCACAGACAAAAACAGACCAGGAGATAAGCGGCAGCCAGCGTGACTGGGCAGGAGGAATCAGAGGCCCCATGTTTAGCTGCTTCTGGACTTCGCTCTGCATGCTCCAAAAAAAAAAAAATCAAAGGGGTTGGTTGGTTTGTTTTTTCAATGCAGTCACTTCTCTTTGAATCATCCCCTCAGCGAGGTCCTCTCACCTGCTAAGCAGGGTGAAAGACAATTTGAGCTCTCACTCAGAGAAAATTAAGTGCTCCACATGCCTGGGAACAGCCTACAGCCAGGGCTGGATAAGAACATGTTTAATTACAGACAGTACAAACCACTGTAACACCAAACCATCCCATCAGAACCACGCTGCAGACAGCGAGCCTCCTTCAGCACAAAAAACAGCATGGTGCTGGAAGGCATGACTGCCAAGCCACATAGTGTGAAAAGATACTCACAGCCAGCCCACGCTCTCGCCTCTCCTGCTAGTTTATTGTCAAAGGCAGCAGCGATCACAGCTATCCATGACAGAAAGTCCCTGAAGAGGTAGCTGCGGAGGGGGGTACCTCTGCATCTGAATTGCAGGGCTTGCCTTTCTCCCTCCAGAGATGCTCTCAGGAGCTCAGAGCAGTTGGGGAAGCAGCCAAACCCTGCTGCTCCGTGATCCCACACAACCAGTGTTTGGGAAAGAGACACAGAGCACAGGCTGAACGCCCCACAGCATCGCAGGAGAGGCAGTGAGACAAAGAGAGCTGCCCTCACCCTCAGACCTGCAAACAGCAGATGCGCTAGGGGAACTTGCAGGAAGCAAATGGGAGCTTCCTGCCACGCTGCTGTGGCACAGTCTCATCACAGTGTTAGGATGTGGCTGAGCTCTTCAAGAAAAGAGAATGGGCATGGTGACAGGAGAATTTGTTACCAAACCCTCCACTTGGACAGCCAGCTGAGCTGCTGCCATCTTGTAGGAAAACCAGTCTCGGCTCTGTTTCTGGAAGTTGCCCTATCCTCTTCCTCCTACCTGCTGGCTGTGGGTTAGTGACTCAGGTGCTCCCCAGGGCTCATACATGAAGCCAAGCTGGAGCACACTATGCATCAAGCCCAGGAAGACTGTGACCCATTGGAGGGTGGTGGAAGGCTGCTGCGAGAGCACAGGGTCACTCACTTCCTGGTGATGGCACTCAGCACCTGCAGCTGCGACTCCCGGTCTTCATTCATGCCCACATAGACCAGCTTGTCAAACCTGTCAGCAGAGAGAAGAGACGGTCGAGATCAGGCCAAGACAAACCTCCCACTGGTGCTCAGCCCTGTGCACCAGAAGCTGAAGAGTGGCCCTGGGGCAGCTCCTTTGCTGCCAAGTTCGTGGATGATACAAAGCTTGGGGGGGGGAAGCAGTCAATGTGCTGGAGGGCAGGGCTGCTCTAATTCTTCCCACCAGCTTAGTGCCACAGCAGGTCCCTTATTGCCCTGCTGTGCTGCTGGGGCAATAACTAGAGTGGTGAGGGATAATGATCTTGTGCTGCTGCTACAGCCATAGGCACTGGCCTCCTCTTGGCTTCCTATCTCCTCCACAAGCCAGGGCCAGAGGGCTTTAGGAACAAACTCTGTGGAGGGAACATGGTGGGGACACAGCCCAGCTCATCAGTGCCTGAGGAGCTCCAGTGAACTACCCTGGGAGAGAGGCAGGTAAGATGTGACATACCTGCCTGGCCGGAGCAGAGCCGAGTCCAGGAGGTCAGGCCTGTTCGTAGCTCCAATGACAAATACATCTCTGGTAGAATGAAGACCATCAAGCTCAGCCAGGAGCTGCGAGACAACTCTGTAGGGAGCAAGACAGGACTCTCACAACTAGGCCTTGGTGAGTCACCCACTGTCACCCTCAGCCACCAAATGAAAAGAGGAAATAAGCAAGGCCACTGGCAGGTCCATGTCTTGGACTTCAGCTCTTATTTCTCTTCCCTGAAGACCCCCGACACAGCCATCTAGACTTCTCCGTTTGAACGTAGCCAGTGACTGTGTGGCTCGTTGCAAAATGAGTGCAAACCCCTGGTACCAAGACAGTCCTTCAGGACTGTGCTTGGCTCTGAACCCTTCCAGGTTGGCCACACGTGCCTATACTTGCTATCAGACACTGGCAATACAGATCAAACATAGGCAGGCACACATAGCTATCGCTCAGGCTTCCCACTCGGATGTGGTAGCTGGTCCTAACTCTCCCTGCTATGTGGTACTGCCCAGGAAGTTCAGCTGCGAGATTGCCCTGTCAGTCCGTGCTGGGGACACCCTGGCAAGCCAGTGACACTGCCAACCAGTCCTCAGGGTGGTGAACGGCACACGTTGCAGATCTAGTTCTGCAGCCACGGGGCTTAAGCTGGTCTGGCAGCACAGTACTTCAGTGCTGCACAGACCTCCTGGAACAGGGATATCTCCACAAGGTTCTGGGATCACCTGAGGTGACAAACAGACACCATACCCAGCCCCTTCCAGAGCTGCTGGTTTGTATGTATGAAGACGGACTCCAGGGGCACATGGTGTCACTGGAAAACTCTATGGAACCCCTCATGGATGGAGAGGAAGATTGGATGGGGACTGTCAGCTCAGCAGAAGAGGCCTGGGGGAAATAACCCTGTTTCTGGGTATCTCCAAGCTGTACATACTTTGCTTCTACCAGAGGCAGCTGAAAGGTTTCCCACCGCAGGGAAACAGCAGCTAATAGGAGGAAAGCACAGCAGGGGTGTGAAGGATGACCTTGGAGAGGCCAAAGGGAGCAGCTGGCAGCCACAGAAGCAGCTGGAAGAGACTCTGTCTTAACCAAATGTTTGCACAACAGGCTTGGGCAATCGGGAATCTGTGGCAATGCAAACAGCAGTACAAATGTCCAGAGAGAGGAGACAGGCCATGCAGAGATGCTGAAGGGAGCAGGGAGGGAAAAAGTAGAGAAAGATAATGGGGATGGGGATGGACTCTGCCTCACAGGACAACCCTGTGCACGCCCCCAGCTCAGGCAAGTATGCTGCTCTCCCAAGGATGCATGATGCTCACTCACCTGTCCATGACACCCCCTGAATCTCCACTCCGTCCACGACTGGGGGCCAGGGAATCCAGTTCATCAAAGAAGATAATGCAGGGAGCAGCTGCCCTGGCTTTGGCAAACACTGGGAAGAGAGAGCACAAAAGATGAGAAAGACCTAGAGGAGCAGTCAACAGCAACAGGACCTGCTACATCACCAGCAGGGAAGAGCTGTGGATGGAAAGCAGCTGCCCACTGCCAACTACTCCTGCCTGAGGGGCTCAGTGGGACCAGGGACAGGCAGCACCTAGCACGACAGGCCCCAAGGCTCAGCTGTTGTCTCTGAAGGGCTGCTGTCCCATCAGGAACACCAGGAACAAGAGTGACAGAAGCAGAGAGAGCAGGAGGGGAAGCTGCAGCGAGGCAGGCAACAGACTGGGTGTAGGAGACAGTTGGGTTCATGCCCTTGTGGGCAGCTGTGGGTAGGAGTTTGGAAGAGTAGTTTAAGCACTACCTCCTTCCCTCCAGCACCACAGAAAAGCCCTATCTTCCCACATGCAGGAGCAAGATGCATCTCCTCACCATTACGCACGTTCTCCTCACTTTGCCCAACGTACATGTTGATGAGCTCTGGCCCTTTCACACTGTGGGACAGGGAAAAGAGGAAGCCAGTTAGACCATGCCCATCCACTGCCAGGAGAAAGTCAGTCCCAGTGCGCAATCCCCCACTCTTCACCTAAGGAACGTCATAGCACATGTGGTTGCCACAGCTTTTGCCAGCAACGTCTTGCCTGTCCCTGGAGGCCCGTACAGCAGCAGACCAGAGCGGCACAGACCCAGTGACAGCAGCTCTGGGTGCTCCAGGGGCAACTGGATAGTGTCCAGGATCTCCTTCTTCACTTCCTGGAGCCCACCAACATCCTGCCAGGACACGGAGGGGATCTGCCAAGAGAGGGTGAGTCCCTGTCAGCACTTCTTCCTGAGCCCCGAGCATGCCTGGGCAGTTCTTACTCCAGTGGGCTACTAGTCATCAGCCCCTTAGGCCATCAGCTGTGTTCGGCTATGCAGCAAGTCAGCCCCACACTGCACTGCCCAGCCATCCCAGCTGTGGGATCCCCCAGCATCCACATTTCCCCCCTCTTGAGCTTTGCAATGGGGAAAACAAACTGCACATGTCCCCAGGCAAGCTGCGCCTGCAGTGTGCTGCCTGTCTCCAGTCCTCCATTGCACCTCATATCACCTGTCAGCAAAACCTGTGGAAAGTATCTGCCAGGGTTGCCTGCAGTTTTGAGGGGAGAAAGGCCTGCTGCAGACAGCCCTTGGGACACATGAGGGAAGGTAAAAATAAGAAAGAAAAAAAGAAGAAAAAAAAAGGAGAAAAAAAAGAAACCCAGACCTAGCAATTATAAGCTACTTGTGTTCAGGGCACCTTGTCCCCCAGGATGGTCAGGCTGTGCAAAGGCTTCACACCAGAGTGACAAAACCTGGGCTACTAGGACCTCTGTCATGTGAAGGAGGATGCGAGAGAGACATCCTGGAGGAGGCTGTACAGAAAACTAGCTGCTTTTGAAGGGGGATATGCAAGAACAAAGTCCAAGCATGCTTACCAGAAACAGATAGGGATGGGGTCAACTGCAAACACGCAAGGGATCATTGCAAAGGCAGGAAAGACATCAAACTTGAGAGGGGTGAGCCATGCCACTTTAGTTATTTTATGCTGAGCAAAACAATCTCGGAGGATGCTGCTGCTCTGCTCACAGCTTTAGAAATAGCAGGAATGCGACAGTCTGCATGACAGATCCTCCTGAGAGTCAGAACAGCTCTCTTGGGAACATGCAGAGAAAGCAAAGCCCCAAAACACTTCCCCCCAGCTGCTGGCTGGGTGGGGAACAGGTGCCAGCACAAACGGGGAGTTTAAAAATAGGCTAGGGCAAAATTCTTTCCCCCTCAGCCAGTTTGGCTCTCCTTCCCTTGCTACTTGAGTTGATGTTATCTCATGCTCTTTCTCTAGCTGTCCAGCAAGTCCACCAGGAAAATCAGGTCAGACAAGATAAGGATTTCCAGGAAAAAAAAAAAATATCTTTTAAAGCAACAGGTCACAGGCCCTCCTTCAGTGCCAATGAATGGAAGAGTTGCCCTCTCCCCTGCACTCTTGCTCATACTCGCTAGAAAAAAGTTCTACAGACATCAGCACAGGAGCTGGAAAACTGCAGCAAGGCTGTTTCCAGGGGAGAACATCGTAAGTCTAGGACATGTTGCAGACACTGCCAGCAGCTGGAGGTTTGAAATTAGTTCTTTCTAGGAGGCTCAAGATGTAACTGCAAACAAATGTGTGACTAACCAGAAAATGCAAGCAGGGAACTGAAAGTTATGTATGTTGAGAGTATCCGGGTTTGCTAATGGGCTTTCTGAACCACAGCCAATTACTAAGAAATTGATAAAGGATTGTAAAATACAAATAAAATTACCTCCCATTCACACAGCTCACTGCCGAGCATGCTCTATGGTTATTATTTGTCTTATAGCAAACTTGGCAAACACACCTCAGAGCAGAGCTCATTTCAGTCTCTAGTAAATTTATGAATGAATTAAGTCCCGGAGTACCTCCTGGATGATGACACCAGCAAGGTGTCACCCTGCTAGGGCAGGACTGCAAGAGGGCGGTTGGGGAAGGCGCCAGAATAACTGCTCCAAGGCCAATGTTTCCTGTCCTGTGCTGAGCTCAGTCA
Source organism: Elanus axillaris (assembly GCA_026212715.1). NCBI lineage: Eukaryota > Metazoa > Chordata > Aves > Accipitriformes > Accipitridae > Elanus > Elanus axillaris. Next base: position 20,256,496 of record JANZLQ010000057.1, read on the forward strand.
TTTGCACTTGAGGGTGTGGAGAAGGGGTTCTGATCACTTCGCTTGGTTCTAACACCACATTACCCAGCAAAAACTGTCACTCGAAAAGCTGTTTCCAGCTGCCAGAGGTGGATCACGCCCCCCCCCAAGAAACTGACTCTGCTAGTGTTCTCTGACACCCCATGTCCCTTTCCCTGAAGAACCCCCAAGCTCTTCAAAACTGCCCAGCTGTCTGAAAAGCCCGTGCCAGCTCAAGCAGTGTCCAAGGTCAGGGACTGAGTATAAGGCTTCTCACACATGTGGGGCAGCTTGTGCCTCAGCCTCTCTGTTCCCATACACCAGGTGGCTGAAGAGACCTGAGCGAGGCTGCCAGACTGCAGTTGCCTTTGCCTCTTGAAAGGCTGAGCTACGCAGCTGGCACCCCCATGGCACTAGCCAATTGAGCAGTCTCTAATTAGGGTGGCAAGGGCTTCCCTGACCAAATTCAAAGCCAAGAGGGTGAAAAGCACTAGTGGAGGAAAGCCCACAGTGGGACTGTTTCCCACCCAAGGCTAGGAGAATATGTGGAAGGACATAGCAGCAAGTGTCGTGCCAGAGCACAGCTCCGTCTGGTGGGGTCTGCAAGAGGTATATCTTGAGCCACAGAGCTCTGGAGAACGAACCCGCCTTCCTCTGCCCCAGCATCCTACCTTGGGAGCTCCCACTGCCTGCGAATGGGCATCGTGCAGCTGGTCCAGGGCAACACTAAAATCCTCCTCAAGCACTGGGAACCCAGCAGTGCAAAAATCTCTCTCCACTTCATCGCTCAGTCCACCTGGAAAACTGGTGAGGAAAGAGAAGGGAAGGACTCAGGCTCTGCCCCACTCCTGGCATTATCAGGCTGGCTGCAGCCCCTACCCTCTCCCACCTCCTGCCCTGTTGCCTGTGCTACCTCAAGGCCTGGATGCGGGTACAAGCAGCCCGGCTGCTGTGGGACAACAAGGCACAGAAATCTCCCAGCACAAAACCCTGTGAATGTGGAAACAAACAGCATCAGTTCAGTCCCTGACCATAGCTCCAGCTAGGCCATAAAAGGTGTATGGGGAAAAATTCCTTGCAGAGCTGTTCTTTGAGCTTCTGTGCCCTGGTTAAAGGCTCTAGCTTCTTTTTTTTCTATTGGCTCGGTCTTCTAGCAGAGCTGAGCATCAGCCAACACCTCTGCAAAAGGTGTGCAGTCCTTGGGCATTAAAAATCTGCAGTTAAAGCTGATGTCTGAGGACCAGGGCTAACCACTGAAGAAGTTGACTGGGCTGTGGGAATTGCTCCCTTTCTCCAAGGCCAGGTAGGGAAGGTTGGCCCAGTGCTCCTGGCCTGCCCATCTCCACATGCTGCTGTGGTTTCACTCACTGCAGTCCTGCGGGCCAGCTTGGATAGGCTCACTTCTTTGCCCAGAGGTAGATTGGCAGTCAGCATGCTCAGCATTGATCTCCTCTGCTCTTCTGAAGGGGCTTCGATTTTCACCTCATGAAGGAAAGCAGTCTGCACGTCTGTGGGAACATCCTGGGGCTTGCAGGTTGTGCCGATCACCAGGACAGGGTGGCTGTTGGTAAAAGGGGGACAGTGCATGGTCTCAGCTCTATGGAAGCTTCCCTCTTACACTGCCATCACCCATGTCAAGTCGCTCTCCAACGGATAGCCTTTCCTCTGAGAAACGCACACATATTGGCCAAGGTGTCTTGCAGCCACTCTCCTCCAGCTTGCCCTTGAACTGCTTTGTGAGCTCTGTCTCCAAGTCAAGGCCCTTCAAATGTCATTACATCTTATTTCTTCACTTGATGTCTCCCTCCCTGCACCCCGGTACTTGTCATCAGCCTCAAGATTCCCCCGGGGTGCAGCTCCCTTCTGGGGGATCTGCAACCCTTGGCATGTCTCACAGGAAAGATGCCAGGTTTGCTCCTCTGAACTACTCGGAAACCAGCTTCAGACAACGAAGCTTCCTGAATCCCTCTGACACTAAGCTGGAAGAACAAGGGCACTCTGAAGTAAACAAAACAAGTCTTGGGACAGACTCCACCGGATTAAAAATAAAACAGGGCACATTAGCAATCAGTCACCTTGATGTAACGGTGACTGCTGCCCTAGGAAAGGCAGAAGCAAACAATCACCGCAGATGCACACAGCAAACGTGCAGGGTACATACCTCAGTGCTGGGTCTCTGTCCAAGAGCAGCTGTCTCAGAGTAGCGATGACCCTGGCATCCTCTCCTATCCTGTCCCGGTCTCTGCCAAGCACCTCGATGTCTTTCAGCAGGAGCACACATGGATGATACTGCTGGGCCTGGGCAAAGGTCAGCTGTACTTTCTCCTCTGTGGCTCCACTGGTGTCACTGCACAAACTAATGCAATCAACCTGTGAGACAGATCATACAACACACAGTTTGCAGCAGTTGCAACATGGACAGCTGGGGTGACCCATGACAACGTTCACTTCCACAAAGCTTTCCACAGGCAACTCACAGCTGAAAGGAGATCTAAGTGGATGTTTCCCAGAGACATAGTCAGGACATATTCAAAACAGACACATTCAGGACTCCCTGGCATGGAAAAATGGCTGTTTCTCGCTTCTCTGCAGGGGGTGAGGGGGGCAAGAGGGTCTTATCTGAAAAACTTGAGGCCAAGGGACTGGAGAAGTCGATACAGTGGATGTCATGGCTCAGCAACACAACCTGGAAGGGATGGGAGAGCTGTGGAAGAAGAGGCCAGGACAGGGAGAACAAGCTGTCTAAGAGGAACAGTGCAAAGAGTGGAGGGGAGACTCAGGAAACTGTTCAACCCAGTGCCGCACAGGCTCAAAGTGCAAGAGGAAGGTAGAAGGTAAGGGGCGGGGTTGGGAGGGGGAAAGTTAGAGGTGGCTAGAGGCCCAGACACTGTTTACAAAGCGAACACTTGATGAAGTTATCCAAAAGGGAGAGGTGACTGGTGAGCTTGAACGCTGCTGGGGCAGTGCTGCCTCCTGCTGCTGCGAGGTCACGCAGGGAGAGCCAAACCATCTCTGGGATTCCCTGGGCCTCATCCTTGGAAAGGGTAGCTTGGAGCAAGGAGAATGCCTCAGGAGCTGATATAAAGGGTAAAGGAGGGTGATGCAGAGCAGAGGAAATCTGTGTTCCATGTACTATAGAAAAAAAACAGGAGTTAAGGTTCTGGAAGGCATAGCCAAATGGCAGCAGTATCTGTATGCAAGTGTAGAAGGGCAGACAGAAAAGACAAAAAACTGCTGATCATCAAGTGGTGGAGATTAACAGTGTGGAAGAATTACTGTGTCCTGGTAGGAAAGCTGGCGGAACAGTCAGAGGAAGGGGAGAGAAGGTGGAATGGTAATGTAAGCATTGCAGTTAAGTGAGAAAAGGAAGGGAGAGTGTAAAAGCTGGGATAGGAGAGTAAGATGGACAGCAAATACCTCTGGCTTCAAAAGTAAGAGTGTTAGTCTTTAAAAGCAGCACACGAGGGCAAAACCAGAGCTGTAGCCGTGCACATCACACTAGAAGCTGAGGCCAGCTGCCAGGACATGGCAGTGCCACAGTACTCCCAAACACATCCTGTAGGTGGATCTAAAGGTACCGTGAAGTCCCTGCAATCTTGTACTGGACCCAAGAGCTATGGCACATCTGCAGAAAAGTAAGAGCTCAGCACCACTAAGGATCTTGTCCAGAAGATGAGCTGCACAGCACCTGGCCAAGGCTGTATCCACCTCCCCCACTGACACACTGTTACAGCTTTACTTGGGTAGAAAAGAACAGTGACAGAGAGTCATCTCAACTTAACAGGACACAACTTCTAAACAGAAGAAAAAAACCCAAATATCCAAAATGCTTAGCTTGTTTTCCATGAGCTTACTCTAAAAATACCAACAAAAAGGAATAAGCCTATGTTTTCTTTCCACAAAAAGAAACCTTTCAGCTCTCTTCTTTCCATCTTCATTCTTCTTCCAAGTCATAGAATGGTTTGGGTTGGAAGGGACCTTAAAGATCATCTAGTTCAAACCCCCCTGCCATGGGCAGGGACACCTTCCACTAGACCAGGTGGCTCAAAGCCCCATCCCACCTGGCCTTGAACACCTCCAGGGATGGGGCACCACACAGCCTCTCTGGGCAACCTGTTCCAGTGTCTCACCACCCTCAAGTCCTCTGAAAAGAGTTTCAGAAACTCTCCTAGAAAAATCACCATGTGACTTCCAATCCCCTCACTTTCGCAGACATAACTCTAGATATTCAAGGAGATTAAAGCATTTGCAGGATACACCCCAAGTGAACAAAAGAGGCATGCAGAAGGAAAATAATATTTCTAACAAGCTTTGGTGCCCAGAACCTCTGGTGCTGAACAGAACCAAGGCCTAGACCTCATTTTGGCCATGAAGCTTACCCAGTAACAGCCACAGCCGTAAGAACATAAGAATGGCTGTACTGGTTCAGACCGAGAGTCCATTTAGCCCACTGTTTTGTCTCCAAGCATGACCACAAGCAGCTGCTTAAGAAAGAGTAAGATCAGGCTGAGCACATATAACCCTCTCCCCTCAGTACTCTTCCAGGTACCTACCATGCCCACCAAAAGGGATTTTCCCAGTCAGATGCAGTTTCCTAATAGTAAATTTCTCCTCCAAATACTCTTACCTACACAAAGAACCATCTACTTTATCTTGGCTGTTCCCACTAGCTTCACCTGACAGCCCCAGACCTCGTGCCGGCACAGAGAAAAGCAAACAACTTCCACTCTCTGCTGACCACTCAAGATCTTGTAAACCTTTATCAAACTCTCCCTAAGTTTGCTATTTTTCAAGCTGAGGAGCCTGTTCAGCTGTTCATCACACAGAAACTGGTCTAGACCCCTGATCTTCCCCAGTGGCGTCCTCTGGATTTTTCCAGTTCAGCTTTACGCTTTTGTGATGGGGAGACTAGAACTGTGCACAATACTCAAGCTGTGGCAAGACACAGATCTGCACAGCAGCAGCACCTACACCCGAGTTTGTTTCCTAAAATATGACCTGATATTTTACATAAATGGAGAACAGAGCCCAAGTTTTCATAGAACCATTGACATAAACCCAAATTTGTGATACTGACTGGTGTCAGTCAGCTTGAAATCTATCATTTTCCATGTAAAACCAACTGCAGTGAACTTTACCTGCCACTTCACTGCTCAGTCACTTGGTCTCATAAAAGCTCTCCTCTGGCCCAAGAACAGCCTGTCTCCCTTTTCTCTTACTTTTAATAACTTAGTTATCAACAAACCATCACATCACCGTTCACCCCCTTTCCCAGGTTATTTCTGAGTTCCCGGTGCAGATGCCTGCAGAGCTCCGCTGCTGATTGTGAAGACCCGCTGACTACTCCCATCCCATTCCCAATCTTTAACCAGCACTATATCCATGCCAGGACCTTCACTCACATCCCACTGCCACTCAGTTTCCCAAAGAGCCTTTTTCAAAAGCCAAGTAGACTGTGTTGGTCAAGTTACCTTCTCCATATGCTTGGTAACAGCTATAAGTAACTTTCTGAAGGTTTACAGGACAGGACAGGACTTCCCGTTGCAAAAACTACATGGATTCTCCACAACTAGTGAAGTCATCCCGGAGTGTGCTAACTCTGTCCTTCAGTCTAACCTCCTACAGGTTTGTGCCTTTTGAAGAATGCCTCTTTTCAGCAACTGCCCTTTCCCTGCTGTTCATCTGTTTTGTCTTCCCTTTACTTTTCTCAAGCCCATCCCAGTACGATCTATGCAGTGGCCTCATGTTGTGGCGTGGTGTCGCTCATTTACCTCCACAGCAGATGTAACACTTCCTTATCTTGGCTGATTTTTTCTTTCTAAAGAAACCTCGTTTTGATGTTGTTCCCCTTTCAGAAGCCAAGCACTGCTATCAAAATGTTGGTGGCTTTTTTGCTCTCAGGACAGGGTGATGGTGAATGTGAACACAGTTACAGGGCAGCTCTTCTACGGGCCATGAGATTTTGAACCAGATCTGGCACACATACTGTTACCAAACCAAGGGCTGCATTTCTTTTCTAGGCTTCCCACCCAGCTAGAGAAGATCTCAGCATCATCTCTGCCTCATTTTCCAACATGCCTTTTGCCCAGCCTATGCAGGGACAACTGAAAACACCCAATGCCACTGCAATTCCTGCCCTCATCACCTCTCCAATTTCTCTCAGTATATTTTAGTTACCGCCACCTTCTGGGGTACAGTATCAACTCAATGCCCTATCAAACGACAGGAAGTTAGCGTGCTGAAATACAACTGTGTATTGCACTATCTATAAAGTATATCAGACTGACAGCAATAATAGCAAGAGTCAGTAAAGAAAGGTACAAATGCACACCCTGGGCCAAGAGATCTCTAAATCACTGACTTTGGAGCGCTGGAGAGTACACACCAGAGGAAACATCTCTTCCATGCTTATGCTCTTTTACTGAGCAGCTGTTACTGGCCAGTCTTAGACAGGGATCAGGGGTCTAGATGGACCTTTAGGCTGATCCAAACGATTGCTCTGAGGTTCTGCCCACCAGCAGTCACAATCCGTGCCAGCTGGAGCTGCTAAGCTCAGCATACTCAGACTCCTTTTGTCTGCATGCGCACATGGGAGCAGCTTCTGGGTAGGTTCATGTCACAGTTGCAGCAGGGGTGTTGGTACAGCTAATTTAAAGAACATTTCCATAACTCTTCATATGTTGTAAATCCATCAGTCAACAAACTGCACAGGGAATTACCTTGAAGAGGTGGAGGTTGAGGCAGCTACACACAGCTCTGACAGCCATCAGCTTCCCACTGCCGCTTGGCCCCGAGAGGAGAACGCTGCCGGCCCCGCTCAGTGCACTTGCCCTGTAACACAGAGGCAGTTCTCCCAGTGACTAGGGAGCACGGTCCCAGCTCTCCCAGGGCTTGCTAGAAGGAATTCTAACGCACCAACTGTTCAGGTGAGGTCGAAGGGCATCACAGAGCTGCTTCACAACATCAGAAAGTCCAGCAGGAGACAAACTGCTCCAGAACTCATGGCTGTTATAGGCTGGGGCAGATGGGACAGCGCTGTTTGTTGAACCCACCTGTGAGGAAGGGAAAATAGTACTCTGTGGAACACCGCCTGAGAAAAGACAGGTACCAAGTGACAAAGTCTGTCCTGAAATGCCATTTTTCAATGGCAGGAGACACAAGCCTCCACAGGCACCTTCGTCATCCGTAGTGCAACCGCAGCTGCAGATCTCCTGTACACCCTCCCTGCTTTCCACTGACATCTTACCAGATAAAGAGAGGTGTTCTGGGTGTCCACCAGGTAACCCTCAGACTGCTCATCTTCCACCATGCCTAAAATCTTCCTCACTTTGAAGTAAAGCTCTGGCCACCTAAGGGAAAAACAAGCACTCTAAATTGTTGAGTCAAGGTCTTGAAGGCAGGAACAATACAGTTGTCAACAAGACGACAGCTGAAAGGCACAGGTAAGCAGAGATACTCTTGCCCTCGCCCAGGACCCACATTGATCCTTTATGGACCCCGCTGTGCTGTCTGGCCAGACAGACCAACAGGTCTGTCCACAGTTACAACTTCTGCTGGTGGCTTCAGTCCACAAGTACAGCTGTACTAACCTTATTTCATCTGAGAGCTCACAACATTCTATTTTCTGCCATCGCTTCCTTCACTACAGCTCCACAGAGATTCACCCGCAGTGTATAAAACCTCACAGCACAGAGATCCTTTAGGCTACAGACTAGGACTCACCCAAATACCACAAGAGCCTTACAAGCATCCTGTCCTGGACACCTTGCAGAAAAAACACTTCTTCCCACATTGATATCCCACTGGACAGATTAAGGGATCTGCAGAGTTCTCCTCCAGGATTTTCTCCAGCCTCTGAATAATTGTACCACTTGCACACCAGCACAGTTCTAAGCTCTTTAGGTCTCATGAACTCTGCTGTCTTCTTTAGTTTGCCACATGGCTAATACGTAAGTCCACAAATGGAAGACTTGTGCCTTCCAGGGTCCTGCCTCCCTCTGAGAAACCGCCTAGAAAATACTTATTGTAGCAGTGCTATAAAACTATTGAATTTTCAAATACACAGGGGAGCTGATCGCTGTTAACATGTCACCAGCGCATCCTGCATGAAACAATTCAAGGCAATTCTTCACATCGCATGCCTCAGTTACCTGTGGCAGTAACACTGACAGTAACACTGTCTCCCTCAGTGACACAGCTGAAGCACTTACATTAATGCCAGCCAAATCCTGCTGCAAGCACCTGATACAAAGCACTCTGACACAAAAGTGACTTTCTCTCATTTAGCACAGAACTGTTTCAAACAGCAAAACCAATAAAGGCAGAATTGGTAGCCAAACAGAAAGTTATTCTAATATGAACTGTAAGGGCTTATATTCACACTTTGTTGTTTGTCACATGTTGACAAGCCCAATTTCCACTTTGCTGTCTTTATGTGTGGCGCTGCTGTCCTCAGGCCACCCCTTCCTCATCTTCATTCTTTTTCCCCATCAGCGTCTCTCTCTCTCTCTCCTTTCTTCCCTCCATGACTATTTGAGTGAGCTAAGGGAGGCTCCCTTGTAGCTGCAGCCCTCCATAATCCAATAAAAACATTTCCCTCATCCCCCTAAAATAAGAGGCAGATAAACTCTAAACTCCAGGGACAGATGAGAATGGAATAAACTGTCTTGTTTCAAGAGAGTCAGTAGTGGAAAAGTATCTCTTCTCTTGCAGTATCCATGTAATAGAGCCACAGTTTGTTGCTACCTACCTTAGGAATTTGTCTGCATTTACTTCTAAAAACTCAGCATGTCCAAATGTTGGAATACATAGGATGTCTCCCTCCTGGACAAGCCTACAGAAAAAACAGGGAGTTTTACCAGTGGAAGAAAGTAAATCCTACCAGTTGTGGGTCTTCCCTGCCCCAAACCCCTGGTTTTTTAAGAGAAAAGAATGTAGCTATTCACACCGACTCATTTCTTTCCTGAAAATAAAACTATAAACAGCCACTTCAAGATTTAGCATGCGAGTAGGTGTATCCAGTCTACTAAAGGGAACCTTCTGGGAACATTATAGAAGATGAATGCTATTGAAGAGCGTCTCTTCCAGACAAAATAGCCTCCTGATCCCCGGAATGGCTGAGTATAATTCCACCAGCAAGCCTCGACAGCCAAATGAGAAAGGCTCGGGGGCAGGTGTCATAAGAGAATATGGCAACACATCCAGCTTCCCGATTACTCAACTGTGTTCAAAGGTGAAAGCTGAGGTTACGAACATGCCCCAGAAGGGAGGTTTGTGGGCAGCACTTGGGAGCCCTCAGCATCAGACGGTAGACCATGAGGGAAGAGACTCGGAGACGGCTGCCAAAGGACAGGACAAGAAGCGTTGCGTGCAAGCGAAGCACGAGCGGACATTCTAAACTACTTGGTGTCTGCGTTAAGGTGTTGATTAGGCACATCGTCAGCGTGTATCAGATCCGGGTGCCGCAAACGCAGAGCAAGGGCGCAGGTGCATCTCATGAATACACCCCACGAACAGAAACGCGTCTGCTCCATGCTCAGCAGCTCACCGGGGCATTTCGAAGTGCTTGTAGAGAAGCCGGTCGTAGCTTCCCCGGGCGCTGTAGGCCGGCGAGCAGACGATCTCTAGGTGCAGCTCCTTGGCGAAGGGGGGCACGGATAACACGGACCGGCTGCCTTTCCCATCCGCTGTGCCGGATCTCTCGTACCTCTGCAGAGGGGAGAGGAACACGCCGTCAGAGCCCACTGCCACCATGGCTGGTCCCAGAGGCCTCCGCGTCCCCCGGCCCCGACTCACCCGCAAGCGAAGCTGGGTGGTGGCGGCAGGCTCGCAGCCCAGATTGAAGGCCAGGGCGGGGGCCAACACCGCAGTCCCGTCCACCGGGCCACGACGGGTGACCCGCGGATATTCCCAAAGCGGCGGTCGGGCCAGTAACGCCGCCAGGTGCTCACGTCCCGTTCCCTCGATACCCACCCTTACCCACTCTCCCTGGAAAAGCCCCAGCGCCAGCAAACCCCGGCGGCTCACCCATACCTCCGACCCTCCACCGCCCACCCCGCCGCCGGGGACCGCTCTTAGCACCGTTCCCCCCCCCGCTCCCCTCCCGGTGCCGGTAGCGACGAAGCGAGAAACGAGGGGTGGGGCGGTGGGGCGCCGGCAGGGGGCGCTAGAGGCCGCGGGCTCGCGCGGGAGGGGGGGAGCGAGGGCGGTGCGCGTGCCGTTGCCAAGCAACCCCTGGAGCGCCGGTCTTGATTCTAACACCAATGGACCAGGCCCCGGTCCCGGTCCCGGTACAGCTTCACCCCGCCGTACCAAAACAACGCTGCCCACCGGCCGCCCTGTCCTTCCCACCGCCCCCAACAGCACCCAAGCTAAAGCCGGTGGACGGCGTACCGGCCACACGGCTACTCGCCGGCCGGCCGTCAGCCCCAACCGTCGCAGCAAGGCCCCACGCAACCACAGCTCCGCGCCCCGCCGCCCGCCTGCCTCCAACGCCACGGCGTTCAGTAGCACGGCCTGAGCCCCACCGCGTCCCGCCGGCCGTACCGCCAGTACCAGCCCGCCGCCTCGACCGCGCAACGCAGCGCACAGCGGCGGCGGTGCCAACAACAGGGCGGTAGCCGGCGCCAGCTCCGCCGGCGGAGCGTCCAGCGGCCGCAGCACCGCCACCGCCATAGAGCCACCGGACGGAGCGGGCCGACCCCGCCCCGCTACCGTAGAGTTGCGCGGCTAGAGAGTACGCGGCGCGCAGGCGTGGGGAGTCCCGCTGGGCCTCCTTGCGTTCCGCCAAGGTCATCGAGACGGCGGCGCAGAGCGGCTCCAGCGAGGTTGGGGATCACCGAGCGGGGGCGGAGAGCGGTTGTTTTCTCTCAGGAGCGGCCTGGCTCGGCCCCGCTTCGAGTGGCACCGTTACCGGCAGTAACGGCAGCTTGCCCGGTGACTGAGGCCACCTCACCTCAGGGTTGGGCCTCTGCAAGGGCTCGCTTCCCGGCCCAGCCGCCGCTGAGGTGCAGAGCAAGGCGGTGGCAACGGCCCCGGCCTCCTCAGGCTCCAACGGGGCCGCAGCCAGAGACTGAGGAAGGTGGGAAAGAGGGGGAACGGGGCTAAAAAGCGTGGGGTGAGGCTTTTGCTGTCCTGCCCCTCCCCGAACCCAGAGTGGCAGAGCGTGGAGTCAGAGGGGAATGGCACGCAATCAGAGCGGAACAGGTTGTCCTCGCCAGTGCCAGCCTGGTGAGATTTTGCAGGCTGAATACGTCCGCTTGGTTCATAAGAACGTGGTTGTGTTGGTGTCAGTGCTGAACTAACCTTGGAAAGGAGCAGTCTGGAGGAAACCTATGCCCGCTGCCAGAACCTGGCTTGCTCTGGGGAGGGATCTGTTTATTGTATCGAGTGCCTGTTGGTGAGCCAAGAAGCAAGTAACGAAAAACAAACCCCCGTAGGTTTGTTTTAATTCTGCATCCAGGCACCCCTGCGTGTCACCTCGCAGTTAGACAGGGGTCTCTTGGACTGAGGGGAAGGAGTGAGGCTTCTGGTTACCTCTAGGATTCCAGCCAGCCTTCCCCGTTCCTGGGCGGGTCGGTGTGTCCCATCGTCCCGCTCCACACGAGGGAGCACTTACAAAACGTTCGTACTCCCTTCCTGATGTCCCAGTCTTGAAAATCCAGCCAGCGGCTTGGGAGGATGGGTTGAGACAAAATGCCAGTTAGGAATGAATATTTCGAAGCTGTGCAGAAATGGCACCATGAGGATGCTTCTACAAATGCAGCCCTGCAGCCGCCTCTGTTCTGGCCAGCTCTGGCGCCATTGCCAGGACACCCCTAACTGCCTCCTTGCAACCCCCAGATGTGCACGTCTGGCAGTCTGCCTCCAATCCCATAGAAGCGGAGAGGTGCCAAAATAATCTCATTTTATTCCCTTTTCCCTTTCCTCATCCCTTCTTCCATGATTGGTTTAGCAGATCGCTTAAGTCCTGGCTAGCGCTGTACACATGGTGCTGTGAAAAGATCTGGATGTGCCAGGACGGGTGGCAGCCCAGATGAACTGAAGTGAGGCTGCGGCAGCGCTGGCTGCTGAAAAGTGGCTTTGATGTTACCGACTCTGCTTGTGCCGCATCGAAGGGATCTCTCACCTGAGCAAACCCAGCCTCTGTGGCTGAGGGACCCCCAGGGCCCATCACAGAGGGAAGCTTATGCCAGCCAGGCCCTGTTGTGGTCACCAAAATGGCTGCTGGGTCTCGCATGACAACCCCACTGCAGCAGCGGAAGTGCGAGCAAGCGGCAGGTGTTGCCTTAAGGCAGGGTTTCTTGTGTCGCACTGTTGTGACCGGCCCTGGTCTGAACCGGTACTGGCAGGAGTCGTGGTTGGGTTTGGCTACTGCTAATCGCAGGATGGATCAGATCTGAAGCAACGACAAGAAGAATGTGCTGCTGTACTCCTACCACTGCTACAGCCACAGCGACATATGGAGGACAGCAAGCACTTCCCTGCCAGGCTTAGCGCAGGCAGCTAAGAGGCGAGTGACTGTCCCTGCTCTGAGGTTTGCCCCACAAGACCCTGCCACCAGCTCCTGGAGCCCAGCCTTGGGCAGTTGCTGTCATCCACCAGCACCCCCCTTCACTTGGCCTCCCTTGGGCTCTCACCTTCTGAGTGGAGCAGCAAGTGCAATTCTGAGCCCTGGCATACCCGGCTGCATTCCATTGTTACTTCCTAGCACACGGAAAGTTCCTCGGACCAGCAGCCCTCCCCTTGACTCCCCCTTCACAGCAGGAGAGGAGAGCTGGGAGCCCACCAGGCACTACCAGACGAGTTGTCCGCACCCCTGTGCGGGGCTGGGGCTGTGGTGTTTCCCCTTGTAGTGGTTGTGGCGGTGACATGCTTGCTCTTGTGGCGCTGCACCCAGCACAAGGCGAAGCGCCAGGCCATCTGCACGTGGGCAGGGCAAAAAAAAATGATTGCAGGCATCCAGTGCCAGCATGGCACGGCCCAAATAAAAGGTTTGCAGATGCTGCTCAGGCAGGATTAGGCCTCCAATGTGCTAAGTCTCGGCTCTCGGTGAGCCTAATTGCTGCTGCAATAAGCTCTGGCTGGTCCTTCCCTGAACTGTGCTCACCACAGCCCCCCCGTCAAACATATTTTTTTTGCTGCAAAGCTTGTATTTGCTATGCATATGTTCCCCCACCCCCCTGCCCAGTAGGGCCTGGCCAAGCAGAGGAGGGGAAAGGCAGGAAATCTGCAGATGCCACTTATTGCTCTGCTCTTCCCAGCCAGTATCCCACCGCTCTCTGCCCGCCCAGCACATCCTGTGGCTGCCTGTGTGCAAGGAGCCAGGCCAAGCCGTAGAGGTGGGGACAGGTGACAGCATCACTACATGGCTGCACCCCCCCCGAGCTGTATTAGGAAACCTTCCAACTGGAATTATTCAGATTTTAATAAAACCTTTTGATAGTTTTCCATTATGTTTTGGCCAGCGGTTGAAACTGGAGGTGTTCCACAAGAGCTGTCGCGGCGTGTGTGTGGGCCAGTTCAGCCCAGCCGGTGAGGACCCGTCGCAGCCAGGAGTTGGGCAGTTGGATGGCCACAGCACCCTTGTGCCTCACTGGGGGTGCTTGTGCAGTTGGGACCATGCAGCTGCTTTGTGACCCTCCCCAGGAGGAAAAGTGCCCCAGGGTTGCCTCCCACCACGCATTCACCTAGCCCAAGTGAGCAGCTGCTCCTTGTATTTCACCACAAGAGACGTGGAGACACAGAGCCCAACTCTGCACCTTCTGAAGCAGCAGGATCAGCAGGAGGAGAGGACTGCACAGAGACCTGAGAGGTAGAGCGCCTTTCCTGCCATCAGGGTGGCAGACATTTCAGTGAAGAACTTCACACTTGAGCTGTATCAAGGAGGATTTTCAACAACCCTCGGGAGAATGGAGCAACTTTCTCCCCGTGACTTCTCTCAGGAACTGGCCAAGTGCTCTATTTCAGACCATCTCCTAACCCATCGGCTGTGGTTTGGCTCTTTGACTGGCACAAATCAATCACCTTCTGGCATGTGTAGGCCACTGGACTGGAACTCAGTTCTGAGGAGACACGAGGGCTTTGCTTTTCCCCCTTGGAACAGCTACACTGCCTCAGCAGAGCTCTCCAACCCAGTTTAGGCACGAGTCTGCGGAGGATCTGCTCAAAGCTAGCAGCTACCACAAGGTGTGCCAAATGAAGGTACAAATTGCAATGCGGAGCATGAAAACCAAAGATACACCACAATTTTATTTATGGATGTGTAATAAATAAATGGTGGACAAAACAGGAAGGGTCACATTCAAAAATCCAGATCACTAAAGTGCTTTTAGACATAAATATAGGATGACCAAGAAACAGCTCTGACATTAACACTTTTTACAGACAATTACAAAATATCTTCTTATGTCAATTCACAAAATTGTTTAATTGCTCCTGGATATTATGGCTTGGTTTTCAAAAAGGTCTGTTCTATTATGCATAGTGTGGCAGATAACATTCAAGAGTGTACAAAATCATTGCATAAACAAAAATGTCTTTACCCCCTTCTCCCAAATATGAGTTAAGGAAGCTACACAGTGTAAATCCAGTGATAAGGCTGCGTTGGCAGGCCAGATCCTCAGGAGGTATAAACCGGTGTGTCTGTCAGGTTACACCAGCTTGAGAATGAATCCTACCATGTTTAAAAACCCTGCTGCTCCTCGAGGTGGAAGAATTGTGTGCTCAAAGCAGAGGGGCTTGCCCCACGGGTGCTGTGCAGGGGTGGAAGTGCTCAGAAAAGGCATCTGTAAACTCCTGCAACCGTCTTTGCACCCACGCATTTGAGAAGGGAGCGATTCCCATTGCATTGCTGCTCTTTGTGCTCCTGGCTAGCCGGGGAAGCGTTCACAGCCCAGAGGGGAAGGGCGGCTTTTCCCCAGCAGCTTTCCATGCTGACCACAACGCGGTCTCATTTTCACACTGCTCTTGGCCCCGCTGGGACACCTCTCCCACCCTCCACCCTGGCTCTGCTGAGAAGTGAACAGCTTGAAAGTGAGGGGACAAGGGGATGTGTGTGCCCAGTTTTAAAATGCCCTGAATTCAGATAAAAGTTCAATTGTTTAAGAAAAATATATATGTATATATTAATAAATCAATAAATATTATTATCTTGCCAGGAAGCTGTGAGGTCTGGCCTCCTCCCGGGCAGCCCAAGCTCAGCGGTCCCTGTCCTTCTGCTCCGGAGGGGGATCCCCGTTGATGCACTGCCTCAGTACGCCCCTCTTCTCGTGCTTGGCTGTCCTGGAGAGGTCAATGGCTGTGTCCTCCGAATCTTTTGCAGGGCCAAGCTTGTCGGAGCCCCTCTGGGAACTGGCCTGCTTCCCTTTGAGTTCCTCCTCCTCCTGCTCCGCTCGCCAGCCATCTGCCAGCTTCTCTTGGCTCTCCGCCTTCCTGCTCACCTCCATGGACTTTTTGTGCATGCCTTGCAGAGGGGAGAGAGCAAAACCAAGGGCACCGGTTGCTTATTTCTGCCCAGGACCACTCAGCATCACCTCCTGCCCTCCTGCTGCTTCTTTCAGCTCTTGCTTGCATCCCAGGGAAAACTCATGCTAGCTACCAGCCTTCCCCGACCCGGAGCCCTGCCACCTGCTCTCTGCAGCCCGAGAGAATGGCTTGCAGCAGAATTGGTCCGTACCTCCCCTGCAGTGGGGAAGACTTTCAGGGAGAGGGGGGCTGTGATGGCCCATCCCAGCCAGGATTTCAAGTGCCACCTCAGCATAGGACCGTGTAGGAGCAGAGGGTAGCTCTGAGGTAGCATTAACATTATGTTCAGTTTTGGGGGGAGGACGATGACTTCCTAGATGCCCTGCAACTCCCATGCTGGCTGCTAGCACTAGGAAGCGATAACTCAGCACGTGCAGGTACCTGTCTGACACAGCAGTAAAAGGTTTGCCTTTTCCTAGCTGTTCTTTGCAAGGAGGGAGTGGAAAGGCCAGGGCACTTGGCAGCCTGCTTACAGCTCATGGCTGAGGCCCCGTTCTTTTCTGGGAAAAGGCGAGGACCATCATACAAAAGAGGAAGGGCGGTTCACTCCGCAGCTACCCCCTGATCCCCCAGCCCCAAGCTCCCACTTACCCAGCAGCCATGGGGCGCAGGATCCCACCAGCCCGCTCTTGGCGGAGTTGATGATGGACTCGGGCAGAGGGATGGAGTGCCTCACCATGGCTCCATAGAGGCCGTACTCAGCCATCACGCTGCTCCGGCCCCAGCACTTCTCCCGCTTCCGCCACTTGGCTCTTCGGTTCTGAAACCAAACCTTCAGGGGTAACAGCCAGGAGAGCACGGAGGGGTGGGATTGGGGAGGAGATGGCCCCCGTGGCCGGGCATCCAGGGCCCGTTGGGCACGGGGGAGCATGTGTCCAGGGCAAGGGGGCAGCCGCGGGCGTGCGTGGAGGGGTTTGGGTGTGCGAGCGCAGGGTGCGGATGCGCAGGTGTCAGAGGGAGGACGGCCGGGGCGGTGGGTACGTGAGGAGGTGGTTGGGGGAGGGCACACACGTGGGTGTCAGTGAGAGAGGGGAGGAAGGGGGGGAGAGGGAACACACGTTACACGAGGCTGATTGTGACACAGGAGAGCGATCCCAGCCAAAATCACCCTAGGCTTCATCTGCCCACAGGGCCCCTCTGCTACCTCCACACGGAGCACCAACCTCTCCAGAAAAAGGGATCCGTAATGCAGTGACCAAAGATGACAGCGAGTGCTCAGGTCCCTCTCCCCAACCCCTTCCCGCGTTCAAAGGCTCAAGGCGTGTAGATACAACCTGGCTGCTGCCCAGACCACCACCCCATTCTTAGGCCAATGGGTTGCTCCACAGTGGGGCAGGATCAGGCCCTAAAATGCCATGTGACCCTCAAAGGGACAAGCTAGCGAGCAAGCTAGTGGGACACAGCTTAGCCCAGCAGCTCCTGAATCGCTCTTGGCTCCTGCCTGAGCTGGGTCTCCGGAGGACAGAGCTGAGCTGCCAGCAGCAAGCAGCTGTCAGGGCCAGCTCTGTCCCCTGGTTCTGCATTTCCATTTGGAGCCTGTTCAGTGCCAGGGCAGG